>PVIA01002207.1:0-222762 GCA_004024845.1 Tonatia bakeri | reverse complement strand
TGCACAGGAGAGCCCCTGCACAACAAAAAATTATCCAGTCCTAAATGTCAGCATTGCTGAGGTTGAAAAATCTTTGTCTAGGCCACAGGGGTGGCCAGTGTTTTGGCACCTCTACACCACACTGGAAGAAGAGTTGTCTTGGGCCATACATTAAATACATTATAACATGTAATCATAAACAAAAATCTCACAATATTTTAAGTAAACTGATGATTTGGTGTTGGACCACATTCACACCATCCCGAGCCGCATGCAGCCTGTGGGCCGCAGGTTGGACACCCCTGGGAGAGGAAGAGCCTCAACTACAGGATCTTAAATGTCAAGTGATCTTTGAGTTTCTAGAAGCACCATGAAGTCTTGGAGAATGGTGGAGGTGAAAATGACCTTAAAGTTCTAAAGAATCTTACATTTGACTCCAATCGCCCAAGTAATAAAATCATTTCTTCTCTATCAATCCTGGAAAATAGCCTGCTATCAATTTTCCTGTGTAGAGAGCTCAGTTCTTGAGCAGTAGCCATTTCCCTTCTTAGTTTTAATGTTTGTCTTGTGTATTATATTGAGCTGAAAGCTGCATTCCAAAATGTTACACACTTTGTCTTAGTTTGACTTTTACGACCCAGAAGGAAGAAATCAGTACTATCTCCCACTTGTCATCCCTCCAGAATTTGAAAATGATGGGGATTGTCCCAAGCCTTCTTTTTTTCCCACCACGTTCATCATCCTACTATTCTTCAAGATAGTTAAGAAGAATGGTAAAGAGTATGTTCAAAAACATTGGGGAGCAAATGGTAGAATGTGAGATGTCCTTAGATGGTTCAGGAGATGATTTTAGCTATCTCACAGATACTGTATTAAAAAGCATTGAATTATACATATTTGTAGTGAGAAAATTACTCTATTTAAATTTTTTAATTCTTCTTAAGTCAAGTACTAAAAGGTTTAGTAACCTTGCTAAATTCCTTCTTTAACAAAGAAAGAGGAGACCTCAGAAATAGAATCTTCTGCAGGCCACAGTATCTAGAATCCACAACATTATTTTGTTTACAATGTATTTATGTTCACGGTTTCTTTCTGCTTACGGTAATGGATGCTGGTTTCTCTTTCATAGATTTGGCATAGTTGGTTTCTCACTTAGCATTTGTGTACAGTTTTCTAGTTAAATAATTAAGTTTCAGTTTTAATAAGTGAGATTATTTTTTTTAAGATTTATTTATTTTCTTTTTAGGGAGGGGGAAGGGAGGGAGAAAGAGAGGGAGAAAAACATCAATGTGTGCTTGCCTCTTGTATGCCCCCTGTTGGGGATCTGGCCCACATCCCACGCATGTGCCCTGACTGGGAATCAACCTGTGACCCTTTGGTTTGCAGGCCAGCACTCAGTCCACTAAGCCACACCAGCCAGGGCATAGATTATTCTTTTTTTAATATATTTTATTGATTATGCTATTACAGTTGTCCCATTTTCCCCTTTTCACTCCCCTCCACCCTGCACACCCCCTCCCACCCACATTCCCCCCTTTAGTTCATGTCCGTGTGTCATAAGTTCTTTAGCTTCTTACCCTCCCCCTGTCTATTTTGTACCTACCATCTCTGCTATTTATTCTCTGTATCTTTTCCCCCTGTCTCCTCTTCACACTCCCCTGTGGATAACCTTCCATGTGATCTCCTTTTCTGTGGTGCCCCTTCTTGCGTGTAAGGTGTCTTCTGAGAAATCAGCTGACAATCTTATGGGCACTCCTTTGTAGGTTACTGTCTCCTTTTCTCTTGCTGCTTTTAATATTCTCTCCTTATCTTTCATCCTGGGTAATGTAATTATAATGTGTCTTGGTGTGTTCTTCCTCGGGTCCAACTTCCTTGGGACTCTCTAAACTTCCTGGACTTCCTGGAAGTTTAATTCCTTTGCCAGAATGGGGAAGTTCTCCTTTATTATTTGTTCAAATAACTTTTCCACTTGTTGCTCTTCCTCTTCCCCTTCTGGTACCCCTATAATTCAGATGTTGGAACGTTTAAGGATGTCCTGGAGGTACCTAAGCCTCTCTTCATTTTTTTGAAATCTTGTTTCTTCATTCTTTTGTTTGATTGTTTCTTTCTTCCTTCTGGTTCACTCCATTGATTTGAGTTCCAGTTTCCTTCCCATCACTATTGGTTCCCTGTACATTTCCCTTTATTTCACTTAGTATAGTCTTCATTTTTTCATCTGATTTGCGACCAAATTCAACCAATTCTGTGAGCATCCTGATTACCAGTGTTTTGAACTGTGCATCTGATAGATTGGCTACCTCTTTGTCACTTAGTTGTATTTTTTCTGAAGCTTTGATCTGTTCTTTCACTTGGGCCATTTTTTGGGTCTCAGCACACCTGTTACATAGTGAGAGGAGGAGCCTTAGGTGTTCACCAGGGCGGGGCAACCCAGCCACTGGATTGTGACGTTGTATGTGGGGCAGGGGTCCGAGAGGGAACAATGGCGCATGCTTCACTCTCTGCCAGATTTCAGTCACTTCCCCCACTTCCCACAAGCAAATTGGGTCCTTCTGGTGCTGATTCCCATGTGGGTGGGTTTGTGTATGTTCTAGGGCCCTGTGGGTATCTCCAACGAACTCTCCTGTGAGGCTGGGAGTTTCTCCTGGCACCTCAACCCCCACAGGTGTTTTCAATTGGTGTTTTGAGGCTTTATTTCCTCACACTGGGACCCTGGGTTGAGTGATCTGTGTTGCTCCCAGTTTTACCTGGTTTACCTGTGAGGGAATGTGGGACCACCCAGTCCACCAGCCGCCTTGTGCACCATGCTCCTCCACAGTCTGCCGCCAGGCTGGGTTCACCAGCCACTGCCTTGCCCAAGCCCTCTCTGCCCAGTTGACTGTCTCCACCCCTCCTACCGATCTGGAAGAATGTGTCTACTTTAACTCCTTGTTTTTTGGACTTCTATACAGTTCAATTTTCTGTTGGTACTGGTTGTTTTTGTTTCTAAATTGTTGTTGTCCTTATTTTGGTTGTGGGAGGAGGCACAATGTGTCTACTTATCCCTCCATCTTGGCCAGAAGTTTAATAAGGGAGATTTTTAAAAAGTAAATTATAATACAAATTGGGCAAAATCAATATGTGTGCTGTGCCTAATATCTGAAGTTGGGAAACTCAAAGAGATGAGTAGCTTGATCTTGATACCACCACTTATTAGGTGATCTTATATGAGTTATTTAGCTCTTTAAACTTCTATTTTCTCATATTAAAATGCAAATGTGCTAATACCTATTTCATTGAGTTACTGTATTAATTGTGATTGTGTACATAAAATGTCTAGCAAATAACAGATGCTTTATCAATGGTAATTCTCCTGTCTACTCTACCTGCCTCCGTTCATTCCTGTACCCAGGTCACTTCATGTGGTGCCCTCTAGGACCCTGGTATAAAAGTGCAGATTTGAGCTTTGTACTTAAATCAATTGCGATCAAATGACAGCTTCATTCCAAACAACTTACTAACCTTTCTGAGGTTCAGTTGCTGCAGTTTTCTTTAAAAGTGCTTCACAGGAATTTTGAAATTTGGATGACACCTAGCTCATAATCTGGTACTTGGTGGATTCTAAAAAAATGTTGTCTCTGCTGCCCCTCACTGCCTGGTCAATATCTCCTTTAAAGGAAGATACCTGGAACTACATAATATTTTTTAAAAGTACAACCGATGATGATTACATTGGAATATCTTTCTTGATCTGAATACAAAGCTTCATCCATTAGTAGCTATATCATGCTATATTAACCTACTGTACTTTTAAATCTTTTTTAGCCCAACTGTTTTTGCATCAATCCTATACAAATGTAATTGACTTCCTGAACCTAAATCCAAGCTTTATATTATCCTGCCTGATGATTAGTTTTTAACCCAATGTGTCAGTGATTTCTCAAACCCATATGCAATTCACAGGATTTGTTATGTGGTAACCCAATCATTTGTAAAAGAGATGAATAGGTAAAGGGCTAGGACAGAGCCCAATGGCCTATCTCTAGAACCTCACTTCAGCTTGACCTTGACTATATTAGTCAATAATTTTTTTCCATTTTCTCATTTTCAAACAATTTTTACTTTTTTAATTACAGTTGGCATATATTATTATATTAGTTTCAGGTGTACACCCCAGTAATTAGATATTACATAACTTATTAAGTGATCATACCAATATATTCACACCCATATGACACCATACATAGTTATTACAATATTATTGACTATATTCCCTCTGTTGTATTTTACATTCCCATGACTATTCTGTAACAACTAATTTCTACTTCTTAATCCCTTCACCTTTTTCATCTGTTTCCCCAAACCCCGCCTCCAGTAATCTCAAAATGTTCTCTTTATCTATGAGTCTGTTTCTGTTCTGCTTGTTTGTTTATATTGTTTTTAGAATCAATTGTTGATAGATATGTATTTTTTGTCATTTTATTGTTCATGTTTTTTATCTTTTTTATTATTCTTTTTTATATTTTTAATTATATTTTTCCAGTATCATTTATCCCCCTTATACTCCATTTCACCCCCATCCATGGCCTCCCCATTGCAATCACCACACTATTGTCCATGTCCATGAGTCCTTTTTCTTTTTGCTTGATCCCTCCACTCCCTAACACCCCCTTCAGAGCTTACTATTTATGAGTCTGTCTCTATTTTTCTTGTCAGTTCAGTTTGTTCATTAGATTCCACATATGAGTGAAATCATATGGTATTTCTCCTTCTCTGACTGCTTATTTCACTTAGCACAATGTTCTCCAGGTCCATCTATGCTGTTGCAAAGGGTAAAATTTTCTTCTTTTTTACAGACAAGTAGTATTTCATTGTGTAAATCTACCATAATTGTTTTGATATAGGGCTTCAATTAGTTCTGAAACTCTCCATATAGAATCTCCATTCTGTCATTTACATATTTCTACACTCTTCTTCAAAGACTTTATAAAATAAAAATTGTCTAATGCCTTGTTGAAGTCAGGATATACCACATATTCTGTTACCATTTTTATTGCTTAAAAATAGAATATTTCCCCTCAAACTGTGAAAATGTACTATTTCTATAAATAACTATTATAGTAATTATTGTTTCAGCCTTGTGGGTCTCTCAATAATAGTTTTATAATACTTATCCAAACATTAAATGGGGCTTGATGAAGACAGAAATACTAGTTTATTCATCCTTTTCCACCAGTACACAGAACACCTTCCTCAGAACAGATGCCCTTGGGTGAAGATGGGAGAGCATAGTTATTAAGGGCCTTGGGTTCAAAATCAGACAAAGCTGGATCTGAACCTTAGATCTACCACTGACTACACAATCTTGTGTTTGTGGCTCATCTTAACTCTCACTTCTTCAAGATATAAATACAAATACCTGCTCTCAGTTTCACTGTTAGAATTAACCGAATTAATATACATACAGGGTGTGGGAAAACTAGGTTTATAGTTGTTTATATGTAAAATAATGATATTAATAAATAATAACACAACAATAAACTCTTTCATGTGCTCACAACTATAAATGTATTTTGTCCCACCTTGTATAATTCTTAACACAAGAGTCAGACTGTAGAAGTTGCTCAAATATTATTACTATTTTTGTTATCTGATCATATAATTGCTTTTGTTGATTGAAACTAAAAATTCAAAAGAAAAATATAAGCCAAGATGTCCAGAACTGTATCTTATTTCTTTCTTGAGTAAAAATGTAATTATTCAAAATAGGATGTAAAAATGGATCAGTCTTGCCAATGAATAACCAATTGTGAATAGTGGTATGAAATAAGTAAATAAACAACCAAGTGGAGCAGGAACTCTGAATTTAGCTGACATTGTTTTCCCTAAGCTGCAGAATTGTGTGGTTCCAAAGAGGTATTACTCAGCGGAGAAGTAACCAACAAGAAAGGCAAGTCAGTAGATATCGTAGCTATGACCTGGTCAACTCTCTTCCTTCCCAGTAGCACAGTTCCCCCAAAGAAGTCTGTCCTCAGCTCTATTATAGCAGCACCAGGATTGCTACCAGGCAAAACTGTCAAGTAGAAGCTCCTCTACTCTTGTTTTACCTCACAAATAGTAATTCAGTTCTATGTACTCTTTTGTACCCAACTTATTTCCCAACAGATTTTGAGGCAGGATTTATGGATGCTTACACACCCATAATAAAACCCAGTGCCTCCCTAGGACACAGTATGTTTTATGGAAAGTCTTCACAATGAGCCAGAGAGGTAAGTAGGGCAGGCATAGTACTTTGCATTTTAGAGATAAAAGGATTCAGATAAACAAACATTAAATGCCTTGTCTAAGATCACAGCACTGGTTCTCTAAAGTCCTCAGACCTTTGGCAATTACTTCAAGGCTGTTTCCATCACTCTATTTGGTTTTTCATTTGAGCAAACACCAACCAAAAATTGTCATTTATCCCTATTGGTCAAGCCCCTTCTCTGTCTTCTTCATTTATTCTCTTTCTCATGGTCTTCCTGCTCCCCATTATAGCAATGGCTTGTACTCTCTACACAAGGAGTAAGGAGAGAATCTAATTGGTTCTTATGCAGTAAATGAGAAACACACAAAGAGTTCAATGCATTATCCGAAAGACCTAACTGCTAAGCACTGAGTGAAAGTTGATGGTTAAAACAGCATCATATTATACAGTGACTATTTTGGGCTCAATTCATAGAGTGACTGCAGTGAAACTTTTAGTATTGTTTGGGAGAATATTTCTAGGAAGCCAGTTAGTACAAGATGAAATGAGGAAGCTTTCCTATTTCTTCTTAAATTGTAGTAAGAGTGATCATCTATTCTGCCCATGGAAAATCAGGATCATGGAAGGCTATTGAGTTTAAAAACAAGTGTCCAAGGAATAATTTCCATGTGGGGTAAGGTTACTTGACTAATCTAAAAGCAAGCATTCTCAGCTTGGCATTCCCAAAGAACAATGTTCATGTATGTAAGGGATGTCCAAGTGGTATCTAAACATACACATGGCAGATTTTTAAAACAGAAAAGAATTAATGTAAAATAACTGAAATGCTGGAACTTACAAATCAATACATAATATAGATTGAGGCAAAACAAAGAAAGAAAGCTTAGAGCTTGCTTCCTAAACAAAAATTACTCTTTGTTATCAGAGATGAATAGTTCTCTGAAATTATCTCACAGGGTCCACTGAGTTGCCTTCTTTTCTTCCTCAGTTGCACTTTGTCATTGGAAATGATGAGCCCCCTCTCATAATCAGGTACAAATATTCAGGGCTGCCCTACATAAAGGGATCTGGTAAGCCAGAGGAAACAAATCTGGACCATTAGGTCAGGTATGGTATTGTTCTGGTTGAGGATAGGGTAGAGGGTGGGGAAAGGACTTCTGGAACTAAAACCACATGGGTCCAGCAAAACCATCAATGGCCTGGGAGTCTCTTGGTATGTCTGAACTACTGGGTCCCTAAGGAACACTGTTGGAGTAATATTGTTGACACTAGTCTGCATTCTCTTGCTTGGTTTGGAGATCTTCAGAATGATATAACCATAACATAAATACATTGAGATTGCTGAACATGTCATTTACCATCAGATCAGGCAAGAGAGAAGAGGTGCTAAACACATTCTTTCCTTTCTCCATTGTGCAATGCTGTCTGTCAAGTAATTCCATCATTTCAACCTCACTTAATGTAGGTCATTGTTTTTTCCATGTTTCTAGGCACCATCCTACCATGTATTCACTTGGCTCTTTGCCAGCATATTATTATATCCTGTATTTTGGGGAGTACTCTTATATTGCTAAGCTCTCTTGTATCCAAATTGATCTTCTACCCACTTTCATCAGGCACCCTCAGAATCGAGTGACATGCATATTTTCTTCATTGGCTAGTGTTGAAATTATACTGGAGGGGGGTAAAGTTTCTTTTCCTCCCTTAGAAGTCTCCACAGGTCTTTGGCAAAGTTATTTTGTGGCCTAACCCCACCCAGTAATTGACCTGGTGGTTGGGAGGGGAGATGGTAGAGATCCCAAAGAGAGTGCATGTCTTGCAGAGGAGAGGCCTCTGCATTAAATTCAAGCATGAAGGGTGTGCGTGTGTGTGTGCGCGCAGATGCACATGCGTGCTTATCTAGCTCCTTTTAAATTGCTATTCTATTACAGTTGTCCCAGTTTTCCCTGCTTTTCCCTTCCCCATTCCCTCAGTCAATCCCCACACTATTGTCCATGTCCGTGGGTCATTCATACATGTTCTTTGACTAGTCCCTTCCCCTTCTTTCCACCATTATTCCCCTCCCTCTTCCTGTCTGGCCACTGTCCATCTGCCCCATGTTTCCACACCTTTAATTCTATTTTGCTCATTAGTTTATTTTGTTCATTAGATTCCTCTTATAAGGGAGACCATATGGTTCTATCTTTCACTGACTGGCTTATTTCACTTAGCATATTCTCTAGTTCCATCTATGCTGTCACAAAACGTAAGAGTTCCTTTTTTTCTTCTGTGCAGTCTTCCATTGTATAAATGTATCTACCCTTTAAAAGAGATGAGGAGAGGACTATTTGTGCAGGCTCAAGAGGGGTCAGGGTAATGTGGAGACACACGATTTTGGGGGGACATCAACACAGATGTACCCATACCTTGTATCAGGAGCCCACTTGCCCAACCTTGGCATAGCAGACCTGTCTTAGCTACTCTTACAATTAAATCCAGGCCTTCGTCCTCACTTTTGAACTCCTTCTCCTCCCAATTTAAGAGATGGGAACTCTTTATTGTTTCCAGGGAGGTCCTCTGGCCTTCACATTTGTCATTTATTTTCTAATTAATCAATCTCAGCTTTTCCTCCCTTTTCCTAGGACATCAGTGGAGCTTAACAGCAATCAGCCAATTCACAGTCCTAATGATTACTATTTCCCTCTTACTTCTCAAACACCTAACACCTTGCACCAGTCAGTCCACCCCCTTCTGTAAGTATGCAGTACATCCCAGATTACAGCTGGAAGTGTAAGCAGCTGCATGGGCAATGTGTGTTCCACTTTCCAGAAACAGCATTCTCCTTGGCAGTGAGATGGTGTTCTGCTCCAGATCCCAACTCAGTGTCTGTTTGTGGACCCCTTCTAATGCCATGGGCTTGGATCACTGACTGCAGGCCCTGAGAAGGAGCTGTGAGAGCGCTCTTCAGATCAACAGCTATGAAAGGAAGCAGAACTAGGCATAAGAAAGGCTGGATTTCCATGATCCATAGTGAGCTCTGGTGCTGAGACAGCTCCTTGGGCAGATCCAAGTTGGGGTGTAAGGGATCAGGTCTTTATACTCCCCAGAATAAGAAGTCATCAGAGGAGGGCTGCCCCAGAAAAACAAAATTACAACTTTAAGTTTTCTTCTAGTGCAGCATGAGGCTGACAGGCAAAAGCTTTTTTGACAACTGGGGAAATATATCCTCATTCCAAAGAGGGATCAGTGTGACACATCACAGCATCCACCAAATACACAACATCTCATTTAGTCATTGTAAAAAAACATGCTGCAGCTTTTATAATTATTGCCATGATACTCACAAGGAAATTGAAGCCTGGAAGGGTTATGTAGCAATTATCTCAAGGATACACAGCTTTGGAGGCCATGCCATTTCTGAAACAATAACTTAATTCTACTTAATTTGCCATTGTAACATGAAAGCAGACACAGATGCTACTTAAATGAATGAGCATGGCTGTGTTTTAATAAAACTTTATTTACAAAAACAGGTGATGGGTTGGATTTTGCTCACAGATTATAGTGTTCTGGTTTAGAGGGTACAGCTAGAGCTAGACCTTGAAGGACAAGTAAGGTTTTTTTTGTTTGTTTTTAGAGGGATAGAAGGAAGGCATTGCAGCAGAGGGAAAAGGCATGTTATGGTTAGGATGGTAAGCAGGTAACAAAGCTACAGAATAGATCTTATGAAGCCAAGGGTGGAGAGTGATGGGGTTACAGCTTAGGGTCATAGTTATGAGTCAGCATAGGAGATGAGGAAGATGACGGATGGAAACATTAGAAACCTCTGAGTGTTTACCCAGGCATTTTTATATGTCTGAAACATTTTCCCCACATCCTTTGCCAAATTAAACTCTACTGACCTTTCACAACTTGGCTCAAGCAAAGGTTTAGTTTCATAGCAAAGCCTTTACAGACCCTTTCCCAAGCCTTAGGCTGAATTGCATGCATTATCACCCTTGTTATGCCCATAACCTCTTAAGTACCTTCATCATATAAAGCCACACTTAATCATTTGTCTCACTTGTATGTTGGTCTCACTAGACCAGCAGCGATACTCAAGTTCAGCTCTACATTTGAAAGTGGAGTTTGGGCATACACATTTTTAAAAAGCTCTCTCATGATTCTAGAAGATGGTGGCATAGGTAAACATGGCTAGCCTTTTTACACAACCACATCAAAATTATAACTACAGAACAACCATCATTCAGAACCATCAGAAATCAAACTGAATGGAAGTCCTACAATTATGTAATTAAAGAAGAAACCACACTGGGACTGGTAGAAGGAATAGAGACATAGAATGGGCTGGTCCTACACTCATGTATGATGGCTAAAAATTGGAAGGGATATCTAGGAGGAAGGGGATCCAGCCCCCACTGAGTCACCCAGCCCAGGGTTTTAGTGCCATGAAGATAAGTCTCCCTGCTGTGAAAACCAGTGGGGATCAAGGCTGTGGAAGACAGAAACTTCTTGAGCCCCGAGCAGTTCCTCTTAAAAGGCCTGTACACAGACTTACTCAGATTCACTCTCTCTGAGAACTAGCACCAGGGCAGCAGATTGAAAGGCCTCAGAGACAGGAACTGAGTTGTCTAGTATCAGGGCAAGAGCTGAAGGCAGCTTTCTCCCAGTCAGAAGTGCTGGCAGAGGCCATCGTTCCTTTTCTGAGCCCTCTTCTGCATAGAGTCACAGAGCCACAGGGCTGGAAGAAGGACACCGTATCTGAGACTTCTTCAACCTCACTCACACTGTTTCTCTGGTGGCTCCCTGAGGCCCTGACCCACCCAACTTTCAGGCCCACCCAGCTGTTTTGTGATTTTCCTAAATGAATGGCTTGTCTTGAATTATGCTTCAGATTTTCCAAAATTCTCTCAAACAAGCAGCATCTGGCTTCAGCAAGCACCTTACCTCTCACTAAGTTTCCCCAGACCCAGCACTAGCAGCAGCCAGTCTTGGTTCACAGCTTTGCCTTACCTGGGCAACTCCAAACCCAGTACAAGTAGCAGCCATCTGCAGATTGCTTTGTAGCTTATGCTGTGTGACCCTGGACAGAACACAGGCAGTGGCTGACCTTGGAAGTGCTAATGGTGTTAAAGGCTCAGCTACAATAGGAGGTGAACACAGCCCACATGGTGGGCACACCTTGACTTATCTAGCTTGGGCAATAAGGGGGCCTGTATCACTGGACCCTATGGTATGCGTACTACATTAAGCCACTCTACTAAGCCTAGGAGAGGTAGCAGCTCTACCTAATACATAGATAGAAACAAACACAGGGGACTGCCAAAATGAGAAGACAAAGAAACATGGCACAAAGAAAAAAACAGAACAAAATTCCAGAAAAAGAACTAAACAGAATGAAGACAAGAAGTCTACTATACTAGATGCAGAGTTGAAAACACTGGTTATAAGGATGCTTGTTGAATTTAGTGAGAACCTCAACAGCATAAAAAATAACCAATCAGAAATGAAGGATACACTAACTGAGGTAAAGAACAATGCACAGGGAGTCAACAGTAGGGTGAATGAGGCCAAGAATCAAATCAGCAATTTGGAATTAAGGAAGCAAAAAACAACCAATGAGAACAGCAAGGAAAAGAAACAATACCCCCAAATGAGGACAGTGTAAGGAGCCCCAGGGACAGCTTCAATCATAAGAAAATTTGCATCATGAGAATGCCAGAAGGAGAAGAGAGAGAGCAAGAAATTGGAAATTTATTTGAAACAATAATGACAGAAAAATTCCCTAACTTGGTGAAGGAAACACACAAACAAGTCTAGGAATCACAGAGTCCAAAGCAAGATGAACCCAAAGAGGCCCACAACAAGACACATCATAATTAAAATGTCAACATTTAAGGACAAAGAGAGAATCTTAAAAGCAGCAAGAGAAAAGCAGAGAGTTACCTACAGGGGAGTTTCCATAAGACTCTCAGGTGACTTCTCAACAGAAACTTTGCAGGCTAGAAGGGATTGACAAGAAATATTTAAGGTGATAAAAAGCAAGGACCTAAAACCAAGATTACTCAATCCAGCAAAGTTATCATTTGGAATAGGATAGATAAGGAGGTTCCCCAACAATAAAAAGCTAAAGGAGTTCACCATCACCAAACCAGTATTATATGAAATGTTAAAGGGCTTCTTTAAGAAGAAGATAAAAAATATGAACAAAAATGGCATTAAATACATATCTATCAAAAGTTGAATCTAAAAAACAAAAGAAACAAATAAGCAGAACAGAAACAGAATCATAACCACAAAAAATGTTTTAAAATATTTTATTTATTTATTTTCAGAGAGGGAGAGTAAGGAAGAGAGAAGGGGGGGAGAAACATTGATGTCCAATTGAAACATCAACTGGTTGCCTCTTGCATGCCCCCAGCTGGGTTCCTGGCCCACAACCCAGGTATGTGCTCTGATTTGGAATCAAACTGGCAACCTTTTGATTCATGGGACAGCACTCAATCCACTGACACACATCAGCCAGAACCAAAGAACATTTTGATGGTTTCCAGATGAGAGGAAGGTCAGGGGGATGGGTGAAAATGGTGAAGGGATTAAGTACAAATTGGTAGTTACAGAATAGTTGCAGGGATGTATAATACAGGATAGGGAATAGAACCATAGACAAAGAACATGTATGCATGACCCATGGACACAGACAATGGTGTGGGGATTACCTGAAGGAACTGGTGAGGGGGTTGGATGGAGGGGTCAAGGGGAGAAAATTGGGACAACTGTAATACTATAAACAATAAAAAATAAATAACAAATAAAAAATAAAAGCTCTCCCATGATTCTAAACTGCAGCCAGGAGTGAGAATCATGGCACTATACTATGCATTCCTTAGGACAAATATCTTCTCTAACTTCTCTTTTATCTCTGGCACATAGTAGATGTTCAGAAAATGATTGTGCACTCAGAAATATCGAATAGAAGCTCAAGAACATCATGATAAGGAGTTTAGATTCAATGTGTGGAGAAAATCTTAGAGAAAAACACTCAGCCAGAAAAGACTGTTACCAGCAACAGCCTGTGTTATATGGTGATAAGTTTGGGTGACTCAGTACTTTCCTTTTTTTTTTAAATTCATACTACCCTTTTCATTACTCAAAATTCAGTTTATAGATCACCTTCTCTTTAAAGCCTTCCTTGATTACTCCCAATAGAATTATGTTCTCCTATCTCTATTTTATCACCATGCCTATCACCCTTGGATTATTGGGTATAATATACAGTACTGTAAATTGCTTAAGTGAAGGTCTCCTCTATTGGACTGTGGCTTCTTGAGGGAAGGGACCATGTATTATTTATCCTTGTGTCCTCTGGGTTAGGATCAGTGCATATCTCAGCACACCTGTTCAATAATTGTTGGATGAAACAAAATAAGATTGCTCCTGTGGATGGAAAAGGGACCACATACTAAACCTGACAAGCTTAGGGAAGGCCTGCAGTAGACCTTACAAACATAGAGACTGAAAGTAACCACAGAGACTAAAAATAACCACACATGGTGGTCTGAACATAGAAATTCCTAATTAAAAGTGCGTAATGGAAATAATCATGTTCTAGGCCTGTATCTTCCTTGACAACAGTTAATCTTCACCTTAAGTGAGCTCATTTGTTGTTGTTGTTGTTGTTTTGTATTTAATATAACATACCTTTGAAATGTCAGTCATCTCCTTTTTCAGGTTCTTCAGGTCACAATCCCCTACAACAAAGCATGAGACCACAGAACCCCTGATTGTTATCTCATTCCCAGCATACTATTGCTATGTGCTGTGAATGTTAATTATTAACTATTCTGTGCCCACCAATGTAAAGGAAGTATGTGTCTCTCTGTTTTATTTTTATCCAATCCCAGAGATCTCCTTGCTTTGCTTGCTCCCACCTCTTTACCATCAATAGATTTCATGTAACCCTCCTCACGTCTCCCCTTTTTATTCTAATATATAAACTAAGCTGCAAAACTGCCATTTTCTAGAGCATTTACTCAATCTGTTGAGATTTTGCTTCCTGGCAATTGTTGTCAGTCTGGCTCAAATAAACTCATAAAAATCCTCTACAGGTTCAAACATTTATTATGTTGCTCCACATTCTCATAAGTTATCCATTAACCAGAATTTCCAGGTCATCATCTGTTCCTTGCTTTCCCCTCATGCACTTGATGGTGAGTGTTTTGTGTTTGACAAAGCTGATGTAGTTGAAACAATAGAACAAAAATATGCCAAAAAGCATGGCATGGGAGCTGCTGGCCAGTTCCGGAGAAACTGCAGAAATGGAGGAATCCATCATGGTCCTCTCTGCACCTTCCACTGGGCTCTCTTTAGGTCCATTTGGCCCAACAAATGTCTCACTCTCAAAAAAGCACGCTTTCCCCGTCTCTCTCAAACCAAGATTCCCTTTCCTCCTTTGGTGCATATCAACTGGGTAATAAGAGAAAAATAAGCTATACTTAATTGTGCCAAAAACTTTAGACTAAGAGTTAAGAAAAGCAATGTAGCTTTGCCTGTGCCTCTAACCGATGTGTCCTCAGCTCTGTAGGTCTCATTTTTTTTCTTTATGTAAAGTGTTTAATCATCATTTTCTATAAATCAAGTGTTAGATGTCACCAAATATTATTCATTTAAGGGTAATAAGTTATCAAAATTAGATGGATTTAAACCTCCTGGGAGTATCTGTTTTTTTATAAAGCAGCTCTTTTCTATATAAGTAAGCCATTAAATGATGTTGAAAGAGATCTATTTGGTTTATGCATCCCCTGCTCACTTACTTCTGGTTTTGCTGTTATTGTTTGTTTTGGCTTATTTAACCCTACCACCTTTATTCTCTCAGTAAATGAATAAAAGAAAACTATTTGGCATCTTATTTCAGAAAGATGGTCACTTCCTTATGAGAATACAGAATAATAATGTCATTCTATGTCTCTGTTTGTCCAGAAGTTTATTGTTTAAGTATCTTTCTTTTAGCACCTGCTTACTGCAGTGTGCTGGCAAGAGGTGCCAAGGGCCTGGAAATATTTCCACTATCACCTGTGAGTCTCTTTGAGGCAGGAACTTTCCAGGGGAAAGAAGCTCTGGGCCAAGAATTTGCCTTCCCCACCTTGGTGGCAGCAAGATTCCTGGTCCCAGGCTCATATAACCTAGTGCCTTTAAATATCCAACTCATTCTGTTAACTTCTCTGCCCTACTTTCAAGTTTACCAAGTAACTCTCTGATTAACATTTAGATTTTACTAGCAGAGGATTTTGGAGGGGCGATTAACTTTCTCATAGTCAGTTAAACACCTTAGGTTTTTACATGGAGTCTGTTGTGAGCTAGGTGAGCATTAACCTGTGTCCCTATATCTGGGAAATTCTGGGATCCGAACAATATCATATTCATGGAGCTGTAACAGAAGGACAGAATACGAGATGAGAAAAATATCCTGCAGCAGATGTCATGAGCCTTGGGTGAGTCCCCAATAGGAACTTTCCTGAAATGACCCCTTAACTTGATCTCATCTACCAAGTCCTAACTTGGTCTGGAAGCAGAGGGGTGGGGATTAATGCTCCCTGAGGACTGTTGACACAGCTGGAGGATGCCCAAGGTTCCGGAGGTAGAGTGGAGAGAACCAGGTCAGTGTGCTACACAGCCAACAGGCCAGGAAGAGAGGAACAGGCAATAAAGACTCCAGCTGGGTCTGGTTTATTCTGTGACTTACATGTGAAGAGAGGCTGCTGGCCTATTCTGTTGAAAACTTGCATATATTTAATCAAAATAAGGCTAGAATTGGAATAATTTTATTCCATTTCTCATTGCCAAGCAAGGACATACCTCAGACACACAGAGAAACTCCAGTAAGACCCCACTCAATCTGAAGAGTGAATTTGTATTGTCTTGACTACATTGTTGTTCACTATTTTATTTTTATTACCATATATTGCATTCTAAAGATAAGCTAGGTGCTAGGCAAAAAACTGAAGCAGGCTCAAGCCCTGCCTATATAAAGATGCTAACTGCCAGCCTGTCTCACAGGACTCCTGTGAGTGCTTAGAGCTGGCTTGAAAACTGGTAAAGAATTCCTACAAAGAGCTGTTAAAGTCTTAATGCAAATAAACCACTCTAATTATATCAATATTAAATGCTTATTATATGATATTCTATAAATCAGTGTTGAAAGTGAATAATAGAATCTCTCTTCCATTGTTATTGAGAAAATAAAGGATAAAAAATGCCTGGCACTTGGTAAGTGCTCAAAAAATGATAGTAGTTGTTCAAAAATTATCATTATTACCATTACAATTAGCGAAAGAGATTGCCAACGAAAAGCAAATTTTCAGAACAATGAAGAGAAAGCCATCCAACACACTCTGACTCTACCACATTCCACTGAGGCAGGATAGTGAGAAGCTAGGACAGTTCTCTGCAAGTGGAGTGGGGAAAGTAAGACAGATAGCTGAACAAACTGGCTGAGCAATTTATAGCTGGATACAGAAGGTCACCAGGGTAGAAAGCCTCAGGTGCCTGACATTGGGCAAAACTGGTACCAGATCTCAGCCCCAGGATGGCCTTTCCTCCCCTGACATATCGCTGGCCATTTGTTTTTCACATTGCTGGTCACATGGCTTGGACCCCCCTGACCTTTCCTCCCTAGACATAATATCTAAACCTCAGTTGTATTTTAGCTCCAGGCCCAGGAAAGCAACAAAACTTGGCTGGCAATGCCAAGACCAACAATGGCTGACAATACAGTGACTGATATTCCCCTACCCTGGGGCAGACCAATCAGAGGAGGTCACAACCCTGAAAGACAACACATGGAAAAGTTGATGAATATTCTATTGAGACCCTCCCCTAAGACCTCTCCTAAACTCCCAGTCTTTAAATCCTTCAAGTCAAAGGATTCGACATGTGCTCTCCCTCCCAGAAACACACCCACACTTTTCCTTTCCCTCTCTCCTTTCCCCACAGGACTGCATCTCCTAAAACCTAAGAAAACCCACAAGACCTGCAACCAGGGGAATAATGGGCAATGGCAGCTCTTCCCAGGCTAACCTCCTGAAACTGTCCTCAAGGCCTCCTTTTCTCTGACTCTCCAGTGAGATGACAGCGGCTGCACTTTGGCTCACTTTTTCCCCATGTTTCTAGAGAGCCAAACCTGCCCTGCCTAGTCTCTCTCTTGTTGCTTCTTTTATCCAAGTCCTTTCCTTGTTTTACTGTACCCAGCTTTATAAAAGTCCTCTCAAAATCACCTGGACTTGTGTTGTGAAATCTTTCCTGCATGAACTCAAGAGCCCATACACTACAGGCTGACCCAAGGTAGACCCACTCTGGGCTGGTCCTCTTTCCACTAACACTACCATTCCAGTATTTGAGCCTCTTATTTAAGAGAATGTAGGCCCTGATTGGAATGGCTCAGTTGGCTGACTGTTGTCCCACAAACCAAAAGGTTACTAGTTGGATTCCCAGTCAGGGCACATGTGTGGGTTGCAGGTCAAGTCCCCAGTAGGGGGGCATGAGAGAGGCAATCACATAGTTATATTTCTCTCCCTCTCTTTTTCCTTCCCCTCTCTCTAAAAATATATAGTCTTTTCTTTAAAAAGATATAATTTATTCTCCACTCTAAGTTAAGTAGCCCATGATATATAGCAAGTGTCATTCAGTTTAAGTCAGACATAAATAAATGGAAACTTAAGATACAACAGATTCCTCAATGATCTTGAACCATACAGATGGCCATTTTGTTTTATTAAGGTCACAGAGAAATTTTTATTCCAGGATGTTTTCTAGGATTGACTTTGCATGCTTTCCTTGAATGGATTTATTGCAGGCAGGAAGTTAGCTCAAATAGAGACTCAAATGGTCTCAGAAAAAATCAGGCAGGTACAGGACAAATTTGAAATAAGGAGCAGAAAACTAACCAGTCCCTCAATATCCCTTTATACTTTTTGTGAGCCTAATTTCTAATTTGTTCTAACTAGGCAAGCAGATGTGGTTGAGATGCCATTTGTCTGTCACTATAGGCCATAACCTCTACTCAACATCTGGCAAGTTTGTGAGTCACCAACATTTATGAGATAGCCAGCACAGTGTCTGGAATATGGCAGGTGCTCAAAAAATGTTTGTTTAATGGATGGAGAGGTGAATGAGTAAACTAGGTACTGAAGAGCCCAACAAGGGAAATATCACTTCTTTCAACCAGGTTAACAAAACCAACTAAACCCTTTTAGAATACTGTGAAAGGTCCCTGTCTTTATTCAGTAACATTCCTGAATCCAACCTAATACATGAGTCCTTAAAAGCAGAGTACATTTCCCAGCTGAGGTCAGAGTCAGAAGCAGATGCGAATGTAGAAGGGTTAGAGAAATGTTATTTGAGGAGTCAATCCATTGTTGAAAGCAAAGGAAGAGGCCTGTGTGTGCCCCAAGGAATGTGAGCAACCCCAGAAGCTGGAAACAGATTTTCTCCTAGAGTCTCTAGAAAGAAATGCAATTCTACCAATAGCTTCCTCCCCCACCCAACATCTTAATTTTAGTCTATGTCAGACTTCTGATCCGTAGAACTGTAAGAATAAATTTGTGTTGTTTTAAGCCACAGGTACACACACAAAACCCCTAAACCAACCCAATACTTTCCTAATTCATTGAAAAGTCATATCCATTATATATGTTTCTTCTCTAAGTAATTGTTAAGGATCAGACTTTGGATAAGATGGAGACAAAGTCAGAAGTTTCTAGGGACTAGGAAAAATAAGAATAGAGTTTATTCAATCTAAGAAGCCAGAGAAACCTAAATGTTCTCAGTCTAAGACATTACCCACATTGAAATATCTCTCCCACCTTCACCCCAAGCTGCCCTAATGTTCATAATTCTGCCATTAACCTGCTGGTAAGTCTTGTTGAATGTGCTGATAAACATCTCTATCATTATATCACAAATTTATTCTTTTAATATTTTGATAATGGTGTGTCATGTAATGGGTCTCTTTTGTAATTCTAAGAAGTATTTTACTTTATGCATATAAAAATATTTTTAAGAAGCAATCCTTAGGCTTTTGCAGGCTACCAGAAGGATTTATGGAACAAAATCCACTAGAAACCACTGCTTGAAAGGCAACAACTTAACCTATGCACCCCAATGTTCATGGCAGCACAATTTACAACAGCCAAGTGTTGGAAGCAACCTAGGTGTCCATCGGTAAATGAGTGGATCAAAAAACTATGGTACATTTACACAATGGAATTCTATGCAGCAGAAAGAAAGAAGGAGCTCCTACCCTTTGCAACAGCATGGGTGCAACTGGAAAGCATTATGCTAAGCAAAATAAGCCAGGAGGTGAAAGACAAATACCATATGATCTCACCTTTAACAGGAACCTAAAGAACAAGGCAGAGAAACAAGCAAAATATAGCCAAAGACACTGAAATAGAGAACGATCTGACAGTGTTCAGAGGGGAGAGGAGAGGAAATTTCAGGGGAAAAGAGGAAGGGTTTATAGGAAGATGTACAAAGGACACATGGATAAAAACTAGGAGTGGGTGGAAATGGGAGGGAGGAGGGGAGGGCTGGGTGGGTGGGTTGGGATGGGAGTAAAAGATAGAAAATTGTACTGCAACAACAATTAAAATAAAAAATATAAAAAAAGAAGGCAACAACTTAATCTGCATACTTCATGTCAAGAGTCATCCAATTGGCAGAACTGAGTCACACAGTCATACCTCTGCACCAGCAATTGACAAATGTAGTCTTTATCTAGATCAGTACCACTAATGATGAGTCCATTGAGTCCTCCTTCAAATTATCCAGCATTCAAACATAAAATGTCAGACTCAGCTGAGAGCTTTAAAATATACATATTCTTGGCTCCCATCTCCAGAGATTCTGATTCAGTAAGTCTGGAGAGATATCCACACACATACATTTCAAATTTTCTGCAGTGATTCTGATGATCATCAAATTTGGGAAACACTTTTTAAACATTTTTATTGAATTTATTGGGTTACATTGGTTGGTAAAATTGTATAGGTTAAGGTTACAATTCTATAGTACATCATATGTATATTGTATTATGAAGAAACACTACTCTTGTTTTTAAAGACTTTCTTTCTTTCTTTCTTTCTTTCTTTCTTTCTTTCTTTCTTTCTTTCTTTCTGAGAGAGGGAAATAGAGAAAGAGAAGGAGAGAAGCATCAGTGTGGGAGAGGGAAACATTGTCCAGTTGCCTCTCACATGCTCCCAACTGGCGACCTGGCTCACAACCCAGGTGTGTGCCTGACAGAGGGAATCGAACCAGTGAACTTTTGGTTCATAGTCCGGCACTCTATCCACTGAACAACATCAGCTAGGGCAAGAAACACTACTCTTGAATATTGTTTATGGAGTACTTATCTGCCTAAGTGCAACAAGTCCCTCTTAGTGAATCATGTGTACTAGTTACCTTGAATGATATCATTAACAAATACTTATTTATGTAAAATTTTGTGAAAATTCAGGTTTTCTTTTTTTTACTTCAAACATTATCTTTCCCCCTTTCTTTCTTGCTCTTTCTCTCCCTCTCTCTCTCTCTCTCTCTCTTTGTTGTTTATCCATAATAAAAAGGGTATCGAATGATGGAGTGGCCAGTGGCCTACATAATAAATACGAAAAATAACCTATGATGGCATGATAGTGTCTGTATTTGTATAAGACCTGCTTTTCCTAAGAAGAGAAAAGTATATATCTGTGCATACTCGGAAAGTACAGGTGAGGTGAAGAAATGGAGGCCCAGAGGTACATGGTTCAAGGTGAGTGGTGCCAGGATTCAAACCCAGTCTCTGTGTCTAGATGGGATACCCTCATGACTTCACTACTCTAGCCCTATGCATGTAGGACATTAAAGTCAGAACTGGAAAAGACAGCAGATATTCAGGTCTGAGGGTCAGAATAGGAACCTGGGCTCCAAATAGAAATGTGAGATTTACCAGCAAATGGAAGTAAAACCATTGGAGCAGATGAGATCTCCAGGAAAGTATTTGTAATGACAGTATTTGTATTTGTGATGAAAAGAGACAGATCTGAGGTATTTCAACATATAAGGAAGAGACAGAGAAAAAAGGAAGCAACTAGCAACCCCAAAGATTAAGTAGGAGAAAAACTAGCAATGTAAGTATTTTATGAAAGTCCACAGAAGAGAATGTTTCAAGGTCAAGATGTAAAAAGAGTCAAGGGCTGCTAGGTACCAGTCAAGCTGGGAGGGGGACTTAAGATTCTTCAGTTTTAGAAGTGAGAAGATAATTGATTATGTTGCCAAGTGGTTTCAGTGATGTCACGGACACACGCCAAGCTGCAGTGGGTTGAGGTGTGAGAAGTGAAGTGGAGACAGCAAGTGAACACAAGTCTTTCAGGAATTTTGTCTATGATAAGCTAGAGATCGGGTCCAAGAGAAGGTTTTTCAGAGATGAACAAGGGCAGGATAACAAAATGATTAAGATATAATCTTGTAAGTAGACAGGGTTTGATTTGAATCCCTGTTTTGCCACAACATATTGCATAACTTTAGCTTGTGCCTACCACTTTTGAGCTTCAGTTTCCTCAACTACATAATATGGAAAGCAGCATCAAACTTAAAAAGAGGTTGAAAAATAAGTTCATAGATTTAAAAGCCATGTTCAGTATAGACCAAATGCTTAGTAAATGGAAATTGCCAGTTTATTAATTCTATTCATGTATCATTCAAAAGGATGTTGAAAGGCCCATGACTGAAGTAAAAAGCTGAAAATGTGGGAAAGGGGGCTAATTTGTGCAGTACAGTCCCTAAGAAGGCAAGAGAAGATGACATCCAAAGCCCAGGTAGAGGAATTAACTACACAAAGAAGAGTGGATGGGGGGTGCCAAAGTAGGGAAGTCTGTAGGTTCAGTGGAGCAAAGAAAAGTCATTTTCTGCCTGGTGCCATTTATTTTTCTGAATGATGCAAGGGTTGAAGTCATGTGTTAAGGGGCAGGAAATGGAAGTATGGGTTTGAAAAAAGCAGAAAGAACTTTAAATATCCTCCATGAAGATCCCAGAAAGCTGCCTGGAGGTTTCTGATAAACTTGTCTTTAGAACAATGTGTTTACACACAGTACTATGTGCATCACATGGGCCATGTTAAAAATGCCATGTCTTATGTTTCCTGGATCACTTGATTTGTTTCTCACATACAATGATATAGATTGAGCCAAAACAGCAAAAGACCCCTCTGCTATAAAACAGCCTCTAATAATATATAGTTTCAGAAAGATGCATTTTGCTTAAAGTTTTTAGAAGATGGTGCACATCTTTGAGAAATGTATCGCTGTTGCTCATAGCTATTGATATGACTCATACAGCCTATAGCCAAGTGTGCTTACACCACTCTTTAAATAGCACTGGCAAAGAAAGAGAAGCAAGTAAGTAGGTTTTCAAAACATTAAGTTGCTGTTCTTGCAAATGAGATATAGAAAGTTGAGGCTTAACTTCAAATGGGGATTGAATTGTGACTGTCAGTCAGAACTGAAGGACATGGTCCCACAATTGACACAGAAATTTGTGACTCTTTACAGTAGTCTTTTTTTTTTAAAGATTTTATTTATTTATTTTTAGAGAGGGAAGGGAGGGAGAAAGAGAGAGAGATGGAAACATCAATGTGTGGTTGCTGGGGGACATGGCCTGCAACTTAGGTATGTGCCCTGACTGGGAATCGAACCTGCGATGCCTGGTTCGCAGCCCGCGCTCAATCCACTGAGCTACACCAGCCAGGGCTACAGTAGTCTTTACGATATCATTTAAAAACCTGGATCTTTGCTGCAGAAAAGGGGAAAACATCCCAGTTTCACAGTAGGAAAACTTCCCACAATCTGTCACAAAAACACCACTAATTCATTCTTTATGCTTAGTTTGGTTGACAAAGTATATATTGTTATCAAGCCATGATTACTAAAATAAAATAATGACATGTGATTAGGTGTAATCAAATGGAGAGAACTTTTTTTTCAGATCACGCACTTGAAGAAAGGGACATTTATTCTTCTCTTCGTTGTTATAGAAACAATACATGTTAAGTATAAAAAATAAAAAAGAATCAGCTCTATTCTCATCACAGTGAATAATCAGTTCACATTTAGTTATATATATTTCCAATATTTTTCTAAGCATTTCTGCATATCCATGTTTTTAACAAAAAAAGATCATGTTATTTTGAAACCTTTTTTGACTTGATAATATTTATTTATGACCATCTTCAATGTTATTAAATAATCTGCAATTTTTGTATTAGCTGTCATATGAATTTCTAAACTATAAAATACTAATTCCTCATTACTAAACATTATTTCCTCCACTGATTTATTTCTTATTGATGTTATAAATTACAATAAGATAAACATCTTTACAGAGAATTCTTAGTACATAACTTTTATTTCTTTTATGTATATTCCTAGAAACTGTATTGCCAGATTAAAGGTTATGTTTACTTTTTAAAACACATTTTTAATTAAAAAATATTTAGTTCCCCTTCAATAAATACCAGACACATATTTATTGAGTTATTAGGCAGTAGTCTAGACACAGGAATACTATGGAGAGCAAATACATTCCCTGTAATCAATGACCCCAAAGTCTAGTGAAGAAAGAAAATAAACAATCCTTTGTCACACTTTGTTAAAATGACAGCCAGAAAGAATGAAGCAGGTTACAATCCCACCATCAGCATATGAGAATACCAATTTCCTTACATGCTCATTAGCCTTTAATACTAGGCCTAAGCAGGAAAAAATGCCAGTTTGATAGGTGAAGATGTTTCTCATACTAATTTGCATTTCTCTGATTACTAATGAAGCTGAACGTTTCTTTTACATATTTGTACTTCTTTGACATATTTCTGGGAAAATGCTGCTTTAAAAATCTGTTCAATTGTTTGGTTTTTCTCTGTATTTCCTAAGCTTTATTTTCCTTTTTTAAAAATTTCTACAGCTCTTTAGAAGAGCATTTCATCCCAAAGCAGCAGAATATACTTTCTTTTTAAGTGCACATGGAATATTTTCTAAGGTAGACCAGATGTTAGGACACAAAACAAGTCTCAAGAAATTTAAAAAGATTGAAATCATATCAAGCATATTCTCTAACCATAATGGTATGAAACTAGACATCAATCACAAGAAAGAAAACTGAAGAACACACAGAGAAATAGAGGCTAAATAGTGTGTTACTAAACAATGAATGGGTTAAACAATGAAATCAAGAAAGAATCAAAAGAGATCTTGAAACAAATGCAAATGAGAATGCAGCAACCCAAAATCTATGGGATACAGTCAAAGGAATTGTAAGAGGAAAGCACATAGCATTACAGGCCTACCTCAAGGAAAAGAAAAATCTCAAATAAACAATCTAACTTTACACTTAAAAGAACTAGAAAAAGAAAAACAAACAAAGCCCAAAGTGAGTGGAAGAAAGGATATAATAAAGATTAGAGCAGAAATAAATAAAATAGAGTCTAAAAAAATCAATACAAAAGATCAATGAAAGCAAGAGCTCATTCTTTGAAAAGATAAACAAACTTTTAACCAGACTCATTAAGAAAAAGAGAAGACCCAAATAATTAAAATCAGAAATGAAAGAGCGGAAGTAACAACCAACACCAAAGAAATACAAAAGATTGTAAAAAAAATGTTAGGAACAACTATATTCCAACAAATTGGACAAACTAGATGAAATGGATAAATTTCTAGAAATATAAAATCTTTCAAAACTGAATCAGAAGGAATAAAAAATATAAACAGACAGATTACAACTAACAAAATTGAAGCAGTAATCAAAAAACTACCAGCAAACAAAAGTTCTGGACTGAATGGCTTCACAGGTGAATTTCACCAAACATTCAGAGAACTAACCCCCATCGTTCTCAAACTATTCCACAAAAATTCAAGAAGAGTGAAGACTCCGAAGCTCATTTTATGAAGCCAGCATTATCCTAATTACAAAATCAGAGAAAGACACTACAAAGAAAGAGTATTATAAGCCAATAACCTTGGTGAACATGAATGCAAAAATCCTCAATAAAATATTAGTAAACCGGATCCAGCAATACATTAAAAAGATCATACACCATGATCAAGTAGGATTTATACCAGGGATGCAAGGTTGGTACAATATCTACAAGTTAATAAACATGATAACACCACAAAATGAAGGATAAAAACCACATGGTCATATCAATAGATGCAGAAAAACCACTTGATAAAATTCAGCACCCATTTATGATAAAAATTCACAGAAAAGTGGTAATAAAGGGAACACACCTCAACATAAGAAAGGCTATTATGACAAACCTACAGTCAATATCACACGCAATGGGCAAAGTCTACAAGTGTTTCCCTTAAGATCAGGAATAAGACAGGGATGTCTGCTTTCACCACTCTTATTAAACATAGTATGGAAGTCCTAACCACAGCAATCAGAGAAGCAGCAGAAATAAAAGGTATCCAAATTGGAAAGAAAGAAGTAAAATTTTCATTATTTGCAGATGACATGATACTGTATATAGAAAATCCTAAGGATTCCATCATGAAACTACTAGAACTGATAAATGAATTCAGTAAAGGAGCAGGATATACAATTAATATTAAAAATCAGTTGCATTTTTATACACCAATAATGAATTATCAGAAAGGGAGTTAAGAAAACAATCTCATTCACAAATGCTTCAAAAAAATAAAATACCTAGGAATAAATTTAACCAAAAATGTAAAAGATCTGTACTTGGAAAGTTATAATACACTGAAGAAAGAAACTGAAAAAGATATAAGTGGAAGCATATGCCATGTTCATGGGTAAGAAGAATTAACAGCATTAAAATGTCCATACTACCAAAGCAATCTATAGATTCAATGCAATTCCTAACAAGATAGCAATGACATATTTCATAGAACTAGAAAGAATATTTCAAAAATTTGTATGGAACCACAGAAGATCTAAAATAGTAAGAGTGATCTTGAGAAAGAAGAACAAAGTTGGAGGAATCATGCTACCTAATATTGAGCAATACTACAATGACATAATAATCAAAACAGCATGATACTGGTATAAAAACAGACACATATATCAATGGAACAGAATAGAGGGCCCAGAAATAAACTCACACCTTTATAGTCAATTAATATTTGACAGAGAAGGCAAGAGCATACAATGAGTTAAAGACAGTCTATTCAATAAGTGGCAATGAGAATATTAGACAGATATATGCAAAAAACTGAAACCAGATCACCTTCTTATACCATACACAAGAATAAACTCAAAATGGGTTAAAAACTTAAATGCTATACTTGAAAGCACAAAAGTCTTAAACAAATCATAAGCAGTAAAATCTTGGGCATTTCCTGCAGCAATGTTTTTTCTAATATATCTCCTTGGGCAAGGGAAACAAAAGAAAAAAATAAACAAATGTAACTATATCAAACTAAAAAGTTTTTGCACAACAAAGGAAACCATGAACAAAATGAAAAGACAACTCACTGAATGGGAGAACATATTTGCCAATGATACATATGATAAGGGGTTAATATGCAAAATTTATAAAGAACTTTTAAAACTCAGCACAACCCCCACCCCCCACCAAACCATTCAATTAAAAAATGGGCAAAAGACCTGAATAGACAGCTCTTCAATGAGGACATACAGATGTCCAATAGATATATGAAAAGATGCTTAATGTCACTAATCATGAGAGAAATGAAAATTAAAACCACAATGAGGTATAACCTCATACCTGTCAAAATGACTATCACCACAAAATCAACAAACAGTAAGTGTTGATAAGCATGTGGAGAGAAAGGACCCCCCATGCACTGCTGGTGGGAATGCAGATTGGTGCAGCCAATGGGCATAGCAGTACAGAGCTACCTCTAAAATTTTAAAATGAAACTGTCTTTTGACCCATAGATTCCACTTCTGAGGATATATCTGAAAAAATCTGAAATGCTGATTTGAAAGAATATGTGCACCCTTCTGTTCATTACAGCATTATCATTATTTACAATAACCAAGATCTGGAAGCAGCCTACTGCCCATCAGTAGATGAGTGGTAATAAAGCTGTGATACATTTCCTCAATGGAATACTGCTCAGCTTTAAAAAAAAAAAGAAAGAAAAGAAAAAGAAGGAAAGAAGGAGGGGGAAGAGAATAAGAAGGAAGAAATCTTACCTTTTGCCACAGCATGGATGGATCTGGAAGTATTATGCTAAGTGAAATAAGCCAGCCAGAGAAAGATAAGTACAGTATAATTTCACTTATATGTGGAATTGAATGAACAAAATAAACTAACAAACAAAATAGAAACAGATTCATAAATACAGAGGGCAGACTGACAGGTGCCAGAGGTGAGGGAAGTAGGAGGGCTGGGAGAAAAGGCAAAAGGACTAAGCAATAAAAGGAAAAAAACAAGCTCATAGACAGATAACAATATGGTGATTATCAGAGGGAAAAAAGGGTGGGAGAAGCTATACGAAAGTAAAGGGGGGATAAATGGAGATGGAAGAAGACTTGACTAGTGTAGTGAACATACAGTACATGGATGATGTATGATAGAATTGCACATCTGAAACTTATATAACTTTATTAACCAATGTCACCCCAATAAATTCAATACAAATTAAAAAATAAATAGCATTGAAATAATCAATATTGTGATAAAAACTGATATGTATGGTGTATAATTTTGTAGAACTCATTTATCTTTATAACACCATAAGGAAGAATGAAGGAAGGAGTTTTTATATGGTACATACAAATTGTGTTATCATAAATTATAATGGTGTTTAATGGTTTTAAAAAAAGTGAGGAATAGATTTCCTTTTTCTTTTTTGTAAATTATATTTTATTGATTATACTATTACAGTTGTCCTGATTTTTCTCCTTTTGTTCTCTTCCACCCACAGCACCCCACTCCCTCAGGCAATCCCCCCACACTTGTTTATGTCCATGGGTCATGTGTGTAAGTTCTTTGGCTACTCCCTTTCCTATACAGCATTTTACATTCCTGTGGCTATTCTGTAACTACGTATTTGTACCCTCAGCTCTCACCCATTCTCCCACATCCACTTTCCCATCTCTTTATCTTTAAACTTTGGACTTTTAATTATGTGACTTGTGGTGGGCCTCTGCATCCATCTTGTTTGGGACTCTCTGTGCTTTCTGGACTTGCATGTCTATTTCATTGACCAAATTAGGGAAGTTTTCTTTATTATTTTTTCAAATAGATTTTCAATTTCTTGCTCTTTCTTTTTTCCTTCTGGCACCCCTATGAAGCAAGTGTTGGGTTGCTTAATGTTGTTCCACAGGCTGCTTACACTATCCTTGTTTATTTTCTTCTTGTTGTTCTGCATGGTTGTTTTTTGCTTCCTTATCTTCAAAATTATTGATTTATTCTTGGCTTCACCTACTCTACTATTGTCCATGTAAATTGTTCTTTATTTCAATTAGTGGATCCTTCATTTCTGACTAGGCCTTTTTTATTCTGTTGAGGGCCTCACTAAGTTCCTTGAGCAACTGTCTATTCCATATTTTGAACTGTGCATCTGAGAGATTGCTTATTTCCATTTGATTTAGCTCTTTTTCTGGAGTTTTGATCTGTCATTTTGTTTGTACCATGTTTCTTCATCTCCTCATTTTGGCAGCCTCCATGTATTTATTTCTATGTATTAGGTAGTGTTGCTTCAACTCCATGTCTTAGTGGTGTGGCCTAATGCAGCAGGTGTCCTGTAGGGTCCAGTGGCATAGCCTCTGCTATCATCCAAGCTAGGTACTCAAGGGACACCTTTTGTGTGGGCTGAGCAACCCCTCCTCTTGTAGTTGAGCTTTAGTTGCTATTGGCAATCCATAAGAGGGATTATCCAAGCCAGTCAGTTGCAAGGACTGTCTGTGACCACCAGCCAGTCCTTACCACCAACCTCTACCCTCCATGGAGAATCAGCTATACAGCAACAGGGTGATGGTGCTCTGACGGGGTCTGTAGCTGTCCAGTGGGTCATTTTTCCTTCTTTTAATGCCTGAGTTTATAGTCTTAATGGTTTTATTCTACATATATACTTTCACTTCTACTCATTCAAGTAGTATTTTATACACTAGGGAGACTCTTAATGTCAGCCTGGCATAGTGGACTCAATTATTGTTTATTGACAACCATTTTCTCCCTTCTTTTATATTTGCAAAACCCAATCTTGTTACATTTTCCACTCTTCAGGGAAGGTAAACCTAAACCCAAAAGCATGGTACATACTAACCAATCATGTTTATCTCATTCTTTTGCCCCAGTGATTGGTTTAGGTATAAGCATCTGGCACACTTCTAGCCAATGAGTGGAAAGACAGGTCTGCTGGATGACCTCTGAGAAAGATTTTCTCACTTTCACAAAAGATAAACACAGAAAGAGACCATCTCCTGTTGTAAAATACCAGCATGTCACCTCTGACATCTAGAATGGTGACTACCACCTTGAAACCAAAACCACCCTATTGAAGATGGCTGAACAGGGAACACAGAAAGAATCTGAATCCTTGGTGACATTTCACTTGAGGTTTTTACTAGTTGTCCAGGATATCCTGATTGATACACTTTAGTTTGAACTTACAATGTAACCTTAGGGATATTACTTCACCTCTCTGAGTACAGTTTCTTCATTTGGCAGAGAGAGAGGGGTGTGGGGAATTGTTCTGTATATCTCAAATTATCATTTTATAAAAGCAGTCATTTTAACATTTTAAAAAAGGACATGGAAAGAATTTCACAGTTTGAATTAATTAAACCTCTTTTTAAAAAAACAACATTCTATCCTTATTATCCTCACTTTTTGTGAAGTAAAAAATTCCCCCAGACTCTGGTTGGGAAATCATTTGAAGAGACAAGTTGTATATTCAAAAACTAAATAATAATATAAATAAAATTTTGATTCCATATAAGAGTTCTGAAAAATCAGAGATCATGGAAGACAAGAGGCTGGGGAAACTTCACAGAGGCATGAGGGCATTAGCCATGGGTCAGTAGAAGTTAGATCAATTTCTGAAAAGAATGAATAGAGCATTCCAGGCAGGTAAATTACAAAAATAAAAGTGCCCAAGGCTAAGAATAATTATAGTGAGCAAGAATGGGACAGCAACCAAGCCTGATGAGAATAGAGATTTTGTTTTGGGCAATGTTTCCTAAATTTGGGGCCTATGGACCTCCAGGACTGCATGTGTCTCAGAGGACTTTGCATTTTTACAGGTGATTTTACATTTAATGTCTTCATTTCAGGGACATTTTAAAACATGAGTGTAAGTATATGTGGATCATCAGGATGGCCACTTAAACCCAGTCACTGCCACATTATTACATTCATTACATAAACACATTCTGGCATTCATTTTCATAATCTGTAATGTAAGAACTTATGGTTCACTAAAAACTAACAGTTTTTCATAATGAGTAATATCCTGTTATATGTTTATTAATTCCTTTTCAAGCACAAAGCTGGACTACATGCAGTAGCCTCTCACATTTAGGTGTGGCCAGGGGACTGAGTTCTGGCCGGTAGTATGTGGGCAGAAGTTACGTGTGCCATTTCCAGGTCTGATCCATGTCAGCACCCACTCTGCCCAGCATGTATAGTCCTTGCCCTCTTTCCATATCTGCCAACTAAGCAGAAACCCCACTGAGGACTGAAGGTAGGTAGAACCATAAACTAAAAGGAGGCCTCATCCCTCAAAGACAGAATGGAAGGCTGCCTGAGCAGACTGTGACATGAGTGAGAAGTGCACTTTCACTGTGTCATCCACTGAAAATTTAGGACTTGCCTGTTGTAACAGCTAACACTATCCTTAACTATTACACAAACATTTGAAAAGAGAAAGTTGTACCATCATGTAGCAGTTAGTGGTAGCTGAAACTTGCTGAACCCAAGTGAATCTGCTTTCTGGTACTATCAGGACCAATCTGCAGTAGCTCAGCAATAGCTTTGTAAGGCAGTTAGTGCATGATGACAAATGCTTAGTTTCACATTTCAGTGATAATTCATTAAGGTACTCTTTAATGTAGATTTCCAAAAAGGCAGAATGTTAATCTTACCTTCAGGTAAGGAAGATTGCTTACAGAGTCTTAAATGACTCTATTAAAATTGGCATTTAAGCATTCTCACTGCCTTGAAATTATTAATAGCATTTTGTATGAATACCTCCTTGCTGCAGACTCTGATTTTCCACAGTAGTTATTAGTGGATAACTTTTATATTTCAAGCTAATATAAACAATTTAGTTTCAGCAAAACAGCATCTTCTGTCATGTTAATGTAACTAATTTAAATTTTATTGATTTTGTAATTTGCTTGGTATTTAATTTGCAATATTGTTTGACTTTATGCTTATAAAAGAAATATGGACATAAAAGAACATATTTTGTACAAATTTAAGCTTCTTAAAATAAAATAATTTATGTCAGCACCATGAATCCATGTGAGTTATGTTTTTAATATGTTTATTTACTCTCTAGAGAGAGGTGAAGGGAGGGTGAAAGAGAGAGAGAGAAACACTAATGTGAGAGAGAAACATCAATTGGCTGCCTTCTTGCATGAGGCAGGGATGGGACTGGACACACAACCCAGGCACATGCCCTGACCAGGAATCAAACCAGCGAACTTTCTCTTTGCAGTACATCACCCAACCAACTGAGCCACAGTAGTCAGGGCATGAGTTATTTTTCTTAACAGAGGTCAGCACAAAAAGTTCATCATTCAAGTTTGAGAAACACTGGACTACATCAACTGTAAAATCTCTCTCATTCCTAAAATGATAGTATTGCAAAGTGGGCATCAGGAACAAAGTGTCTGCAACCAAGTCCCTCTCAATTAGGGCCCAAGTTCTGTTATTTACCTGCTCTGTGGCTTTGGACCAGTTGTTTAAACTCCGCAGACACTGTAACTTAACTGAAAAGTTAGGACTGCAAATACTGCTTCTTAAGATTCTGCTGTTGTTCAGCACTGGCACATGATAAATAGTCACTGTTACTGTGTGTCATCTGTGGAGGTCAACTCACTTTCCTTCTCCCCATTTTCTAGTAGTGCAGCCTGGTGCAGATATGATTTACATTTGTCCAAGTTTCTGATTTTGTTAAATTCATATCATATTCAAGATTAATATCTTACTTAAGATAATTGCCTCTATTTGAAGAATCTGATGTATTACTTTAAGTATTAATTAGTGATCTTAACCAATTGTGCATAGTTTCAAAAATATAAAAGCAGCTTTAGATGAATCTCAACTTGACATAGTTTAGACTAATTCTATTTACTAAATGCAAATAAAAGTGTTCTTTCTAGTGCTTTGTACTATGATTCAGAGTTAACTCTGGCTGACCTCCCTCAGGACTAGCCAAAGTTTATAAATCATGCAGATTGAGAAACCTATGTTCACAATCCTTTCTTCTGTGAGATGCTTGAGTAGATTCCACTGAACTGACATTCTGGTAATACACCAGTAATGGGTCACATCATTCCCTCTTAATCTAGGCTCATTGTAACCTGAGCACCACTAAGGAAAAATCCTAGCATCATTGGACTAAAAGTAATCCAAGACTTTCAGACACAGAGATTAGTCTTAGCTGGAACAGGCTATAATTTAAAAGAGTCTTGTACACACAGAGACATCAGGAGGCATTGAAAAGAAAGAAGGCACAAAAGAAAGGAATTAACTGCTCTATGGAACCACAGGAGCTCTCATCCATCTGGAACATGAAAACATTTTGAGGGCACAAGGCACTCTTTCTAGACTACAGGAATAAACATGTATCATTTCTCATGGACAGCAATGAGTGTCCCAACACTTAGTCCTCTTAGGAGCTCACAGTGAAAAGCCACAGGCATTAGTAAAAGGCCTCCCTTTAGAAAAAGGTTATTAGGGATTAGCAAGGGAGCACTTTGCTTTAGAAAGATGTTTTCAAGGCCATTAGAATGCATGGAACTGGTTAATCGAAGGCTTTGGACTTTTTCTTGCAGTGACAAAGTGGAAGTCACACTGTGCCATGATCACTTTTGGCCACTTTAGAAATCATCTCTCAGAGTTCACTTCCAGCTTCATGCATTTCACTCCAGGGTGTCCCTAAGCCAAAGCACTGGGTGGGTGTTATATTCTTTTAAATTCATCAAATGCAAGCAGCTTCAGCCAGAGTCTCAAATATAGCCAGATTAATGGAAATATCTGGTCAAACAAGAGTAGTACAGGTGTGGTAATTAGCAGGACATTGGAGTGAGAGGTGCATTAGTCTAAATTCCAGCTCAACTGCTGTGAAGCTCAGTGAACTTGAGGAAATGACTTAACCTTTTACTTAGGCTCCGTTTCCTTTCCCAGAAAATGTGGATCAAAGGCCTATGTGGTTATTGTTCTTGGGATTAAATACAGTACCAACAAAGAGCCAAAACATGGTGAATACACAATAACTATTCATTTCTCTCTTCTTACCCTCCTGTCTCCTCTAATCCTTACTCTGCTCTCTTTCTCTCTCCCTCCCATTCTTCACCTCTTTCTTTCTCAATATAAACCTGGTATATTTAGGCAGAAAAAATGAGGAAGATGCGCCAGAAGATGAAATGTCATTGCACGAGGCATGGAGCCATTAGACTGTCTTTGGTGTCGAAGCAAAGCTGGAGTGCATAAGAAAAGAGAGCTGAGTATGGGGAGACAGGACGAGGCAAAACTGTGAAGGGCACTGTTTGTGATGCTAAGGAGTTTACATATGAGAGGTGACGGGAACCATCTGAAATTTTTAAGCAGAAGAATGAAACTATCATGTCTGGGATTTAAAAAGTCATTCTGTTGGCTGTCAGGCACATGGATGGGAGCAGAAATTCTGAAGGCAGGGAGGCCCACCTGGAGGCCCAGTTCCAAAGGTGATGAGGATCTAGATGCCTGGGTTTTATCTTCATTTAAACAATGTGCAGGCCAGATATTCTGCCTACTTCTATCCAATGAAACACTCTTTAAAATGAGGATGTGGTTGATTATTTTATTCCAATGACCAAAGTGTGCTGCAAGTGAGCAAATGGAGCAAATACAAAAACTGGGTTTGGGGCTGTTGGAAAGGGTGTGGCAGACACTGTTGGTAAGCAACCCCACAGACATTCTCTCCTTTCTTGCTACTGATTTTGTTTTGGCTGCAAAGTGCTCAGCCTCATCAGATAAATAAAGATTTTCTTAAGTCACTTATGACATTCCTGTCTCTCTCTTACAGTGATGGGTCTCACAATGGGCACAAACTCTACTTCTGGGATATGAAACAAAAGAAGTCAGCTGAGGTTTCCTTGGAAAGATTTTCTTTCCTGCTAAGAAAGGTACATGTGAATTCCACTGCTAGGATTATATCCTAAGAACCCTGAAACACCAATCCAAAAGAATGTATGCACCCCAATGTTCATAGCAGCACAATTTGCAATAGCCAAGTGCTGGAAGCAACCTAGGTGCCCATCAGTAAATGAATGGATCAAAAAACTGTGGTACATTTACACAATGGAATTCTATGCAGCAGAAAGAAAGAAGGAGCTCCTACCCTTTGCAACAGCATGGATGGAACCAGAGAGCATTATGCTAAGCGAAATAAGCCAGGTGGTGAAAGACAAATATCATATGATCTCACCTTTAACAGGAATCTAATCAACAAAACAAACAAACAAGCAAAATATAACCAAAGACACTGAAATAAAGAACAGGTTGATGGTGACCAGGGGGAAGAGGGGAGGGAATTTCAGGGGGATAAGGGAAGGGTTTGCAGGAACAAGTATAAAGGACTCATGGACAATAACAAGGTGGGGGTGGAAATGGGAGGGAGGTGGGGAGGTCTGAGGGGTGGACTGGGATTTGGGTAAAAGACAGAAAACTGTACTTGAAGAACAACTAAAATAAAATAAATAAAAATTAAAGTTATAAAAAAGAAAAATAAATGCCATATGATCTCTCCTATATATAGGATGGAGCAAAAGTACATTTACAGTTGTTCATATGGAAAAATAGTATAATAATTAATAAAGAATAATACAAGAATAAATAAAAGAGAGGTACATGTGAATAGAGTATTTGATCCTCCAGCATCCTTTTTTCTTGTTCTGGTCATTGCCACATGAGAATATGATGCTTAGAGAAGCTGCAGCCACATTGTGCTTGTGAGAGAAAAGCCAGGAGAATTGCATAGACATTCATTTGTTCAAACACTTGGACAAATATTTATTGGAGACTTATTGTTACCAGGTGTTCCAAGCTTTGGGGATACACTAGTAAATAAAACACAGTCTTACATTAGACATTAGTTCAACACATATTGTGGAGCAGAAGATATCAGTGTCATTACTGTTTAAGATACTATAATTAAATAATTCTGTTACTTGCAGCCCAAAGCATTCTAATTGATACAAAAAGTTTATTGTTAATAATATTAAAAGTTTAATGGAGTATCTAAACTGACCATAAGATGCTAGTAACTTCTTCAAATCTCCAACCTGAAAGATTTATTCACATGCATCACTCTGCATGCAGGATTTATCCCCTACCCCTACCTCAAACACACACATACACACAATACACATGCACACAGAACACACACACAAAGAAGGCAGAGGGGGTTTGCATGGTCATCTGGAACAGAGAAAAGTGTGATGTAAAGAGGATAAAAGAGTATCTGCTATTCACCCCAACTTTCAGGATCTCCCTATAGAGATGCAGGGATTATAAATAAAAGCTAAAACATTATGGTGTGAGACTTATAAGACAGATTGCATACACAATAGTACTCAGTGGTCAAATTGCTACCTAGATAGAAAAGCTTGTCCCCCATTTCTGCACAGCACAGGATGACATTTGGCAGGAATCTCAGGGCAGCTGTGTAGCAGGAATGCCAGGAGGCGGCATTCCCACTGAGGATCCTGGCCACTGCGGCTGGGCTGAAGAACTGTAATACAATGGCTAGTGGCAATGGACTTCACTAATGATACAAAATTAAAATGTTTGAAAGTACTCCCAAGCCCAAGTGAGACACTCATAAAATTGCCAAAAAAATAATAATAATTAGAGATGAGCTGATATCTCAACATATGACAGAAAGGGCTATGAGAAAGTTAAATTTAGGTTTTTAATGTTCTAGTGATCTCATGTATATCCATTGGCTGGTGAGCTGGGGATGTTGAAATTAAACTACATTATAATTAAGGAAAATGACCACAGCTTCTCGTCCCTTCATTATTTCTAATTTACAGCTAGCTTTTCTTTGTTCCTTAATTTAAAATTGTCCACCACAAAAAAAAAACCCACATGTATTAATTTATCAAATTCTAGATCTTGACTATCCCAATAAAATTTAATTTTTTCCTAGGGAAGGGATATACAAGTTTTTCATTAGAAAGTATGGGGCATAGGAAATTTAGTTAAGGAAGATGCTATGGAAAACATTGAAAGTTCTTTATGGTCAGAGGCTCTTAAAGTTTGACTTCTTTGAGCATCTAAGAACCCTCTGGGCTGCTGTGCAGATAAAGTCTTTTTGCGTTAGTACATCTGAAGCTCATCCACTCCTGAAATCTTGGATGCAGTGGGATCCTAGGATAAAAGCTCTTGCCTCAGAACTCTGGCTTCTAGCAGTATTTCCCTGTGGGTAGTAGAGTACGTGCCAACAAAATAAAGTCCATTAATTTGACCAACCTGCTGGTCAGTCAGCATTCCATGAATCCCCAGTACATCTCCAAACCTCACCAGAATCCAGCATGTATAAATGGATTCAGAGTTGACAAATCATCTCTCCAAGTAGGTGTTTTTTTCTGGCACAATAGATAGCTTCACATTCCATTGTGTCTGACAACAGTGTCTTTGTCCAACACAAGTGATCACCATCATATGGAAGGGTAGTAAAGAGTAACTGATGCCCTGGCTGGTGTGGCTCAGTGGACTGAATGCTGGCCTATGAACCAAATGGTCACCAGTTTGATTCCTGGTCAGGGCACATACCTGGGTTGCAGGCCAGGTTCCGGGTTAAGGGCACACAGGAGGCAACCACACATTGATGCTTCTCTCCATCTCTTTTTATTTCCCTTCCCCTCTAGAAATAAATACAATATTTAAAGAAAATCCTTTCCTTAAAAAATGGTATCAATTTTTTAAAAATGATAACTGATATTTTGTACTCATAGAAAAGTGTTAATAATAGCTACCTAAACAAAAGGCACTTCATCAAACACTTTAGAAATATTATCCACTTTCATCCTCATAGGAGCTAAATGAGATTATGAAATATGACTCCCATTTTACAAATGAGAAAAATAAGGTTAAGTGTCATAACTAAGGTCACACAGATAATAAGTAGCAAAACACATAACCCAATATTATGACCTGAATGTTTGTGTTTCCTTCCCCCACCCCAAAATTCATACACTGAAGTCCTAACCTCCAGCGATGGTATTAGTAGGTGAGGCCTTTGGAAGGTAATAAAGTTTGGATGAAGTCATGAGGGTGGAGTACCATGATGGCATTACTGTCCTTATAAGAAGAAATGCCAGAGCCTCCTCTCTCCCCCATGTAACAAGAAAGTTGCCATCTGCAAGCCAGGAAGAGGGCCCTCATCAAAACCCAACCATGCTGGCATCTTGATTTCAGACTGCCCAGCCTCCAGAATTGTGAGAAATTAATGTCTGTCATTTAAAGCACTCAGTCTACGGTTTTGTTATAGCAGCCCAAGCTAAGACATGGAGGATGGCTTAGCCTGTTTTTCACCTCTCCACTCTTTGCATTTCAACTAATGTAAACATTATACTTTGTCATGTTAGCCCCAAGTGGCAACCCCAAATTAAAAAGGTTAGTAAAAACTCAACATAAACACCCTTAAATCTCCTAAAATGTTTTCAATTAAATAAAACTGGTGTTCAAAAGACAATAATATGTACTAACACTGAAAGGAGACAAGAATGTCTTTTCACTTAATTGTTAAAATCCCATCTATATCCTGCCCACATGATTCTCAACTAATAATAGCCTATTTCACTCAATGTCAGCCAAGAACACAGAATGCTGTAATCCACACGTGTGTTATTTTGTTGCCCAAACTATAATTAGCAGATATCTTCTTCAAACGTCAAGTCAAATATTTTTGAAAGGTTTTTTCTTGCTTACAAAAAATTCAGGAGCAAACAGCTTTGTAAAACTTAAAAAAAGGAACGTGAAAAAAAATGAAAAAATGCTTTTTTTCTTATATCACAATTTGGCTTTGAATTGATCGCATTTTCTAATTATTTTATGGTCATGTCTGAAATAGGTGTGACTCAAAGCAGAGAATATACCCATGATAATACAAACATCAAAGAAAACATATCAAAGAAGATGACTGTGAGGGAGAGAACTTGTAAGAAGAGAACTTGAAAATGGGCCTCCTTTGATTGAAAGATACGAAGATTATTAGTGAATTTAGGAAGACTCATGCCATTACTGACGACTGCAGAAGCACACTGCAGTGAGTTTTAAAAAATTACAGCATCTCCATACAATGAATTGCTCTGCAGTGTTTAAATAGATTGAGGTGCATTTGTAAGTACTAAGTTAGTAAAATGTCTATGAGAAAAGCTACCAAACAACATGAACAGCATGATTTTGAATTTGCAATGGTAAAACTATTAGCATATAGAAATACATATAGGTACAGATATGTAGGTAGCCTTAATTGTATATTTGTAAATACACAAGAGAATGGTCAATAAAAATAACAATATAGCCGTATTATTAATAAAGACCTAGAAAAGCTGAATGCAGTTACTACTAAGGAACAAAGGACTGCTCTTGTTCTTGTAACCACTTGGTACCATTTGATTTTTTAACTATTCTTGTATATTATTAGATATTAAAATGTTTAAATGTTTTTTCTAGAGTTTATGTCCAATTTTTACATGTGTCCTAGGTTTCTTCTTACTTTCATGTCAAACTTCCAAGAAGATTCTACATAGCCCTTGCTGGTGTGACTCGGTTGGGCGTCATCCCCCAAACCAAAAGGTCACAGGTTTGATTCCCAGTTTGAGCGCCTATAAAAGGCAACCAATAGATGTTTCTCTCTCATATCGATGTTTCTCTCTTTTTTTTTCTCCCTCCCTTCCCTTCTTTCTAAAATCAATCAGCATGCCCTCAGGTGAGGATTTAAAAAAACTTCAAAAAAAGAAAAGAAGAAGAGTCTGTGTATGCCATCTCTCTCCTCATCTCCAATTTGTTCCTCAGCCTATAACAATCAGGCTCTACTGTCCCCACTACCTCATAGAAACTTCTTTCACTAAGTCCATCCTCTTTGGTCATCATTGCACCTGAAACTCTTTGGTATCTGACACTTGCCTGCTTTCCTTGCTTCTATATAATATAATATAATATAATATAATATAATATAATATAATATAATATAATATAATATAATTAATATAATATAATTAATATAATATAATTAATATAATATAATTAATGTAATTAATGTAATTAATGTAATTAATGTAATATAATTAATATAATATAAATTTCTAGCTCTCCTCTGATTGCTCCCTCTCAGTTTCCATTACTTCTTATTGTCCTTTAAAAAGCAGCATCCAAGAGACCTGTGCTCTGTCTTTTTCTCATTCTCCCTGGACATGTATTCATGTATCACATGAATGCTGATTTTATCTTCAATCCACCCCCTTATACTCCTGAACCATATATGAAAAAGCCTAGTGGATTTCTCCACCTAGATGTTCAATAGGGATATTCAATATGTGAATTCTAAAGCTGAATTTATACATCTGCCCTCAAACCTACTCTTTCTCCTGATTTCTGTACCTTGGTTAATGGCACAAATATATTCCCAGTCACATACACTAGAAACCCACCTCTCCATTTACATCAATCAAATCTTACTTTCTTCATTTTTTAAATATCTTGATTCTTTTCAACTCCTTCCCTGTTACCTCCTTGCCACCTCCCTATTCCAAGTGGATGGCTATGAGGTGGCTATGAGGTGGCTATGAGGTGGCTATGAGGTGGCTATGAGGTGACTCTGTGGCTGAAGTAAATATGCATCAACCCAACAGTCTCGGGAAATGAACCATGTTAGGTACCTGGGAGAAAGAGTAGCTCCAGATACTAGGAAAGTAAGCATAAATAGCAAAGTCAAAAGATCAGAAGAAGTCATGGAACCCAAAGTTCTGAGAGAGAAAAACAAAATCAAGGGAAATCAAGTTGGGAATAAAGATCCAAGTAGGCAGGAGGTGAGTCTAGACCTTAATTAAGCAACGGAGAAGAAGAGAAGGGGCATCCTGAGCAACTGGTGGGGATACTTAGCTTCTCTTTAAGGACTGACAGATACATGGTATATATTCATGGTGTTGGGCTGAGCTCTAATGAGCTAAAACCAGAGAAGGGAGTCTTCTCATTTCTCTCTTTTCCATTCCCTCTCCCACTGTTTTCATGCAACTCTTTATTATTTTTCTTTTGGACTATTGAAATAACACCCTTACCAGCATCCCTTCTTCTTGCCTCCTGCCACCTCACATACTGCCACCAAAGTCTCCTTTGATATATACAAAGTTGATCATTTCCATTAACAAAATTCTTTAATACTGACATTTCAGTTATCTGTTTTCTTAGTGACTTAAAACAACCACTTTTTAAAAAGATTTTATTTATTTATTTATTTATTTATTTATTTATTTATTTATTTATTTATTTTAGAGAGGGAAGGGAGGGAGAAGGAGAGAGAGAAACATCAATGTGCGGTTGCTGGGGGCCATGACCTGCAACCGAGACATGTGCCCTGACTGGGAATCGAACCTGCAATGCTTTGGTTCGCAGCCCTCGCTCACAACTTTTTTTTTTTATCACAGCCAAGCAATCTGGGCTGGGCATGGGGAGGTCATTCTGTTTGTTATTATCTAGGGTTGCTCTTGTGGCTACAGTTACCTCACAGTTTAAATTGAAATCCAAGAGTGTTCACAAATCTGGCACCTCTGCTGATATTGCTGGAAAAGATGGGACCTGACTGGGCATCTCTCTTTGTTCACATGGTCTCTCCATAAGGATAACTGGATCTCTTTACATGGTGAATTGGGATTTTAAGAAGGGGTATTCAAAGAGGATATGCCCCGGTGTACTTACCAAATCTCTGCTTGCATCACACATGCTAATACCCAATTAATCAAAGCAAGTCACACGGCGATGTCCAAGGTCAATGTGAGAAGGGATAATCTAAGTATGTGAATACTGTGAGATGTGGTTCATTGGAGTCCACTAATTTAAGTCCACCACAGATGTTAATCACTTACCAAAATTTTATCTAAACTCACAAGTCCTTCAAGATCTAGGCCTTACCTACCTCCCTAACCCTATCTTTTTCTACTCTGCCCACTAACTTCACCCTCTATCTATAATAACAATAACTAACTCATATCTCAGTATGCACAAGACACGGTCCAAGTAACAATTTTCATTATTTTCATAACAATACAATCTGCAGATGAGGAGATTGAGGCACCAAGGGGTTAAATAACTTGCTCCAGGTCCCTTAGACAGTAAGTGATTTAGGCACTTCCGCATCGACATTTCTCAGCACTCTTTGATATGGCCTCTCTGGAACAATATTCAGTTTCGTGAACATCCTAGACCATCTTCAGCTGCCCTCTGGCATGCTCTATTTCTGCTCTTCTAGAGGAAAATGGCTTTTCATCCCTCAGTATCAAAATGTGAGGTAAAGGCTTCCTATCCCTCCTGGTAGATTTAGATGCAATCTTACCTACTTCCACTGCCCACCTACAGCCTTTGAGACAATTGTCATCTTGTGTTGCTTCTATTTATTTTCCTGTTTGTCTTACCTAACGGCCATATGAATAGAGGAAAGGAGCTTATTCAAAATACTGATTCCTAGGCTGTCCTCAATGATTTTGACACTTTAAGAACCACAAACCTAGACCAAAGACTGGTAAATTTTTAAGGGTTAACTAGTAAATATTTTAGGCTCTGTGGGCCATATGGTCTCTGTCACAACCACTCAGCTTTGGCATTATTCCAGAAAATCTACCATAGACAATACATACATGAATGAGCAGGCTGTGTTTCAATACAACTTTATGGATACTGAAATTCAAATTTCATATAGCTTTCTTGTGGCACGTGTTATTCTTTTAATTTTTTTCAGAAAAAATATATTCCTATTCTTAGTTCACAGGTCATATAAAAATAGGAAGTAAGCTAGATTTGGTCTTTGGGCCACAGTTTACTGACATTAGTCCTGGGCTATGAGTCTTTTGTGTTGTCTTCTTAATATCTAATAAGTTCTGAATAAGTATTTGTTAAATGAAAGAATTGATGAATAAATGAAAATAACAATAGACTGAATTCATTGTTTCACATAGTATAGTCATTTTATTTTAAAAATTGTGCCTTTTTTGCCCTGGCTGGCGTAGCTCAGTGGATTGAGCGCAGGCTGCGAACCAGGCATCGCAGGTTCGATTCCCAGTCAGGGCACTTGCCTAGGTTGCAGGCCATGTCCCCCAGCAACCACACATTGATGTTTCTCTCTCTCTCTCCCCCTCTACCTTCCCTCTCTAAAAATAAATAAATAAAATCTTTTTTAAAAAATTGTGCCTTTTTTCCCCCTTTGGGTAAATCTTTAGGTCTAATTCCTCATCAGCAAAATTAAGACTTAGAATCTGTGAGCAGTTTTCAAACTATGCCCCATTAACCCTACAGGCTCTCACATGTGTATTCAAATGCAGTGTGAGGATTCAACTAAGCAAGGGGAGATACTTCATGGGCATCACTGAACCCTATACTTACATCTACAACAGCTTTACTGTTATTTCTTTTATATATTTGGTTCCCCAAAAAGAGTTCACTTGGGGGAAAAAAGTTTTTTGTATTATGTTATTCTTTTCTGTAACTACTAGTTGTTGTAATTAATGTAATTAGACAAGAGAATAAAATAAGAAAAATAAAGAATTTAAAAAGAAGCATCTAAGTTATTATTTATAGCAGATATGCTTGTATATCTGGAAAACTTAGGGAAATGCACTGAAAAACTACTATAAATATAAATAAAAATCAGTAAAATGAGTAAAACTATTTTTCCTGCATTTAGAAATAATCAATTACAATAAATAAATATATATATACCAAGTGGTAAACTAAACAATAAAAATGCAACTGAAAACTTTAAAATACTACTTTGATCAAAGATTCAACATCATAAAGATTTTATTTTTTATTAAATAATTGATAAATGTCAACAGGACATTTTTTTTTTTTTTGCACTAAACATGATGGTAGATTTTACCGAAAAAATAAGTAGGCAAAAATAGATAAGAAAAATCTGAAAAAGACAAATAATTAAAAGAAATTAATGCTTGCCTTGGCTGCTGTAGTTCACTGAGTTGAGCACCAACCTGAAAACCAAAATGTCACTGGTTCAGTTTCTGTTCAGGGCCACCTGGGTTGCAGGCCAGGTCCCCGGTTGGGGTCACGTAGGAGGCAACCTATTCATGTTTTTCTTGCACATTGATGTTTCTCTTCCTCTCTTTCTCTTTCTCTTCCCCCTCTCTGAAAATAAATAAACTATTTTTTAAAGAAACTACTGCTTATATTGCATATGAAAAGACAATCTAACCCTGGCTGGCATAGCTCAGTGGATCGAGTACAGGCCTGTGAACCAAAGGGTCACCGGTTCAATATTTAGTTGGGGCCTGGGTTGTGGGCCAGGTCCCCAGTAGGGAACACACAAGAAGCAACCACACATTGATGTTTCTCTTCTTCTCTTTCGCCTTCCCTCCCCATTTCTTTAAAATAAATAAATAAAATATTTTTTTTAAAGGCAGTCTAAATCTACAAGTAATTAAAGCAGTTTAGTTTGGAAGTGGTGCCTGAACAGACAGATCAATGAAACACAATGAAGAGCCCAGAAATAGGCTGAGATGTATATGGGAATTTAGAATATGATAAAGGTGGCATTTAAATTCACTGTGGAAAAAATAGGTTATTCAATAAATAATGATAGTACAGTCCAACTGTTTAACCATCTGGCAAAAGGTAAAATTGGATTCCTTCATCATTTCTTATAAGAAAGTTAATTCCAGACAGAAAAAAATCAAACCTAAAGAAAGGAAACTATAAATGTACTAGAAGAAAATATGGGAGAATGTTTTTATAAGAATAGAGTAGGCAAGACCTTTCTAAGCAAGAAAGAAAATCAAGAAGATATTAAAGAGTCTATATAATATGCAAATTAAATACTTCAGCATGCTAATTTTCTCAAAACATGAAGACATCAAATCAATAAGAAAAATTCACATTCTAATGGAGAGATGATCAAATAACATCAAAAGAGTTTAAAGAACAAAATACAAATGGCTTTTAACATGAATGCAAGTTGATAATTGCACATAAAATGGCACAGCTATATGTTCACCCATGAGAGGGGAAGGGGGATATTTATATCATGCCATATACATAAAATATTAGGAAATAGAATTATCACACAATTTTCTGAAGAAGCATAATATGGAACAAACCCTTTGGAGGCAATATGCTAATAGCTATAAAAATTTAGAATGATTTCTTCTTGAGGAATATATTCTACAGATATGTTTACACATGTGAGAAAACTTAGAATAAGAGCCACTGTAGTATATTTGTAGTCAAAAAAGACCAAAGCATAGTTAAATGACATTAATAGGATTTTAGCTATGTTGTAACACTTTAATGAGAAACTCTGCAGTCATTAAAAAATAACATAACATATAGTGACAAATATGGAACGATCTCCTAAATATATTTGATACAGAAAAAATTAAAAGCAAACAAGAAAAAGGGAATAATAGTGTGTAGGCTTTTAATTGTTTATAAAAGAAGCAGGGCTGTCTACATGCATACATGTATATTGCATCTTTATATAGACTAGCTTGAAGACTATACAGGAAACTGGTAACAATGGTTGTCTATAAAGAGATGGGTGGGCTGAAAACAATCCTTTGCTCCCCATTATCTGTTCTTCAGTTATTCTTTAGTAAGAGAACCCCAGATGTTAGTTAACCTCATGGACACTGGAATAAAGTGACATTTCCCAGCTTTCTTGGCTAACGTGTGGCTTAGTTCTGGCCAACACTGTATCCCTTAAAGGGGGGCTGTACTTTTCCTCTCTCCTACTCCTTTACACCGGTCAGATTGTGGGCCTGTTTCCTGAAACTCAAGCTGCCTACTCAGCCCTTGGGAGAGAAACCTCATTTTGACAATAGCAAAGCAATGGAAAGGAGTCAAGGTCCCTGATAACAGAGGCTTCATTGTGCCAACCTTAGACTGCTTGCCGCAGGACTTTGTCTTCGTGAGGGAGCTATAAATTTTTATCTTTATTTCCTTGTTGGTACGTGGGGGTTTGTGTCATTCATAGTGGAGGTTAGCTCTGACTGACTCAGGAAGGAGGGCTAGGTGACTGAGGAGCTGGGGCAGGAGGGAGACTCCTACTACTGAGTCCATTTTGCAATTTGGACACATGTCAGCACAGGAATAGTACCATAAAAAGTCTTTATTAAAAAGTCTGTTTTCTTTTTTCTCGAGCTCCTCTAAATTTCCAAGTACTGTTGGGGCATCTTCACCCCTTAAGATTATCGCAGTTTTAGGATATTTTATTCACTCAAAAAGCCTAAAAGTCCACATACTAGACCAAATAATTTCTTACAGAGTATTCTGGCTGTGAGAATCCATGGAGAAAAAAAAAACAGGGGTGTGTGTGTGCTTTGCACAAAGAAGGGAGAGGAGAATGTTCATTTCAGCACACCTCAGTCTCAGTTGGATTCTCCCTCAGGATGGATGTTCTGAGGCTGGGGCATTTTATAGCATCATAAATTAAGTTGTTTGTTACTGGATCAATTCTTAGCTGGAGTCATTCCAGTGTCCTGCTAGGAGAAGTAACTATCTTATTTAACTTAGGATGTGCTGACAAGAACCACGAAACATTCTCAAACAGAAGGTGTGATACATTGAATGATGCCAATAACATCTTCGCTTTCAATTTTGATTTATGGATATTGTTTTCAGGGAGTCAAAGAAAAAAAGTAGATTTGGAAACACCATCCAGGATGCTGAGGAGCAGGATACTGATGTGGTACAGGACAGGCCAGCCTAAAAGTATGCCACTTCGGCACGTTGATTATTGTAAATTAAAGTTACTTCAGAAACAGCCAGTGCAGAAAGGATACTCTGACCATCCTTTGTCTCACGGACAGCAGAAAACACACATATTTTGCTGTGTATTATGTGCTTCCGTGTATAATATGCACCCACATTTTTGGCCCATGCTTTCAGGAAAACATCTTTCATTTTAATTTTTTAATTCAATTTTTTTTATTTATGTATAGTTAGATACATGTTATTTGTATTATAAAGGAGTTTTGGCATTTATTTTTGAGTATATGGATATTATTATTTTCTAGAGTTACACTTTCAATGCATAAGCATAAATAAAAGAATTAAAAACATTTACACAGATACAGAATGAGTACTACATATATATAATGTTCATCCTTATTTTTCCCCTCAAAAATCTGGGCAAAAAAGTGCATTTTGTATATGGGAAAATATGGTACATCTCTTGTATGAAATGTGCCCTCCTTGCACTGGGAGGTAGAGCTACACCCTTGTGGCCAGAGATAGGAAATTTAGGGCCAAGAAATAAACAAACTGTTTACATTCTTCACTAATTAAGTACCCAAGCCTAAGCTTCTTTGTCTTCTCAATTCTTTACCAATTTATGGCTTCTTTGTCTAAAAAGTATAAAAGCCGCCAGCTTTGGTCATTTCCTTCAGTCCCATATTTATGAGACCTCTATATGTATGAATTAAATTTATTTTTTCTCCTGTTAACCTGTCTTGTGTCAACACAATTATTATTAGATCAGCCAAAGGGCTTAGAAGGGTAGTCTTTTTTTCATTAGCTAATGATGGTATTTAGGTGGTGGCTGAAGCCATCATGGGGAGTTACTCAGCTTTCCTGGTTATCTTGAAAGTATGCATGAGATACATATGTTAATAAATGTATTTTTCCCCATACTAAGCTTCTTTTATTTCAAAGGGTCTCAACAAAGGACTCAGAAGGGTACAGGGAAAATATTTATTTTTCCCTATACCAGGAAATGGTATATTTCATGCCACTTCTCCATAGAGAGTATCAAGTTGATTGTGGGGCAAATCCCTCCAATGTGAGCCTAATGATGACATCAATGATTCTGCAGCCTCGCTGTTAGTCTCAAAGGAGAAAAAAACCCTTTTATCTGATACACATTTATATTTATATATATATATACATTTTATGTATGTATATATATAAAATGTATATGTGTGTGTATACACACACACATAAATATACTATCTCTATATACTACTATAGCATGAACTCCAGGACATACTGTTGTACAATCTGCTTATTGCTATATAACACACTACTTCCAAACATACTTACTGAATGTAAAACAATGCTTTATTACTTCTCATGATTCTGTGAGACTGGGACAGGCAGGGCTCACCTGGGTCGTTTTTTTGTTCTTTGCAGGTTTTGACTCAACTATATTCATCTGTACCTGGGTTAGGCTCAAAGATCCAAATAGTAATTATTTTATAGTATATATTGAATTAATTATGTTTTTAAAAAATAATGAAAAGTTGCCCTGGCTGGTGTAGCTCAGTGGATTGAGCGCAGGCTGCGAACCAGGCATCGCAGGTTCGATTCCCAGTCAGGGCACATGCCTAGGTTGCAGGCCATGTCTCCCAGCAACCGCACATTGATGTTTCTCTCTCTCTCTCCCTCCCTTCCCTCTCTAAAAATAAATAAAAATAATAAAATCTTTTTAAAAAATTAAAAAATAATAATAATGAAAAGTTAAGCCATTTTTAAAATAGCTAGTTATAGGAGAAAGGGGGAGAACATGGTAGAGAGAATGGGAATAGAAGATTTTTCTAAATACATTGTGTTTTGTAGATATGACTTTAGAACTATGTAAATATTTTGCATAAAAATAAAAGTAAAATTAAATAATTAAAGCAGCCTCTGAATTTGAAAGTCACAGGGAACACATGAACATAACTATATATCTAGTTGGTAGAATAATCAGAGAGAGAGAGAAAGAAATTAAAGGATTGTAAAACATAGTAATTATCTATTTCAAAGGGTATACATTAGAAATATATTCTTCCCTGGCTGTTGTAGCTCAGTGGATTAAGCACAGACTATGAATCAAAGGGTTGCTGGTTCAATTCCCAGTCAGGGCATATGCCTGGGTTGCGGACCAGGTCCCCAGAGGGGGCTATGTGAGAGAGAGGCAACCACACATTGATGTTTTTCTCCCTCTCTTTCTCCTTTCCTTCCACTCACTCTAAAAATAAATAAACACAAAATATTTTTAAAATATTTTTTAAAAAAGAAATACATTCTAAGAACAAAAAGAGTTGCAAAAAAGTCAAAAACCAAATGGTCATAATTTTGATCTTCTTCTTTTTGTTAAATAAGTCCCTTCAACATTTCATGTAATAAGGCTTGATGATGATGAATTCCTTTAGCTTTACCTTGTCTGGGAAGCACTTTATCTGCCCTTCCAGTCTAAATGATAGCTTTGTTGAATAGAGTAATCTTGGCTATAGGTCCTTGCCTTTCATGACTTTGAATACTTCTTTCTAGCATCTCTTGCCAGCAAAGTTTCTTTTGAGAAATCATCTAATAGTCTTATGGGATCTCCTTTGTAGTTCTCTTTTTCTCTTGCTGCTTTTAAGATTCTCTCCTTATCTTTAATCTTGGGTAATGTAATTAGGATGTGCCTTGGTGTGTGCTTCCTTGGTCCAGATTTTTTGGGACTCTCTGAGCTTCCTGTACTTTCTGGAAGTCTATTTCCTTTGCCAGATTAGGAAAGTTCTTTTTCATTATTTGTTCAAATAAGTTTTCAATTTCTTGTTCTTTGTCTTCTCCTTCTGGCACCCCTATGATTCAGATGTTGGAACATTTAAGGTTGTCCTGGAGGTTCCTAATTCTCTCCTCATTTTTTTTTTTTGAATTCTTGTTTCTTCATTCTGTTCTGGTTCAATGTTTATTTCTTCCTTCTTTTCCAAACTGTTGACTTGAGTCCTGGTTTCATTCCCATCGCTGTTGGTTCCCTATACATTTTCCTTTATTTTACCTTTCATAACCTTCACTTTTTCTTCTATTTTGCAACCATACTCAACACCAGTGTTTTGAACTGTGCATCTGATAGGCTGGCTCTCCCTTCATCTCTTAGTTGTATGTTTTCTGGAGCTTTGATCTACTTTTTCATTTGGGCTTCTTTGGGGGTGGACAGCGGTCTCAGCACTCCTGTTACATAGTAAGGGGCAGGCCCTTCTGTTTCTTTTTTTCCCCCAAAGATTTTACTTGTTATTTATTTTAGAGAGGGGAAGGGAGAAAGAAAGAAAGAAAGAAAGAAAGAAAGAAAGAAAGAAAGAAAGAAAGAAAGAAAGAAAGAGAAAGAGAGAGAGAGGAAGGAAGGAAGGAAGGAAGGAAGGAAGGAAGGAAGGAAGGAAGGAAGGAAGGAAGAAAGAAAGAAAGAAAGAAGAAAGAAAGAAAGAAAGAAAGAAAGAAAGAAAGAAAGAAAGAAAGAAAGAAAGAAAGAAAGAAAGAAAGAAAGAAAGAAAGAACATCAATGTGTGGTTACCACTCATGCATCCCCCACTGGGGACCTGACCCACAGGCATGTGCCCGACTGGAAATCAAACCAGTGACCCCTTGCTTTGCAGTCCAGTGCACTGAGCAACACCAGCCAGGGCTGGATGAATATTTCTTCTTTCACTCATTGGTTAATCGAACTTCTATAAAGTTTGATTTTCTGTCAGTTCTGGTTGTTTTTTGTTTTTAAAATTTTGTTTTCCTTTTTTTCATTGTGTGAGGAGGCACTGTGTATCTACCTATGCCTCCATCTTCTGTATCTTTATTTTTCCCTCAAAAATGTTTGCCCAAATTTTTGAGGGAAAAACAAACATTATACAGGGAAAATATGGTATTTATCAGAGATAGTGGTCTTGAAGTGGCTGCCTGGGGAATGAGGCTTAAGTTAGGTACTTGCTTGAGAAAAAGAAAAGCCAACCATGTGGGCTTTCATTACAATTACTAACATGTTTGTGGTGATGCTGGTATAAACAAATCTACTATGCTGCCAGTCTCATAAAAGTATAGCACAAAACAAATGTGGGACATTCACACAATGGGATACTACTCAGCCATAGAAAAGAAGAAAATTTCACCCTCTGCGACAGTATGGATGGACCTGGAAAACATTATGCCAAGTGAAATAAGCCAGTCAGAGAAAGACCAGTATAATATGATTTCACTCGAATGTGGAATCTAATGAACCAACCGAACTAATAAAGAAAACAGAGACAGACTCAGAGGTAAAGAGCAGGATGACAGGTAAAGGTGGAGGGAGGTTAGAGGGTGGAAGGATTGAGTAAAAAGGAAAATGATTCACAGACATGGACAAAGTGTGGTGGTGATTGCAAGATTGGGGGAGTGGTATAAGGGCACTAAATGGTAATGGGAAAAATACAATTAAAAAATTTTTAAATAAGGAAAGTAAAAAATTATAGAACATACAATTATAGTAGTAGTCTATACCAGCTGGGTTTGTGTAAGTGCACTCCATGATGTTCATTGACAAAATCACCTAATGATGCCTCCCTCTGAACCTACCTCCATCCCCATTCTTATCATTAGTGGAGCATAACTGTAAAATAGTCCCTAGCAATCTTCCTGTGATTGGATACTCTACACATTAAATATCGCACCATCTAGATATACCTGCACCAAGTCTTCATAGTAACCTTGCATCAATTCTCCACCATTAACAGCCTTTTCTGCTCATGTCCTTTCCCCATGTCCTCCCAGAAATAACTGAAATCTTGGTATTCTTTTTCTTTGAGGCTTTGGCCAACTGCTAAATTTCTAAAAGTTCTGCTCCTAACATACTGAATGTAAGCACTGCCTACTACACAGTAGTTAGTGGGAGTTAAGAGGAAATCCAGCCAGAACCTGAAGAAAAACATTACATGGGGAATTGAACCCAAGTGTAAAATGATAAGTTATGTATGTGTTTCTAGAGTTTTAAAAGGAAACCACGATGTCACTATTAAAACCTAGGTATGTTTATCAAAATTCCTTAGTCTAGTTTGATGGGCACATGCAATGGGATGCTGATGATGTAAATTTAGAAGAAAACGTATATATGGGAGGAAGGATTTGAATTTTCACCCTCCTGAAAGTAAATCTTATTAACGTGAAACCCTTCACAGTGGGTAAAACGAGATGTTACCAAGGTATCCCCCTGTGTCCCTGTGAGACCCTCACAGCAGCAACAGCTGGGTCCCAGGGCACGGAAAGCAGTGGGCCACTCCTGAATATTCAGTTGATCTCATGACTCTGAGATATCGAAAGCATTGGGAGGCCAATCATTGTAGAAAATATTTTGGCCTTCTCTCTCCAAGATACTCTGGGCCACTGAATTGAGATTCTTATAGAAGACATCTCCTTGTAGGTGATGACTGAGAAAATAGAATAAATGTATAGCATAGATCTTTTGCCACCGATTCCCTACTCAGCCAGCTCTTACTAGTACATGTGGGTGTTGATTTGGTAGCTCTCCCAGATTTCAGAAAGGCAGAGATGGTTTTCAGCTAAAAATGGTGGCTTGAGGATACATTTAACTACCTTTTATTTCATCCAAGTTAACTCTTAGAATAATCTATAGATATTACAAGCAGGAGACATAGCAATTCTGGTAATTAAAAAATGAAGGAATATTTACAAGCTATTAGAAATATAGGACCATGTAAAAAAGCCCTATCACCCCAGGTTTCTCTGAAGTTTTGAAATTAAATTTAAAAAGACCTCAGCAACACCTGACTATAAGCATGATTGCACTAGCAAGGGCCAGAGGTAATAACAGGCCATCGGTGCCCTTGTGAGGGGCATTTGTAAATCAGTCCCCACGTCTGGGGCATGGTGTGCTGCATAGCATAAGGAGCTACGATCCTGGAGTCCTTCCAAATATGTTTTTTCAATTATACTTTACATTCAATATTATTTTGTACTAGTTTCAGGTGCACAGCATAGTGTTTAGACAATCGTTTACTTTACAAAGTCCCCCTGGATATTTCCAGTCCCCGCCTGACACCATACATAGTTATAACAACATCATTGACTATATTCCATATGCTGTGCATTATGTCCTCGTGACACACTGAGCATGAACTGCCTTGCTGGGAAAAGGGCAAAGAGGCCACCAAAGCCCTCTCCAAAGGAAGGCAACTCTGACAAAAAAGAAAAAAAAAAAGGGCCGCTGCCCCAACTACCCTCAGGCTTGGGCAGTCTGGCACACAAGAACCACATAGTCTCCGGAAGAGTATAAACCACCAATGCTGGACAAATGCAGCTCTCCCTCTTTAATTCAGTAAATAACTGAAAATGGGGAAGGAGAATACAAATCAAAAAATATTTAATGAGATTAAATATTTCTGTATAAAAGTTTAAAAATTCTCTGATTAGTTGAGGAGAACTTTGTATGTTGATACAGAATGAGCAATAAATAAAAAGGAGAAAATCTTTCCCTGACTGGTATGGCTCAGGGGTTGGGCATCATCCCCAAGACCCAAAGGTCGCTATTTGGGCAGGGTACATGCCTGGGTTGCGGGCCAGGTCCCTGGCTGGGGGCATGTGAGAGACAACTGATCAATGTTTCTCTCACATATTGATGTTTCTCTTCCTCTCTTTCTCCCTCCCTTTCCCTCTCTCTAAGACTAAATAAATAAAATAATTTTTCAAAAAGGAGAAAATCTGAAATTAGAAAATATTGAGAAAGTAGAAAACCTTGTTATCAAGTTTCAAACAAATCAATGAATTAGAATTCAAGCCCCAAACAATTCTTTCACAACCTGGGGAAAGAAAGAAGGAAATGAAAGGGGGGGAAAAGATTAGAACTGTAGAGAATAAATCCAGGAGATCCAATGTATGTGTGATAAAACTGACAGTCGGTTTAAAAGAGTTAAATACAGAGTCCAGCACAAATAACACCCCTTTTTTATTACAAGATCATAGGATGTATTTCTGTAACATAACAGTATCACACTCAAGCACACCATATGACATTTTAGGTGGAATGTTCAAATTGCTGTCCACATCCTATGGGACATTCTTGCACCCTGCCAACCACACCCAAGCAGGCATTACTTCTGCCAGACCCTGTATTTAACATCAACATATTGAATAAATTGAAAATGTTTGATAAATCAACTCAGGGGCTAGGTTGTTAAAATACCAATCATACAGACAAATTACTACAAAGACTGAACAAGAGAATATCTTTAAAAAGCAAAACATACAAAATTATCAATCACATTTGCAAAATTTATATACAAAATGTACCACAGATTTGACAGACATGAAATTTGTTCAAAAATCCTTAGTATATGTCTGGTAGTCTATTTGAAATTTATAAAGAAAAATATAAATTATAAATATATGAAAATAAATATAAATTATAAAAATTATTCAAAAGTGGTAAAACCTTGAGTAATACTCAATTTTTACAAAGTAAATTTGAAAACAAGTAAAGCTACTTGCCTGAAGTTACACATCTTATAAGAGGCAGAGCATGAATTTGAAACTTCACAGCACCTAAAATAATATGCAAAGCTTCTCAATTTATTTTAAGAACTACCATAATGGTTGACAGCAAATCCAACCAAAACAGCACACACACACAGATTCACACCCCATGTAGGTTAATTTTACTTAATGTAGAAATGGGAAAAGCAAAAATAAAACACCAGACAATCAAATGCATACTAAAATAAAATAATAATATACTATAATAATGTTTATTTCAGTAATGCAAGAGTTATTCATTCAGAAAATGTATAGTATTGTATCAATATATTAAGGAGAAAAATCCCATAATTTTGACAGATTTGATGTACCTATCAAAGGCCTTTAATATAAACTGATGTCATTTTCTCATAAAAACTCTAAACTAAGACTAAGATATATTCTTAATATGATTAAAACTGGTTTTTTTCCCTCAAAAAATGCAGTCAGGACCATAGTTACATGAAACCTCGATGTATTTCCAGTGAAGTTTGGAATATTTAATATTGTTCTCATTGTTCTTACTAAATCAATAAGACAAAAGAAAGGCGTATAGCCCTGGCTGGCATAGCTCAGTGGATTGAGCGTGGGCTGCGAACCAAAGCATCGCAGGTTCGATTCCCAGTCAGGGCACATGCCTGGGTTGCAGGCCACAGCTCCCAGCAACCGCACATTGATGTTTCTCTCTCTCTCTCCCTCCCTCCCTTCCCTCTCTAAAAATAAGTAAATAAAAAATAAATAAATAAATAATTTTTTTAAAAAAGAAAGGAGTACAGAAGAGATCATATTTTTACAGCTATTAAGGTGGCACCCTCCTTTGATCCTCCCCACCCCCACTCCTGCCCTAAATCATGTTTCTCCCATCCAAGTACTAACCAGGCTTGACCCAGCTTAGCTTCCATGATCAGACGAGATAGGGTGGGTTCAGGGTGGTATGGCCGTAGATAAAATCATGTTTCTTACAGCCTTTTACCCTGTGAGACAACTTCAGGGCAGAAAACAGATGCTAAATAATTTCTGTCCAATTCTTGTGGCTCCCACTTAACGTGTCAAGAATTCCTATGAATAAGAGCCTAGAGAAGATGGTAATATTCACTGTTGAAGTTTAAGCATGGATCTTAAATCAGGTCAAGGGTCACATGATATAAGAGAAGTAAAAGTCCACAGATTTTTTTTCTGCCTGGGGTTAGGTTGGAAGATGCAGAATGAGAGAGAGAGAAGGGAATGATGTGGCCATGTGGTGACTCCAGAGCTCTCTCTCCAAGCTCTTTCATTTAAGGGAGAGAGTGATATGAATTGACATGATGCTGAGGTCGAGGAAGGAGCCTGTTCCCTAACCCTCTATTTGGGATTCTAAGAGGAGGCTATACAGGGTGCTCCATATCAACAGCTGGCTGTCAGGCAAAATTGGCACAGACAGACAGAACTTATAAGGTCTTTTATTAAATCTAAGTCACTTTCAACTGTAAGACATAATAAACAAAGATGCTATCAAACCATGATATGCTTCTAAGATATAATCCAGCCTCAGAGATGATATAATGTGAAAAAATATTACACGTATTAGATTCAACAAAATATGACAGACTCCTAAACTGTCATATCAGGGCATGTCTTAATCTTAGCAGCCTCTTTCTCTAAGTCAGCATTTGGCATAAAGTTGATGTTCAATAAATGTTGAAGGGAAAGAGAGAAAGAAAGAGAGAGAGAGAGAAACATTAAGATGAGAGAGAGATACACCTTGGTATGTACCCTGACTGGGAATCTAGCCCCCAGCTTAGTGTGTGGAGCAACACCTCAATCAACTCAGCCACACCAGCTCGGGCTTGCTGCATTGTCTTAAATCATCTGAGATCCTATATTTATTCTCCTCACTTTCAGTTTCATCCTTTCTCCTATCCAAAGCTTGCCTCAGAGCTTTTTTGTCCACACTGTTCTGAGGGCCAATTATGACAGATGTAAAACAAGAAACACGATCAAAAGGAAGGTTTCTAAGAGTAGACAACATGAACTGAGGCTTAAAACATAAAAAGAATATGCCAGTCAGCAAAGACGGGTAAAGGCACAGTGGTCTTTCAAATGAATTCAGCATGCCTTGTCAAAAACTCAAAATACTTAAGACAATATCTAAACTTCTGATTGCTCAAAAATATAGCTTTTCATAATTTTACATTATAATTTATGCTTGCTGTGCATGAATGCACAATGTATTTTTTCTCACAGGTAGGCTATTACTAGATAAGATTTCTGAAGCCAAGGTCTAGGTGATTGAAAGGGTGCATATTTAACAGGTGATTGTCTAGGTATTTATATCAGCAATTGCCTTGACCTCAAGGACTTGGAAATATCCCCACTCTTGGAAAATGCCAGCCTCTGTTTTTCTTGCTGACTTGTCCTTCTTGGTCTTTCACTTGCAACATCTCTTCCAGATTAATGAGAACTGGAGGACCCCCAGAATTTCTCCCCTAAGCCCTCTTTTCTTTTCTGTGTGCTTTATTTTTTAATTTAAATTTAATTTTTGAAATATCAGATACATTCAAAAGAATACATGTAACTTTTGCAAGTTATGGGGCAAAATGGTAAAATCAGGTCATCCAAGGTGAGAACTAGGGTGGAGCAAATGAGGCATTCATTTGGGGTAAAAAATGTAAGAGGCAAAACAAACAAAATATGACAATTTTAGATAAAGACAGGATTTGCCCCATACTTCTACAATACTTCTTAATCCAAATCTCAGCACCTTGTTCCAATATGATTTTTAGAAAAACAGGTGGCTGGTCTAAGTGCAGTGATTTGCCAATTTGATTTGTTTAACATTACTAAAAAGTGATTTATCTTGACTGAGTTTTTTGACATCCCTTAAATTAGCACCTGAGGCCAATGCCTTACTTAAACTCTGCTTTTTCTCAGTCCTGCCCACTGCCAAATTTATGAAATAGAAAATGTTGTTCTGTTTTGCTAGTTGGCAAACTTTATAAAACTAAAATATAAATGCTATAAAACTTGAATGTATTCTCCTAAACTATAGTGTTTTTTTTCTTCACTTATTATTAAGCCTTGAAGAGCCCTCCACACTGAGAGCAGCTGTACAGTTTCATCCATCTTCATGGTTATCCAGAGTCCTTCATATGACTACATCATTATTTATTTATCCATTTTCTCACTGAGAGATGCATGGGCTGTTTCCAGATACTTGGCATTACAAGTCTTGCTTCTGTGAACCATCCTGTACATGTCTGCTATCCACAGTCTAAGAGGTACTCTAGGTCCCAGAGACTGCTCCTGGGAAGAGAATTACTGAGTTATAGGGTGTGGCAGGCGGGAATTTAGTAGGTAATGCCATATTGTCATTAGTGGTATTATCAATGCCAAAGTGGTTTTACCAACATCCACTACCACCAGCAAATGTTTCTGTTGTTCCTCAGGCCCAACAGAATAGAGCTTTTTACAACGTTTTAATTTTTTCCAATCTTATGTTTTCATTTGTATTTCCATGGTTAATTATGATCTTGAACATGGTTTAGTATGCTTATTGAGTATTCATATTCCCTCTTTAAACTACCTGCTCATGTATTTTTTGCCTAGTATTATATTTTTTGCCTAATATAATCTAATAAATATAACATAGGTAAAATGATATATAGATATAATAGAATATATATAGCTGGTGGTTATATTTTTTTCAGAAATTCTTTATATATACTGAATATCAATTCTTTTTGTATGTATTCCAATGTCTTCTCTCTAGGTTTTTCACGTATTTTTTTGCTCTTTTTATAATATCTTTTTATTTACAAAAAAAATCTTAGTTTTAATGCAGTGAAATTCATCAGCTTTATCCTTTTTGTTAGCACTTTTTGTTTCTTGCTTAAGAAATAATTTTTTACTCTGTTGTCCCAAAGATAATTTGCTATATTTTCTTCAAATAGTATTAAAGTTTTGGCTTTCATGTGTAGGGCTTTAATACATCTGGAACTGATATTCAGATGTCACATGAGGTGGGGATCTGACTTCAGTTTTCTCAATGTGGATAGCCTTTTGCTTCAGGAACATTTCCTAAAAAGTCATTATTTTCCCACTGATCTGCAAAGCCACATCTTTCATACCTCAAGTTTCAGTATATGTGTAAATTAATTTCTGTTTTGTAGCCCTGGCTGCCGTAGCTCAGTGGATTGAGCGCGGGCTGGGAAGCAAAGCATCGCAGGTTCAATTCCCAGTCAGGGCACATGCCTGGGTTGCAGGCCACAGCCCCCACCAACCCCCACCAACCGCACATTGATGTTTCTCTCTCTTTCTCTCTCTCTCTCTCACCCTCCCTTCTCTCTCTAAAAATAATAAAAAATAAATAAAATCTTTTAAAAATTCTGTTTTGTTGGTCAGTTTATTAATCAGTGCCAGTTGGTCTTATTAGTATACTTTTCAAATAAATCTTTCTTAAACAATTTTATTTATTTACATTTAGAGAGGGGGAAAGGAGGGAGAATCAGAGGGTGAGCAACATGAATATGAGAGAGAAACATCAATCATTTGCTTCTCACATACATCCCAGCCAGAGACTGAACCCACAATCCAGGCATGTGCCTGGACTGGAAATCAAACCAGCAACCTTTTGCTTTGTGGGCTGACATCCAACCAAATGAGCCACGCCAGTCAAGGCACAAATAAATCTTGATATTGAGTTTGTCAAATCTCCTCACCCAGTTCCTTTTAAAGAATATCTTGGATTTTCCTGCATAGCTATGTTCTCCTTTAGGACTTTAATGGTGTCACAGTTTATATTTAAATCTTTTACCCACCTTGAATTTATTTTTGTGTAAGGTGTAAGCTGGTGTTCGAGTTTCATTTTTTTGCGTGTAGCTATCCAGTTCTCCCAATATCATTTGTTGAAGGGGTTATTTTTACTCCATTTTATGCTGTTGCCTCCTTTGTCAAATATTAATTGACCATAGAGACTGACTTGGGTTTATTTCTGGGCTCTTTGTTCTGTTCTACTGGCCCATGTGCCTGTTTTTATGCCAGTACCAGGCTGTTTTGATTACAGTGGCCTTGTACTACAGTTTAGTATCAGGTGTTGTGATACCTCCTACTTTACTCTTCTTTATCAAAATTGCAGCAGCTATTTGGGGACATTTATGGTTCCATATAAATTTTTGAAGTGTTTGTTATATGTCTGTGAAATATGCCATTGGTACTTTAATAGGTATTGCATTGAATCTGTAAATTGCTTTGGGTAATATAGACATTTTGATTATGTTAATTCTTCAAATTTATGAACACGGTATATGTTTCCATTTATTTGTGTCTTCCTTGATTTCTTTCTTCAGTGTTGTGTAGTTTTCTGAGTACAGATCTTTCACTTCTTTGGCTAGGTTTATTCCTAGGTATTTTATTTTTCTTTTTGATATATCAAATGGGATTTTTTTTCTTGATTTCTGCTTCTGCTGTTTCATTGTTGGTGTACAAAAATGCCTTTCACACAGCAACATTTTTACTGATATGTCCCCTAGAGAAAGGGACATAAAGGAAAGAATAAACAAATGGGATCTCATCAAAATAAAAAGCTTCTGAATGGCTAAAGAAAACAGTATTAAAATAAAAAGAGAACCAACCACATGGGAAAACATATTTGCCAATGATACCTCAGACAAGGGTTTAATCTCCAAAATATATAAAGAACTTACACGACTCCACTCTAAGAAGACAAGCAACCCAATTAAAAAATGGGCAAAGGACTTGAACAGACACTTCTCCAAGGAGGACATACAGAGGACCCAGAGACACATGAAAAGATGCTCAGTATTTCTAGTTATCACAGAGATGCAAATTAAAACCACAATGAGACACCACTTCACACCGGTCAGAATGGCCATCATAAACAAAGCAACAAACAACAAGTGTTGGAGAGGTTGTGGAGAAAAAGGGGAACCTAGTGCCCTGTTGGTGGGAGTGCAGACTGGTACAACCACCATGGAAAATAGTATGAAACTTCCTCAGAAAACTAAAAATGCATCTGCCTTTTGACTCAGCAATTCCACTGCTAGGCGTATATCCTAAGAGCCCTGAAACACCAATCCAAAAGAACCTTTGCACCCCAATGTTCATAGCAACACAATTTGCAATAGCCAAGTGCTGGAAGCAACCTAGGTGCCCATCAGTAAATGAATGGATCAAAAAACTATGGTACATTTACACAATGGAATTCTATGCAGCAGAAAGAAAGAAGGAGCTCCTACCCTTTGTGACAGCATGGATGGAACTGGAAAGCATTATGCTAAGTGAAATAAGCCAGGCAGTGAAAGACAAGTACCATATGATCTCACCTTCAACAGGAACCTAATCAACAAAACAAACAAACAAGCAAAATATAACCAAAGACACTGAAATTGAGAATAGGCTGATAGTGACCAGAGGGGAGAGGGGAGGGAATTTCAGAGGAAAAGAGTGAAGAGTTTGCAGGAACAATTATAAAGGACACATGGACAATAAGGGGGGGGGTGGAAACAGGAGGGAGGTGGGGAGGGCTGGGGAGTTGGTCTGGGGTGGGGGGAAAAGGCAGACAACTGTACTTGAACAGTTAAAAATGAATTAATTTTAAAATGATATATTTTTAATCATCAAGACTAAGTACTTTATACAATGAACAGGGAGTATGCCCACATGGCTATGTACATGTGAACTAATCAATCCATAGCATAGTGAATATAGAAATCTTTAGCCTCATTTACAGTTAATCAGTCTAATCATTGATTGACTTAGCCTATGATGTTAATTTCATGAGTAAGGTACTTAAGCTCCATGTAGATCAGAGTGTTCAAATGAAAAAACTGCCTGTTTCCTTGGGCAAGTTTTACTGTTTAAACCGTTTAGAATCTGGTCAATCAGAGACTTGCCTTGCTGGTTTCAGTTATAACAGACTTCATTACATCAGGAGTTTTACTTGTTCCTATCCTTTAAACAACTTCAGACCTAGAAAATTCCCACAATACCTCATGATAAAGGCAAGTAAGTCATGAATAACTGAAATGTTACATTTTAATCAATCTGAAAATGTCTTTCTCTTCATTTTGATAAGTATTAACTACTGTTAACTATCACAGAATATTTTTCCTTATAAATGTAATCATTTGCAATGAAAGCATTAGTTTATAAAGAAGCATAAATAAATACTTGCCTTTTGGCAAATAATTAAAAGGAATTTTAAAGTATATCAATCTAGAAATATCATCTGTCTCACTTCATATTTTTGCATCAAACAATTACCATTCAGGGAAACAAGGGAGACAAGGGTATTTGATAATGAGAAGATACCTAAACTTAAATTGTGAATGAGAAGTTTTATGATTAATTTTTGATAAAGACAAGTACCTTATTTTTCCTCCTTCATAGAAAAAAATTTCTATACTTTATGAATGAAATAAATGAAACTTGGCAAGCCATTTCTCTTTTTCATAATAGCTAACATAAATGTGTAACTTTTTTACTTCCCCAGGAAAGATTTAACAGTGGGATATATCTTTCCTTCCATGTTTTTTCCCTAGAAACATAAGAATGATGATTGTCTTCAGTATTGCTTTTGTCTTATTCTGCCTCTCAGGTGGTAAGTCATTAAGAAAGCATAAATCAAAAGGAGGGAAAATTGTCTAGGAAACTGCCGAATTACAATATAAGTGGCCTATGGTCTTAAACAAGGTAATTAAGATGCTTACAAAGAGGCCCAAGTAAAGGCATACATAATAACATAATACCAACTAACAAATAAAGTCATAAAATAGAATAGCATACTTCAGAATTAATCACCTAAAGAAACTAATTTGAAGCTTTAAATTTAACTGTCAAATCAAAAATATCATGTGTTAAAAACAACAATATATTTTAAGACAATAAGAAGCTAAAAGGAAGTAAATGGGATCTGAGAACAAATAAGTATTTGGGGAAAATTATAATCAGCAAGAGGCCTATAAGTTAAGGCATCTTCTTTTGTAATAGTAAAAAAACTGTGAGAACCAGGGTTTTAAGAAGGGCATGGATATTGGGAGTGGAGTCAGAAGAAGGGAGGACCATCTGATGGGGAGAAAAAGAAGACAAGGACATCAGAAGGTTGGTAGCTCCAGTGACCTGGTGTGGTTACAGAAACAGGGGTTTGGGATGCCAACCGACCTTCATGAACTCTATCTCTGCCACTTGAGCAAGCCACTTGAAATCTTGAGGCCTCAGTTTCCTTTTCTGCTAAATGTGGGCAACTATAACACCTCCTAGAAGGATTCATTATGTGAATAATTGGACTAATGCATGTAAATGGATTATCAATCGGCATAAGTTTAGTTCTTAAAGATACTTGCTGACTGATACTTGATTATCGATTAAAAATCTGTCATGCTTAGAGAGAATACCAATGTGCAATTTCCAAAGTGTCTTTAGTTGAGGTTGAAACTAGGGAGAATAGTCGAGACGTTAATTAGCTTCATCAGCCAGACTATTTTTTATTAAAAGCAATCTCTTCTTACCTCCAATGTGACAGAGATAGAAAACATATTGTAAAAAATGTCTAATAAACTCTCCTTTGGGGTTATCAGTGAGTAGAAGTGACTTGGCAATGGTCCTAATATATTAAAAGGTAGGAACTATGAACACTAAGACACATTTTATCTGAATTTCAGAAGAATCTTTTAATAATCTGAGCTGTTTTTAATAGTGATGAACTCTCCATCACTAGCCAAGGCTCCATGCAGCACTTACCATAATGGACATTCCTGAATTGCGTAGAACCAGTGGTTCTCAAACACCAGTCCTGATAATCTATATCTAAATAGCATCCTTTCTGCCCCGACCAGTATGGCTCAGTTGGTGAGACTGTCACCTGGTAAACAGAATAGACACAGGTTCAATTCCTGGTTAGGGCACAGGCCTGAGTTGAAGCTTTGGTCCTCAGTCAGGGAGGATGTGAGAGGCAACCAATTGATATTTCTCTCTCACATCGATATTTCTCTCCCTCCTTTCTCCTCTCTCTTAAATCAACAGGCATGTCCTCAAGGAAGGATAAAAATAATAGTAGTAGTAAATAAGTAAATAAATAAATTGCATGCTTTCTGCTTTTTCTGCATGTCTAAGATAAAGATTCCTGGGCCCCACTTTCTATAAGTTCTAACTCAGGGTGGGGGTGCCCTCAGGGAATCTGTGTTCACTTTAACTGCTTAGGTAAATCTAATGCACAGACAAATTTAGAAACAGAACTCCTAGATAATGTCTTCCATTCTCATCTATGTTGATCAAGTTAAAAAATGTCTAGGCTATTTGTACATAAAAAAGTGAGTAACATTTTTGAACCACTGAATTTAAGTATTAAAGATAACCAATACATAAACATGAATCAAGCAATAAATATTCACAGAGAATTTACTATGTATAATTTGCTGCTTTAGATATTAAAAAGAGGGCCTAAAGTGACTATATGGCTGAAATTAAATTTTCTAGCTAAATAAATTTGATTTGATTTAATTAGACACAGAGGAACTGAATACATTTTAAGCAAATTGTTTAGACCACCTGGCCTCATTTCTAATTAGTAGCAGTTCAGAGTACTTCTAATTCATGAATGTAGCATATGTGAAATCACATTTTTTAAATATTGCTTACTTTTGAAAGTTGAAAATCACTGCTTTATTTTTGGATTTCTCACTTTCTCTTTTTCCCTTTTTTCCTCTCTCTGGTCTTCATCTCTATTTTCCCCTTATGTTTTCTCTCCAGTGCTTGGAGATGTTAAAGGCGTGATTTGTAGATCATGCAACCTTTCACTCCCCTTCCATGGATGTCTTTTAGACTTTGGAACCTGCAGGACAAAACCTGGTCAGTACTGTATAAAAGAGGTCTACACTAAAGGTAAGTCTTGACACTTAAAAAAAAAAAAACGGTAGTGCCCTGGCTGCTGTGGCTCAGTGGACTGAGCACTGGTCCGTGATCTGAGAGGTCAGTGGTTCAATTCCCCATCACGGCACATGCCTGGGTTGCGGGCCAGGTCCACAGCTGGGTGTGAGAAGTAACCAATCAATGTTTCTCTCGCACGTCGATGTTTCTCTCCCTCTCTTTCTCCTCCCCTTCCCCTCTCTCTAAAAGTAAATAAATAAAATCTCTAAAAAAGAAAGGAAAAGAAACATGTAAAATGAGCATATTCATGGACTATTTACTGCATATCACATCCCATAGGAAGGGCTTTACCTGGATTATTTTACACCAACAAAACAAAACAATGATGTAAGCTGGATTTTGTAACTATTCCCACTTTTTAAACACGAGAAATTTGAGGAATAGAAACTAATGAATGCCAGAGCCAAGACTCAAATGCAAGTAGTTTGACTTCTGAGCACACATTCCCTATGAATCTATATACTACTTCAGTCACATCACTCACATCCCCACAGAAAATTAATACAGAATTTGTTGGCCCTTCTAAGCACAGCTCTTTGCAACTGCACAGGTGGCGTGACCAAAATGCCAGCCCGGTCTGCATAAATTAAAGAGCTAAATGTAAAGATCCAAATGAAGAAAACATTAGAAGAAAATACTGGAGAACATATTTTAAGCTTGAAAAAGAAGCCTCCTTAACATCCAAAAGGCAAGAGTTGTAAACAAAATGGTAGATAAATTTAAATATATCAGTATTTTTTTAATTTTAAACTGAATAGCAAATCCAAAAGATAAGGAATAAACTAGATGAAAATATTTGAAATATAAGTAACAGAAAAAGTATTACCATCTGGAATAAAGAACTTCCAAAAACAATTTGTAAGTAGACCAGTAATCTGAAAAAAAAATTGAATTGTTAAAGGAATTGTAAGGCAATTTTCAAAGGAGGAAATATAAATGGCCTCACCTAAAGACATAAAAAGCTGCTCAACTCATCAGAAAGTATCAAAGAAATGCAAATTACAGAAATGATTTATTTTTAATTCACTAGATTGGTAAACAATATGAAAGTTTTATAATGTTAAGGTTCAGTGAGAGTGTTAGGAAATGGGAACTCTCATACATTTCCAGTGACAGTTCAGATGGGTTTAGCATTTTAGACAATCCCATTAAAATTTTACTTTATTTTTAAAGATTTTATTTCTTTACTTTTAGAGAGAGGGGAAGGGAGAGAGAGAAATATCAATGTGCAAGACATACATTGATCAGTTGCCTCTCATATGCCCCCAACCTGGGACCTGGGCTATAACCCAGGTGTGTGCCCTGACTGGGGATCCAACCAGCAACCTTTTGGTTCTCAGGCTGGTGCTCAATCCACTGAGCCACACTAGCCAGGGCTCATTAAAATTTTAAATGAGCACAGCCTTCTATAGAGCAATTCTATGTCTTGGTATCTACCGCAGAGAAATAGCTATATGCAACACAGTAAGGCATGTATCAAAGTTATCAACACAACCAACTTCATATTTAATGATAAAGTAATGGAAATGACCTTAATATTTGTCTATAGATGTTATTTAAAATTATGATACATTCCATTACGAAATGTGAGGCAGCACTTAGAATGAACTAGATCTCTTTGTTAATGTGGGAAAACTCTAAAACATTGTTGAGAAGAAAAAAAGTTGCAAAACAGGTATGTATAGTACGCTTATGAACAAAAATCTCCACAAAGGAAACCTCTAAATATCTCTACAGAATTTGAAGAGGAGAAAAAAAATTAGAAGAGATCCAAGTTAGTTGGGAAAAAGGAATAGAATTTTGGGCTCGTATCTGCTGGGTTGGGGGATTATAATTATTTGAGTTTTCTTCAACCTGTCTAACCTAATTACCCTCTCTAAACCCTGAGTTCCTTATGACTAGCAACTTTGCCAGTCAGCGTCCTTTCCTTTTGAAGTAGAAAGGTGCCAAGCTCCCTTGGAGCGCCCCTCCCTTCTCCTCTTGAGTGTGGACAAACAGAACAAGTACTAAAGTTCTCTGCACATGAGAGAGAGAACACAAAAGCATATATAGCACGATATTGACAGTACTTCTTGGTGGGTTAGAAACCTAGAATGACCACAGAATTGTGGGAAGAGCACTTTCCTAACCTGGAAGTGTTGCCATGTTACAATGATGTGAAACAAGAAGAACTGGAATTGACCCTTTTAAGGCTAGTTTTATCAACAGGGTTTCTCACCTTGGATATTATTAACACTGGCAGGATGATTCTTTGTTATTCAGGGTTATCTTGTGTATTGAAGGATGTTTGTTTAGCACATCACTGCCCTCAACCCACTACATGCCAGTAATATCTTCCATGTTGGAACAACAAAAATGTCTTTGGACATTACCTACTGTCCTGGAGCTGGGGGAGCAAAATTACCCCTAGTGGAGAACTACTGTCTGCTCAAGTTTCCAGCCACCATAGATTTACTGCTTTGGGGGAATTGCTCTTCTGTGTTCTCCCAACTGAAGCTGAGATGCTAAGGTTACAGGATACTACTGCCACTTACTTTGCATTTTTGTGTATTTTTCACATGTTCTCAGTGAACATGCATTAATTCTATAATCAGGGACAAAATTAAGTGAGGTCAAGGACATTTCTGAAAAACACACATCTACACGATCCTTTTAAGAATTTCAGCCCTTTGAATAATTCATCACCTAAGTTAAACTAGGGGATGATATTAGGAAGCTTCCAAATAGCTAACAATCCAAAAATTGTACATAGTCAATGACAATAACACATCTTTTATTATCTGAGTTTGAAAGCTATTTTGATTTATAATTTCAAAGTTTCTGTATTGCAATGTACCCAACTAGAATTCTTTCAGGTGGGAGTTCTTAAATGCAAGATGATTGTATTTTGATAAACCTAGACTTTTGCTTTGCACTTTTTTTTACCTGTTGTCGTCTGAGGCCAGGTAGATTGCACCTCCCAAGGGATTTCTCAGCCTCTACCTCTTTGTTTCCCTCAGGTGGAATTCACTGGTTTTCAGTTAAACGCTGCACGGAGAGCGGCAAGGAGTGCTTCAAGCGAGTGGTGACACATCACAACAGTCAGGCTACTCACTGCTGTTATCGTCCTATGTGCAATCTCTGAGCCAGTGGCTCTCATTCAAATTGCTTGACTAATCAGTCAGTCTCAAAGCCTCATCTGGTCATCAAAAGGTGACAGCCACCATCCATCCACCAGTCCTCTGCAAAAACCTCAGATCTTTGCCAGTTTTAAAGAGTTCTGATCTAAAACCAGTTTGGGTTTTCAAGTTTGACCCCACCAATTCCAGCTCATCTCAAAAACATCCTTTCCAACACCATCTCTCTCTGGTCCTCTCTCTGCTTAATTGCCCTTCCAATAATTTCAGGGCTACAAAGAGGTAAAAATGTGAGTAATTTCCTGTGTCAAATTATGTACATTATCTCCAGTTTACCAGTCTCCCTAAATATTTCCATAATCCATAATATAGTTACAAATGAAAGATATATCACAAGATACCAAATGACCAGAAAGTGTTCATTTGGTTTCCAAAGGAAACAGCCTTGCTCTTTTGGGGTAATTTATGGTATGAAAGGAACTGACTTAACAGATATTGTACCACAGGAAAAATAAGCCATAAATCAGCAAACCGGACTTGAGGGAACTGACCCCAAATGGCAAAGGGCTCAAAGCAGGTGCAAAGGTTGACACTTATTTCTTCCATCTGCATTAGAATTTGTCCAAATTCCAGATTTCCATACCTTAACAACTCATAAGTGTGTTGGCTTGTCTAATATTGGCAGATGAAGCATTTCAGTTTAAGCAGAGGGCTAGGTTCCCATCCACAAGGAATTAAAAAAATTTGAACTGCACTTCACATTTTTTAACATACCACATACTCATTATTTACATGAAATGCCCTGCTTATGTTACTTCAAGATTACCTCATTTTAAAATTTGAAGTTGTTTTTCTCTGTGTTTTCAGGAATTTAAAAAATTCAAATTGTAAACAATAAATCTGCATAAAACCTTTTTTTGTTGTCTTTTTCTCAGCACCGAGGATTCTCATACACAGTGTGCCCTCAATAAGTACTTTTCTATAAATTTCAAAGAAAAACAAACATTTTTTTAAAAAGCCCAAGGAAAGTAGACATTTTCCTCCACACTCTTTTCAACTATACTTCTTAGACCATTTTTCTGATCTCATCTAAGAAAAGTTTTTCATCCTGAGATTTAAATCCATTTGCCATTATTCTGTCACTTTATGTGTCTGGCACATTGGTGAGCAGTGGTTACCCCAAATCAGTGAATTTCATGGAGAGAGAATTTCATGAAGCTTTTACTTTCCTTGCTTTAAAACATAACCTTATTGCCCTGACTAGTACGGCTCAGTGGGTTGGGAACCAACCTGCAAACTGAAAGGTCTCCCATTTGATTCTTAATCAGGGCACATGCCTGGGTTGTGGGCCAGGTCCCTAGTTGGGGGCGTACGAGAGGCAACCAATCAATGTATCTACTGGCCATCAATGTTTCTCTCTCTCTTTTTCTCCCTCCCTTCCCCCTTCTCTAAAAAAAATAAAATACAAATAAATGATAAATAAGTACAAAAGTAAAATATCACCTTATTTATCCAGTATCATGGGGAAAAATATAACAAGATCAGATAATCCATGACTAACTCCATAGAGCTTCCCAAACTTAATTTTCAATCCCAGTGATGTAATAAAAGAATTAGGAAACAGGTGCTAGTTTATTGTGTCACTAACTAGCTGTTGATCTTGTCAAGTCAATATGATCTCTCTTCACTTTATTTTCCTCACATATAAGATGAAAAGAATTGGATCACATGATCTCACAGATCACTTCATCCTAACAATTTATGACTCAATATCAACCGATACCTCTTTGCTGTTGTTTTCTTAGATTTAAAAATAAGACTTGGTGCTGAATACAGCCTGTGAAATAGGCCCTGGGGGTTATAACAAGTGCTCCCCTAGCTCTGTATAAGGTAGGAAAATGAAAGGAGAAATGCAAGCAGTGACCACCACTGAAGCAGTTTATATGCTGGCTAGTTTCACCCAAAACTGGGAAGAGGAAATGACCTTCAAGTACTTGATGTGATAAGGTAAGTTATGAGCCCCCAAAGATGTTTGTGTTCTCGTGTTCTAATCCCTGCATGTGAGATTAGGAAATTATCCTGAATTACTCCAGTAGTCCAATGTAACCACAAGAGTCTTTTCAAGAGGGAAGGAGGAGCAGGTCAGAGAGAGACTTGAAGATGCTAAGCAGTTGACTTTGAAGACGGGGGAAGGGTTCACAAGCCAAGGAATGTGGAAAACCTCTTAGAGGCTAAAAAAATAAAGGAAACGGGGTGTCTCTTAAAGCCTCTAGAAAAAATACAGCTCTGCAGACACATTTTAGACTTGTGACATCCAGAATGGTAAGATAGTAGATTTGTTTTTTTCTAATTTAGATATAATTAACATAGAACATTATATGAGTTTTACATGTTTGACATGATTAGTTGATATTGCATATATTATGAAATAGTTACCACAATAAGTCTAGTTAACACCCATCACTATATATAGTTACAAAAAAACTTGGCTTTCTGTTAACATGGTGATTTGTTATTGCAGCCATGGGAAACAAGTATAATTGATCGTGCAAGGAATGGGATGGTATGGCATTTCCTCCACAGCCAAGGTTCACACATGCAACCCTTGATTTTCAAGGGATCTGATTTCAAGAGAGGTACCTCAGTGACATATTGTCTTCCTTTCATTGTGCCAATTTCTCAGTCATAATTTCTCTAGAAACACACAGATGGTGTACAGACATGCAATCACATCTTATTAGTTTATACTTCCCACTCAAGCTCCTACCCATTCAAGATTTCTTTGGCTCACAAGTTTATTCTTCTCCTATCCCTTACACTTAAAGACAAGTGGCAACTAATTTCTATGTATAAGTTATCAGAATGAAGGGTTAATGGATTTTGGCACTTGCCTTGATCCTCTGAATACAAGGTTGGCTTCCTGTTAATTACTTTTTTTTTTTTGGCTGCAAATGAAATAGAATCCTATGTGGTTCATGCCCCATAATTTTTTACAGGGGTGTCAAACCTTTTAGTGTCTTCCGGCCACACTGGAAGAAGAAGAGTTGTTTTGGGCCACACATTAAATACATTGCAACATGTAATCACAAAAAAAAAGCCTCATAATGTTTTAAGTAAATGTACAATTTTGTGTTGGGCCATATTCATGGCCATCCTGGGTTGCATGTGGTCCATGGGCAACAGGTTGGATACCTCTGAATCTTAAAAGATAAATATTTGCAATCAATAAATGGGGGTCTCTGGAGGATGTGGCAGAAAAGAGACCAAAATGATTCTATTAGCAAAGGAGGGATGGAACATTGCACCTGCTAGCACTCAAGTTACAAGGTTTTCTGAAGTTGCAGGGAGCATACATTTTATAATTGATATGGCCACTGCTTCCTTCCCCACTCTACTGAGGAGTTGGCTAAACCCATGTAGCTGATAGAGGTAGAGTGAGAACTTCTGGTGACATACCATGGGATCTTCACTCCACACAAATGCCAGCCCTTAGGAGCACCACCTGGGTGAGCAAGAAGCTGTGAGATGGTGCAACCCTGACTCCTTAGCATATGTTTCAAATCTCTGAGAAATGAGATTAAATTAGGAGTCCTTGAAAGAAGCACAGGAGCAAAGAAATAGAAGGAAGTAGGATGGTTGATGACTGATCACTGAGTGTTATAAGCAGCTCTGAGTCTGGCTGAGGACTTTGCACAGAAAGAAATATTCAGTTAGATAACAATGGAGAAAAGTCTGGGTCCCTGAATGTTGCAGGCTACATAAACAGGGAGCCGTCTTTTAACTTGATTTTCTGCAGAGAAGAACTTGATGTGCTAATACTTTTATGGCTAAAACTGCAGGCTGATGTCCGATGGTGGAGACATGGTACAACACCCACAACTTTGGGGAGATTGAGGGCCACCTCCTCACTGTCTGTCCAGAGTAGTTCACATTTTCTCTCCCAGTAGCTGATCAATATGACTGCAAACCCTACAAGTGAATCCATACCTACTGGTGGACACATTTTCCTGCCTTGCATATTTCCTTGATTTCTGTAAGTTACCACTGGTAAGTTATGCTGTGACCTATTTCTGGTTGAACCTGAATCTTTTTATCTATATTATATTTTTTCCATTACCATTTAGTCCCCTTGAACCTCAGATCTTAATGTTCCAATCTATTCTTCCTATAACTTACTAGTGTGAATATATTTTCTACCTTCTTATCTCCCCACATACTGAAAAAAGTTCATAGATCTGCCATCAGAAGTTATTATGTAGAATGGAACTTCCAGGCAGAGCTGCAACTAGCAATTTTGGTGCCAGGGCAAGCATAAAACATGCCCTCAAATTAACTTCGTAATTCATGTCTTGGCTCACAACGGGTGTTATTGATGATACTTACCATCTGGTGGCTTCCCCATTTTAACTAATTATTCTTGCTAACCAGGCATTAAGCTTAGTGATACTATGTGCATGTGCTGCTGAATTAATTGCACAATCACTTTTTTTTAATGGCACCCTGTGAATTTCAGAGACCTAGAGCAAAAGCACCACAGCCAGGCCAAGATACCACTCTGGTGATGGAGAGGAAAGAGAGAGAAAGAAGAGTAGTCAATGACAGTAGAAATTTGAAGCACATTGGACCCATTAGTTCAATAATATACACTGAGCAATTCTCAATTGTCAGGTATAGTGGAGGTGCTGAGGATACAATAGTCAAGCATTTGTGGTGCAAGGAAAGGCTAGACAACAGTCATCGTATTATTATCTCTCTTGGTTCTGGGACTGACTAGGCTCCAATAGGCAATTCCTGCTTGGGGTTTCCCCTGGAATTAGAATCAGAGGAGAGCTGGGCCTGAAATCATCCACTGGCATGTCTAGCAGGGGCTGGAACAGGCGGGGCTCATCCAGCATCTCTCTGTGTGGTCTTTCCACGTGGTTTCTCTAACGTGGCAGCTTCAAGGTAACTTGGCAACTCAGGATCCCAAGGAAAAGAAGGCCAGACAGAAGCTAGATTGACTTTTATTACTTATTTTCAAAAGTCACATATGTCACTTCCACTGGACTGTGAGTTAAGGCGGTCACAAAGGCCCACCCAGGTTCATGGGGAGAGTATAAAGATACTGCTTCTTGATGGGGAAGTACTAAGTTTCTGGAAAAAGATGAGACCCAAAAGGTGGCTGAGGTCATTTTTATATAGCATAATCTACCACAGGGCCCATGAACTTCACCAGCCTATCAATGGGTCCCAAGTGTTCAAGAAAAAATGAGGAACCCCTGCAAGAACCTCATCATAACTGAAGTTCAGGCACATTACATCCCTCACCCTAAAAGACGAATCACTTTTTCTGTTCCCTGCCTTGTGATCATATCTGGCCTGTTCTCTTTTGTTCATTTTTTTGTCTTGACTGTGTTTCTTTGAAACTCTCCTTCTCAAGAACTCCCACCTCCAAAACAACACACAGGCATGCACTCTTCTGCATTTCATTCTCCTGGTATAAATCTGTCAGAACCAAAGTGAGCCTGTTTGAAAGTCATCAGAGAATCCTATTTTCTACCTTTTTGAATTATATTTGCCTAAACAACTGGTCCTCCCTGCAGAAAACCCTGTTACCAAATCCTGCCTTTGGCTCTCAGGCCTTTGGGAAGCCTCACCTGTAGATATGTCCTCCAAACACCCTTAGCCTCCTTGCCGCGCTGTCCTGAGTGCTTCTGCCATCTGGTGGACAGAAGTGGTAACTGCACCCTGTGGTCTAGCCTAAATAGGTGCCCTGCATTGTTCCTTCCTAGACCTGTCAAGCCAGGATATTCTACTTATTTGTTATCTATTTAGATCACATGTCCTGCACGAAGTTATGCAGAAGCAACAGCCTTGAGTTATCAAAACGTATGCCAAGTAGTCTCTGTGGCAAGTAAATGAATCAAAACCTGTAACAGTGCCTATGGACAAGGCTCGAAGTCTGACAGAGGGGGACAACATAAAAAATACAGAATTTTTTTTAAAAGGAGGGAAAGTAATTCTTGGGCATAGTAAATTCAGTTGACCAAGTGGATTATGTAGCTCTGACTTTCAAAAAAAGTGACAATTTTGTATGTATTGTTGATAACCACAGCTGGATTCTAATCTAGATGCACAACTGACCAGATGTGAGCAAGTTAGGTAACTTTTCTGATCCTTGGTGTCCTTATGAACAACATCGTGATTGTAATATTTACTCTGCACAGTCATTCTGAAAAGCAAGTAGAATATCTAAGGAAAAATACCTAGACCAGTGACTAGCAAGCAGGAAGTCCTCAATCACTGGTTGCTTTAATTAAGGTTACTATAGAGATGATTCAAAAGGTCAGAATCCTTTTCAAGACTAGGAAAACTCTTATTACACCCATATGCTTGTGGGGAAAGATCAGTGCTAGATGCTTAGACAGGGTGTAGATATTCAAGAGAACCTGAGGGAAAAGTTGGGACTGGGACTTTTTATTTATGGAGAAGCCATTTAAAATCTTTTTAAGCCTTTGGCCCTGGCTGATGTGGCTCAGTGGATTGAGTGCTGGCCTGTGAACCAAAGGGTTGCTGGTTTGATTCCCAGTCAGGGTACATGCCTGGTTTGTGGGTTGGGTCCCTAGTAGGGGGTACGTGAAAGACAGCCACACATTGATGTTTCTCTCCCTCTCTTTCTCCCATCCCTCCCCTCTGTCTAGAAAGAAAGAAAGAAAGAAAGAAAGAAAGAAAGAAAGAAAGAAAGAAAGAAAGAAAGAAAGAAAGAAAGAAAGAAAGAAAGAAGGAAAGAAAACATCTTTAAGCTTTTAAAAGTCTCTCCCATGGACAATAATAACATCTCACTGTTCTGTCTCATATCCTCTAAAGGAAGAACCAGAGGGAATGAGCGCAAATGGTTTGCCAGTAATTACGCTTAAACAGAAATACCTCAAAGGAGTTTAAGTATCCTCTTTATGTTTATAATCTCAAAGTATTATATCTGTCCTCAAACAGAATAAGTTCCCAGATATAAATGGGCATATGATCCAAACTGCCACTTCCTAAGGGGAAAAGGTCTGATGTGATCAACCTGCCACCACATAGCTGGCCAATGTCCTCCACTGTGGGTTTAATGTCATTTCCTGATACTAACATGTTGGACATTTAGCGAAGCAATCGCCAGAAGCCAGAAGGTCATCCTTGGTGAGAAGCAGCTCATTCTGTTGGTCAAATGCATAGCCTCCATCCCTGCCGGTATAGCTACTCTGTTTACAGGCCCATTGCTTAAGCACTGTGTGGCCAGGGAGAGATATTGGCTGATATTCTCTGAGTCATCTTGTCCACCTGGCTACCGCACATCTCCTCTGGAAGTGGTGCTCTCTCACACTGTTTCTTCTTCTAGGCATATGTATCTCTCTAGTCTTCCAGTCTTGCTAGTTTCATGTCCCTGGACAACTAACCACACCATTTCCACCTGCCCTGTGTAGGAGGCCACTCTGCGTGGCGTGGGCACAGTTCCCACTGGGAGATGCACAGGACCCATGCCCACAAATAGGTTTTCCCATAGGGAATCAGGCCTGCAATGTACCTAGGCCGCTATGAGTCTTGTTTTTTGCTAAAACTCTCTAACCCTGAATTGAGGACATTCACTGCAAAGCAACTTCCTAAAAACCATGCTAAACCTTCCAAGGATGAGTGTAATGATCCAACTACTTTTGCCTTTTCATTTGCAAATATCCCTCTTCTGTGATGTGATTACCAGCATCCTCTCCTTTGTTTTCTGTATAAGGTAACCACCTAAAGCAAGCCTGTACATAGTTAATGAGGACCTTCTTGTAATGTGTCCAGCAAGACAATTAAAAGCTCATTGGAGCAAGGGCCAAGGCTTTTGCTCCAGTTGAGAGAAAAGCCATGCTGTCCCTTTTCCTCCACAGGACTTGGTAATCTGTGCAAATTTTTCTCATATTTCATCCATAATGACACGAACCCCATGAGCCATGGTCCGCATCACCCTGAAGCCTGTGTTTCTGACCACTTTTCTAAGCACTTTTCAGAGCTGCAGCTCTGTCTTCTGGAAGGACTTCCCCTCTCTCTGTCCTTGAGGGTCAATAGTGAATGACTACAGAGTGATAACTGTCCATTTTCTTTTTTGCACAATATGCTGCTCAAACCCTCCTGTGAACCATACCTAAGAATTTCACCAGTGGATCATATGGAAGCTGTTATGAGGCCATGTGCATGAACTGAGGAAGAGGCACTGTGGCCACCCTCTGGGCTAGCTTGGGCCTGATTTTTTCTCCTTTTGTAGATATTTTTTAAAACAATTTGTTATGGTTTTTTTAATGGATTTTTAAGGACAAGAAGGAAGAGGAGAAAGAGAGAGAGAGAGAACATCAGTTTGCCACCTATCTATGCATTCATTGGTTGATTCTTGCATGTGCCCTGACTGGGGATCGAACTCGCAACCTTGGTGTATCGGGACAATGGTCCAACCAACTGAACTATCCAGCTAGGGCTAGGCTTGCTTCTAATGAACCATTTTTCATCACACAATTGATAGGGGACTCAAAACTTGGAAATTTTTAGCTTAAGGTAAAAAGGTGTAAGTCTAGCAAGTAATATATATGTTAAGCTTTTGTTTCAGAAACTACAGATAAGGCCCATCCTGCCTCCTGGGAAAAGCAGGCGACCTCCTGGGGCACTGGCTACAGATTACCACCTGGGGACGTGTTGGAGGCATCCGGGCCTTTTGTGTGACGCCCCCCACCCCTTGGAAACAGCTAACTGCCGGGAACAGGAAGGCTGCAGCTTCACTCACCTAATCCTCCCTGAATTTCAAAGCCCTCACTGCACCTTGCTTGTCCTCTCTCACCCTCCTTATAAAAGATCTGGCCAGGAAAGAGAAGGCAAGATGGTTTGTTAGGGTATGAACCCACCATCTTCTTGGATCGCCAGCCATCTGAATAAAGCACCCATAAAAGATTCAATCACTGTCATTGCTTATTGGATTTGGTAGTGACAGGCAGCCCGAATGCTGGTGTCTTTTCCGGTTACACAATGGATTATGGAAACTCATTATGACTCCGTGATAATGACGATGCCCAGCCCACAGTGAGCAACCCCATTCTCCTTATCACTCGGTATCCTATGATCAGGTGCTCAGTGTCTACAATTGCACAGTAGCTATCATGGAGCTTCTTTTCCTATGGTGAGTGATTTTCTGCTACAGAAGGCATTACAATGTCCAGAGCCCTATGAGTCTGGGTTGCAGTATTCCTGTTGGAGCTTACCAAAGACCAAACAGTGACCTTTCCATCATGGATACCTCCAGTATCATTGGGCCTGCTGAGTCATTTAGCACAAACATCAGGGCAGATTGCAATGCAACCCAAACCTGCTGTGAAGTCCATTCCTGCTCTGGTCTCCACTCAAAACTGGCTGTGTCCATATTCCAGACACAAAAAGCACTAAATCTCTTTCTTAATGGTCAAGGGTACAAGGTGCTTTAATTTGGTTTTCTGCTTAAGTGGGAAGTCCCAGCTCACCTCCGACAAATGGACCCCTAATAGCTTCACCAATATAGCAGCACCTGAATCTTTTTCACTTTATCTTTCATCCTTTGGACTACATAGGTCAAACAGTGTTCACTATATCCAATTAACACAGTATCAATGATATAAATGGACCAGCATGTCATGCTGCAAAATGTCAAAATGATAATGGCCCTTGGAAACTATTTTATTTCAGAAATCAGGAAAGTCAACATAGCCTTGGTTCTAGTCAGTCAATGTGCCTCACTATCTCTTCCACATTAATGTGAACTTGATCACCTTTACTTACAGAACTGGAAAAAAACGCCTTCCCCAGTCCAGTAGCCATCTACCAAGTGCCACATCTATAACACTAAAGATACCACATGGAGTGCAGCAGCTATAAATGAAGCCTATAGTCAAGTTTTATTGCAATAATCCAACTAGTTTTTGAGAAGGCCACACCGGTGAATTGTGTAAGAGTATAATGAGGACCCTCTAAGATTTTGAGCTCAGACCTTGTATCTGTGAGGTTGAGGTTCACACAGAAACTTCCCCGGTGAGTAGTTCTATTAAGGGGAGAACTTCATGAATGCGTGTGGCATACACTTGCTGCTGAGTTGAAGGAGCCTACCTTCAGGGACCCATCTTGCCCTTCGAGTGATGGGCTTTGGGTCTAAGAACTACTCACATATGGAAACTGGGACAGAGATTATGTGTAGTGGAGACTGCATTAGCCTTTTGCAAGAATTAGCCAATTCTTAATTTTCTCTGTTTATTCCGGTTGAGCATCACCCTGGGTGGCTACTCATCTGCCTCACCCCTAAGAACACTTTCACTACAGATCCCTGAAGGTCAGGTGCTGTGTCTGACACTCCATCCTTGCCGATAATTATGATCGGCATACAATGTTTAAACATACAATGTTTATCTTGTATCTGATGCTTAAGTGCTTCCACCGGCCTCTGTTATTTTGAAATCTTCCTGTCCCCACTGACATTAGGGAAATCATTTTTGCAACAGCACCTACTATTGCAAGTCCCAGCTGATAAGGACAGCCACCACTAAGCTTTCAGTGATTCTGGTGAGCTACCCTAGTGCTTTATCACTTTAATGAAAGGAGTGCCTTCTGGGCCCTTTTAGAGAATAGAGTCAGCAGGTGGTTTCTCTGGTCTTATGGAATAAATCCATTCTGGCAGCCTACCTTCCTACACATACCAACCCTTTCCTCCACAGGCCTTCACATCAGTCCTGGCAATTCCACTTCATTTGCTGAAAACCATCCTCGTGGTCAAGCTCCAAGGAGCCATCGCAGCAGTATACTGAGACCAGCTGCATGTTTCTTTGCCAGGACTTTTAATCCCAACTCTTGGGAGAATCTTCCAGTGTCACTTCCCTCTCCCCTACCCAGTGTTATTTCCTGCTCCTCCACCCTCTCCCCCATCTTGATACTCTCCAAATCTATTCCTGTGTATCCTCCCCTGGCTCTGTGCAGTACACCTCAGCTATGCCCTGTAACTATTTTGGTGCATACCTATTTCTACCATAGCAGGTATTAAACCTCCCCTCTTGGGCTATGCTGAGGCCTGACTCTAGCAGTTGGTCTGGAAGTAAAGAGCTGGAGGGCAAGGATGGGAATGTCAGATCTTGAGAACAAACATCTTGCAACACAGCCACCTCAGGTGAGGTGGCCTCCAGGCAAGGGGAGGCTCTCTCTTCTCTAGCAAGGAGAGCTGTTGCTTCTGTCACCAGGAGTATTCTGAGGAATATAGGGAGGGATTCGAGGTTCTTAGACACATTCATGCAAATACTTCATCCTGGAGCCCTGACTTAAGGATAGGAGATGGTGAAGGCTGTGTATTCAGGAATTCTTTGCAGTCCTGCCACCTTATTAAACTTTGGGCCCAGTTTTTAGTGCTGGCTGCCCTACAGCTGCAGGAAACAAGTCTCTCTTTATATGCTGCCAAGAATGCCTCTGGCTTTGACAGCTTCCCTTAAGCTAGTAGTTGGCTGACTTACATCTGTTCTTCTTTTCCTTCAAAGATTCCAAGGCAGACATCCAGCCAACTCCACTATCTTCATAATGACCATTACCCCATACCCACCCAGGTGCCGAGCTTCTGAATAACTCAATGCTTCCTCTTTCATTTACACCTCTTCCTGACCCACTACACAGAGAGGCTTAGCAATTGTGATGTAGCAGCACACGAAGGGTTAATACCATCCCACTTACCATCAGCCGTGTCATCAGTGAATGAGATATTTCCAGAAGCCCATTCTAATGGTCTGCTTTCTAGGGCTAGTTCTGGTACCAAATGTTCTAATTCGCATTCTCCCTAAAGCAGAATTTGAGACTAAGACTTGAGTGCAGGGTGCTTACCTGTGAAGTGATTCCAGGAAAGAGCAGTAAGGGAGCAGGAAAAGTGAATCCAGGAGGAAAGATAAGCCAATGTAACTGTGTATTGCCAAAGGCATTTCTATCTTGATTCCTCTGGTACCTTCCGAAAGGTAGAATTGTCCAGCTGAAGGTTGGAAGGCTGGAGCATTCATTCACTGGCCCCCCTCCCACATCCATGGAGGACCACCCTTGGGGCTCATGGCAACCCTATCTGTTGGCTACATAGACCATTTTAAAGCTGCATTTCAGTTCCTTTCATGGACTAGAAAAATAGGCAGTAGAAACTTTCAGTGAATTTTTAGCAAGATTAAATATAGACACCAATTTAACTAAGATTACAATAAGTCTATATATTTAACTTTATTGTTTAAAATGTTAATTATCTTGGCACCGAGCTTTAGATTTTGAAAGGCTGTCCCTGTACAAATTTCATGGTTATTAAATGTTATAGTAAAGATCCAACAAGAGCATACAATAGTCATTGTGAAGAGTCCCTTCAGGGACATTCATTAGGCCGTTTGGGGCTGCATTGGCACAGCCTAGAACCGGGGCCCAGTTTGTCAGCATCCTCGAGTAGGCGGCCCCTGCTCTGGTAAACGCTGCTGCAACTTACCCGGAAACTCCGATTGGCCGCATTTTGACAGTGTACCAGGTTAAGCTGATCTCTCCAACCCCTGCTGAGATCCCTACTGCTATTCAGAGATTGGAGAAAAATAGTCAGTAGTGCTCAAACTGGTAGCTTCAAAGAGCTCACAGTTAAGGAAGCTCTGCTGACTGCTTTGGTGGCCACTGAGGTGTGGGCTGTGGTTTTACGTCGGCGAGATCATAGGCAAGCATGGCATCACTGACTATATTGTTTGAAGAGCAATCTTTAACATTTATTTCTTTTTGGTTTATTGTTTGAATGTTCTTGGACCATGAGTGATCTGAATGGTATTTAAATTAAAAGACAAAAGATATGTCAAAAAAACTGTCCCTTCATCATCAAACACATACACACACACACCATTACATTTAATAATATATTTGGAAGGATTGACTGTTAGAAAACAATCACAAGAAATATTTTCTTGGACAAATTATTGCCTCACCATGCCTCAGTTGCCTTACCTGCAACATTGGAATAATGACAATCCCTTCCTCAGTGGCTTGTTACCAGGATAAAAAGCATTGCTGATCTTAGTCCATTGACCTCTTTCTACTCATCAAACACGCCAAGCTTATTAGTATCTCAGGAACTTTGTCCTTGCCTTTTTCCCTGCCTGTAATGTTCTTTTAAAAACTGGTTTCTCTGGGTGTGTGTAAAGCATTTAGAGCAGTACCTGGCATATAGTAAGTGCTCCATAAAATTGAACTATTGCAATATAACTATTATCTTTTAACCCTGAAGAACTCTAAAAATCCTGAGGTCAGACTCTTCCAGAACCAGTTTTTCTAGTTGAACTCCTGCTGCATACACTAGTCCAGTAAGAAATGTATCCTTCCTGGACACCCCCATTCCCGGATTCTTTAATCATGTACTTAGAATATGTGCAGACTAGCCCTGGCTAGTGTGGCTTTGTGGATTGAATGCCAGCCTGCAAACCAAGAGGTAGCTGGTTCGATTCCCAGTAAAGGCACATGCCTGGGTTACAGGCCAGGTTCCAGTTGATGGTGTGTGAGAGGCAACCACACACTGATGTTTCTATCCCTCTCTTTCCCGCTCCCTTCTCCTCTCTCTAAAAATAAATAAATAATTTTTTTTAATGTGTAAATTAGATACCACATCCATGCTCTTGTCCTTACCATTAACCTTACTTTGAACTCAGCGCGTGCCCAGGGAACAGTGCTGGACTTGAGCATGTGAAGATCCACATTTCAAGCTCTGCTCAGCCCCTGCGGGGTGAACTTCAGATCCACCATATAATGTTTCTGTAGCTTCCTTTCTTTATGTACTTATTAGTCTTTAAGTACTAATTAGCTCACTATCTGTTGAGAGCATTAAATGAGATAAGTTTACATGTGAATCAAATTAGGTAACTCACCTGTTCCCTTGTTCTCCTTTGTCCTTAGAACAAAACTTTAGACTTGGTATCTTGACCTTTGCCTGATGGACCACGCCCCTCTCTTCCCCTCTCTGTGCTCTGAATACTTTGCCTTCTTTCCATTAGTCAAAAGCATCACGGATACTCACAGCTCAGTAACTTCGCTCTTGTGTTTTACCTGCCTATAATGTTCTTCCTCCAGATCTTCTCAAGACTGGTCTGTTCATCTGTTCAAACATCTGTCCTCCAAGAGGCCCCCCAAACTGCCTAGTGCAAGTGGTACCATCTCATCACATATTTTCCTCATTGCACTTGTCATTGTCAGAAATCATTTTGTTCACTCTTCCTATCATTTAACAATTTGCTCTGAGGGCAAGGAGGATGTCTGTTTGGTTGACCGCTGTCCCCTCAGTGTCTAGATAGCACCCAGCCCATGGAAAATGTTTTTTAAATATTTGTGCATAAATGGATATGGACACACTCCACAAAAGAGTGAGAAAGCAACCCTGGCTGGCATAGCTTAATGGATTGGGGACCAGACTGTGAAGCAAAGGGTCACCAGTTCAATTTCCAATCAGGCCACATGCCTGGGTTGTAGGCCAAGTCCCCAGTGTGGGGCACACAAGAGGCAACCACACATTGATGTTTCCCTCTCTTTCTCTCTCCTCTCCCCTCTCTCTAAAAATAAATAAATAAAATCTTAAAAAGAAAAGACTAAGTGAGCATCCAGTGTCCGGGAGGGTGTGCTGCAGTGACCGGCTACAGCCATTCTGCTAGAGCGGCGGCCAAGAGAGCAGAAGAGCTCTGCAAGTCCCAGAGGCCTTCCCTCAGGGATGCTTTGAAAAAGAAGGGTCACTTTAGACAAAAGCAGGTGAGCAGCATGGTGTAGGGAAATCCTCTTGTGAAGAGAAGTGCTGTGAGCCCCAAAACAAGGGAGGGAGCCCCTCAACTCCTCATCACACCTACACAAGGACAACAATCGCTCAAGAGGGAAACCAGACCCAGAAGAGACCACACAGAGGACATCAAGTATGCGTCCAGGAGGAAGGAGGAAAAAGGCTCCATAAACTGGATTTGGAATTGGAACAGCAACATGCCAGGGAGCCACTGTGGGAATGGTCGGCCCCGGAGGAAAATACCAGCATAATTTATCACCGACCTTGTACATAACTACATACAGCCATCCTCAGAAAATATCATTTCATTCAATGTCATTTCATTATAACTGATTAGGAAAAAAAACCCAATTCCCAGCTAGGGCCACTGTCAGTGTAGAGTTGGTGTGCTCTCCCCACGGGTTTTCTCTGGGTATTCCAGTTTCCTCCCACATCACAAAGATGTGCACGTGAGGTAGACAGGCACGCCTAGATTATCCCAGAGTGACTGAGTGCAGGCAAGGGTGTGGGTGTGCCCTGAATTGGAAGGGTGCCCTGTCCAGGGTGGGTCTGGCCTCCTGCACTGAGCCAATGGGAGTGGTTCCAGCTGCAGGGACCCAGAAATGCAATAAACGGGTTGGCAAAGAATTATCTTCCTTGTTTTTCTTAATCTTTCTTAAATCTAAGTAGCTCATATTTATTTCAGTGTTTAATATCAAAAGGGTTTGGGTCTTTATTTAGAAGATTAGTGATGTTTATGTCACCAGAAATATACCGTAGGAACTTAATCTATGCCAATTAGCTTAGGGCAAGATTGGTTTTGTTATATGTCATTTTGCTTAAAGTAGCAATTTCCAAGAGCCTGTCCACAACATTAAGTGAGAACTTACTGTACAGTGGGTCCTGCCATTGTCACTGGAACTTTAGTGAGAATGTGGTTTGATTCTTACAGAATTACCCTGACAAGGCAGCAGAGTTAGGCGACATCGGCATGCAGAACCCAGTCAGTATGAGGCCATTGAAAAGAAGGTGCTTCCTACACTATGTTACACTTTATTGGGTTTTTTAAATTGGTGTTGATAATATTATATAATGATGATGCTTGCTTATGCTTCCAAATCATCTACAAATTTGATTCATTTTCAAGTACTGAGAATAGTGTGACTATTGCAGGCAGCAACAGAATCTGCTTTCAACTCAGTCCTTCTTCCTAAACAGGGTAATTGACCTTGTGCTTGCCTTGTTATGGAAAAGACGACTCAGACGGCCTGGGAGTTTGTGAAGTGGGGTTTATTCACGCATGTGGACCCAGAGGAGATAAGATCCAAATTCTGGGCCCCAAGTTTAACCTGGGGCTTGCTTATATACTCTGTTACAAAAGCGAAAGAGGAGGGGGGAGCAGCTGCTAAAAGCAAGCACACAGAAGCAGAAGTGAAGGTTAGTGTTTTGGCCTTGAGATAACTGCTTATCAGGAAAGACTGCTGTCTGGGAACGGCTGCTGGTCAGCTCCTACCTAAGAATGGCTACTGTTTAGCTATGTCCCATGACAGCCTGAAAGGTCTGGGCCAGTCACAACCTGGTTTTGATTCCTACTCTTTCAGAGCCTATGCCTGGAAAACCAGACCCAGGGTCAATTCCACTCAGCGGTTTGCATTTGCTGGTTCCTCCCCAAGTTTTCCTGGCCTCAGAGCCTTTGTATTTCCTTCCTTTTGCCTGGAACAGACTCTTCCCAAACCTTCATATGCCTACTTCTTATCCAGGGCTTGGCCCAAATATTATCTCCTCAAAAAATTCTGCCACTGAAAAGTAAATTCGCTGAGAACAGGGGTCGTCCCTGTTACTCACCCTCTACATCCTCTCATTCCTAGAACAAAGCCTGTCCTATAGTAGGTGCTCAATAAATAATAATTTATTAATTGAATGGCACAGGAGTCCAGGTGTTCTGCTGGTCTGTTGAAATTCACAATTCTCCATGACCAAGGTCTCTGATACCTATGTAATTTGTCTAACCTATGTAGATACCTAATCCATTTAGCTTCAAGTTAAGAGCATTGACTTTGGAGTTAACCAGACCTGGGCTTTGATCTTGGCTTTGACTATAGCTAAATGACTGTGGGCACATTATTTAACCTCCCTGTGCCTCTCTTTCCTCGTTTGTCATTTTATAAATAATACTTTTCTCACAGGCTAATTTAAGAATTAATAAAATAATATATGTAAAAGACTTAGTGCAAGACTTAACATGAGATAAGAACTAAATCAATACAACCATTAATATTATAGATTAATATTATTTTTTATTTGTGCTGTTTTTAATTATGGATGCACTCTGTCCTAGGAACAGTGTGACTTAGGGAGTTCCAGGGAAACAACTAGTTCTACACAACTGGACACAAGTTAGATTCATCCATTTATTCATTTTGAACCCATTTTCCAAACACCTACTGTTAACCAGGCACTGTGACAAATGCTGGGTATAAAAAGGAATTAGAATGTGGCCCTTGCCCTCAGGTTGCTCAGACTAGAGAGGGACACAATTGCAAACTGACACTTTGTGAGAGCTGCTGTTGTAGCATGAAAAAAACCAACAAGTTTTCCTTGTGGGGAAGAAGTGAGCAAGAGCCTGAGAACAGAAATGGAACCTACCGGAGAAGCATCGAGACAGGCAGCTGTTTAACAAAGAAGCACTGAAGGTTTCAGAATAAGGGAGTGATGTGAAGACCAGAAACTGGAAAAGTAAATAGGATACTCATTTTGGAATTCACCCATATCCACTCAGCTTGATGTACTCTTAGAAAGAGAACAGCAATATCTTTTAATTATGTCAGTCCTCTCTGTGTGGGGAAGGGGCAGGTTCCCCCTGGATATGGCAACTTTTCCATGGTCTGGGATCATGTGACCTCCAGAGGGCGCTGTTCCCCTTCCATTCTCCGGGTCAAGTAGTAGTTCTCAACTAGTGAGCCAGCCTCGGAATCCCCTGGAAGGCTGGTAAACACATCCCTGGGCTACACTCCAACTCCGAGTTCCTGAAGTGAGGACATAAGAATTTGCAGGCCTAATGGGTTCCCAGGTAGATGCTAACGCTGCTGGTCCCAGAGAACACACTTCAAGAACTACTGGTCACAAGGATCTAAACCCCTTATTTGTGTTTTCAAAAGCACAGGTGAAACAAGGCCAGAACCTTGAGAGGAGACCTTGCTTAAAGATCAGGAGGAAAACAATCCGACAACAGCCAAACCAACAAAAACAGAGCTATACCCAACCAGATAATGAGGCTTCTATATACCGGGGCTTATGTGTCCTGGCTTTGAGAGCAGCGCCCTCTGAGTTCTGGCTCCCGACTGCCAGGGCAGACGCACACGCCCTGTAGAAAGAGTGTTACCCTTCGCAGGGATGAAACCAATTAAGAACATCGCACAGAATACAACAGCCGAACTGCATAGTTTGAACAAGTGAAATACATATAAAGCAGCAGGAAGTCTTCCTCTCCTTAACACAAGAGTGTCTTATTAATTTTATAGCTCCCTCCAATTCCTAGAGCAGAGCTTTATCCCTGATGTGTAGCTAATGAATGTGCGAAGTGAACTGAGTTATGGCTTATAGTATCTCTTTATGCATAGAAGCACAAACAACATTACTCATTTGTTCTTATCCAGCAATATTTATGCAATCATTTGTTGTTTTTAACATTGCCACAGCTTTCCAGATGCTAAACAGGCTCTACAAAAACAGATTTATGGTCCCTTATCTCTGTACTATGTCTTCCTTGGACCATTACCTTAGAAACCTATGCTTGGTTACTAGTCCTGAATTTATTTCAGTGTCTTAGTTTGTCTTGACTGTGGGTTGCCTTTGAAGAAAAATATACATAAAATTTCCCCCTTAAAGCTAACCAATGATTAGTTACCCTTAAATGCCATCTATGGTCCTATTGGAAAGTAAAATTAAACTTCCCCACTATCTTCCCTTCTTATGTGTGTGTGTATGTGTTTACATGCCTTCTGTGCTGCAATTAATTACTTAATTAATTAGATTTTACTTATTTTTGAGAAAGGGAAAGGGAGAGAGAAAGAAAGGGCAAGAAACATTGATGAGCAAGAGAAACATGGATCGGTGCCTCCTGCATACCCTCAGTTGGTGACCTGGCCTGCAACCAAGGCATGTGCCCTGACCAGGAACTGAACCGGCACCCTTTCGGTTCATGGGATGATGCCCAACACACTGAATCACTAGTCAGGGCTACTTATTTATTTAAAGTCCTAAATTTTTTTCTTTTTTTTAAATTGACTGTTACGGGGGTGGGAAGAGACATCGATTTGTTGTTCCACTTATTCATGCATTCATGAGTTGATTCTTGTATGGGCTCTGACCAGGGATCAAACCTGCAACTTTGGTATTTCAGGATGACACTCTAACCAACTGGATTACTCAGCTAGGGTATAAAAAAAAATTTTTAATTACAGTTGACATTCAATATCATATTAGTTTCAGGTGTATAGCATAGTGACATTTTATCTTTTTTCTTTTCTTTTTCTTTTTGTTTTTAGTGGTCATGTTCCCCTTACAGATAGAAGCCAAGGAAATCTCCCTCATGATTTCTTACACAGAAATATTTCCAAAGGCCTAGGGAGTCTTCAAAACATAGACTTAAGCAGGAGTAGAAGGAAATGAGGAGTAAGACATGACTGCAGCGTCTAACCCCCCATTACAGCTTCTCTGCAGACATCATTGGGATCCAAATAAAGGACAGGGTAGGGGATGGAAGAGGAACAGAAGGGGGCATATGAACGTCCACCAGTGCCAGCCCCGGGCGCACAGTCCTCTTCCCTCCACGGCCCTGTAATGTCTCAGGCAAAAGCCTCACACAGGACTTAAAAACTATAATGCATTATAGAATTGGACACCTGAAACCTGTATAATTTTGTTACCAATGTCACCCCAATAAATTCAATAAATAAAAGCTTTAAAATGACTGAAAAGAATGTGTTAGGAAGAAATAGGAGTCAAAGCAAGTCTGAAAGAAAGAACAAAAAAAGAGTTACAGAGAGTGTGAGACAGCAAACAAATGAGGGGAAGATAGAGCACATGAGAGCAAGAGAGGAAGAGAGAGAGAGAGACTGAGAAAGACAGGCAGCCAGATGTCTGGCTTACGCGAGTGGGAACCCCTGTACCACACGTGAGAAAAGAGCAATTTAAAAATGGGTGCTGCTGAACAGAGCAAGATTTTTTGTTCAGAAGTGTGCCCAGTGCCATGCTGTGGAAAAGGGAGGCAAGCACAAGACGGGGTCAAATCTCCATGACCTTACTGGGCAAAAGATAGGTCAAGCCCCCCAGATGCTCTTACAGGGGTGCCAACATGAACAAAGGCATCACCTGGGGAGAGGCTACACTGATGGAGTATTTAGAGAATCCCAAGAAAATATCCCTGGAACAAAAATTATCTTCGCTGGCATTAGAAAGAGAGCAGAAAGGGCAGGCTTGATAGCTCATCTCGAAAAAGCTACTACTAGTTGGCCACTGCTTTATTTATTACAAAACAGAAATGACTCATGACTTTTTAAATGTGCATCATATTTAAATTGATCTCATACATCAGAATTCAGACCATGAATAGCTGATAGATTATTTAGTTTGAGGTTTTTTTCTTATCAAATTTATTGGGGTTACATGAGTCAATAAAATTATATAGCTCTCAAATGTACCATTCTACAGCATGTCACCTGCACACTGCATTGTGTGCTCATGGCTCAGCAGAACACAGTTCTTTTGGGCAGTCCTGATTTAAATAAATCTGGCTCACGGATAAACGAGCATGATCAGCTTTGTGACTTTGATGGTAATTCCAGTTCGGCAAGTGCTATATCAGTTTTCTCCTTCCAAAACTATGATTGCACTGGAGTCACGGTGTTCAGCTTCTCACAGAGCTAGTGAATGCCACCTCAAAACCTGTAGGAGATTGGTTTTATATTTAGAGTTACAGAACTGTTTATATTCAGTGTTTATAGAGGGAGGAAATCCCTTCACTGTCTCTCAGAACAGCAAGGCTTGCTTGCGTTTCAGGTTGTGCTCGTTAACCTGTTGAAACGCAAGGGCTGAGGATAAGCCGTCAGTATCCACTTGATCTTCTTGGTTCTGACCATGCCAATTTAATTAAAATTCCCCATATCTAAACTGTTGCCTTTTACTTAGTGAAAGGCATTTTAGTGTATGTATAATATCAAATAAAGACTAACACCTCACATTTTATAGATGAACTACAAGGTGAGATGCTTTTAAAATTCAGCATGAGAAGACATAGTAGCAAACTTTGCTTATAAATTCTCTAAGTCAGACTAAGTTATAATTCAGGGTTGTCTTGAACAACTACTCAAGAACACAACTGTAGAGTTACTATATACGCATGATTAGGAATGATGCTTTTGCCAACTCACTAGAAGGATTAAAGTATAGGAGAATAAACCCTCAGCCCAAATTTGTAAATTATATCACCATAATGCTTGAGATCATTAAAAACAAAATCACAGATCAAAAAGAGAGAGAGAGACAGAGACAGAAAGACAGAGAGAAAGAGATGAAGAGAGACTCTTCTAAGAGTGAATCACTCTTCCTACCAAGCTACACACACACTCCCAAAACCACCTCACAGGTCCCTCAGCTGAGTCACCACCCAAGCCCTAATAAACTGCTTGACCCAGTTCTGAAGAGGACTGTTTTCAGCCTTAGTCATTTGTAGACTTTTCCTTTATACTTTCAGTGGCCACCTGTTACCCATCCAAGGTGACTGAGGGACTAAAGTTATTTTTCTGACATAAGTTAGTGACATCCCTAATGGCAGCCCTGTTAGTGTTTAGAAAACCAGAGGCTGAACAAGATACAATATGGCCTCAGGATTCTTATCCAGATTCAAACAACTGAAACTGGGCCAGATTAGAAAAACAAAAACAAAGAAATTAAAATGTGGCAGCTGTTGACCAGCCCTCGGCCAAAAGTTGATCTTTTCTGGAAGAATAACACCTTGGTGAGCAAGTGCCACGCTTGCAGATCTTTGTGGAGCTGAAGGATTTTAAAAACTTTTAAACTGATGATTTACGGGCAAAGACAATGGTTTGTCACATTTGATCCCTGTGATGGCCCAGTGAGGAAAATAGACTTTTTTTTTCACAGATGAGGAAACTGAGGTTCACAGAGGAAAGTGACACACCAATGATCACACAGCAAGAACCAGGAGGTGGAACCCCAGTCCTCCCAACTCATGGTCCAGTGTCCTCTAAAGTCTGTGTGGGCAAAACATGGGCACTCGATGCTTAAAACGAAGAAATATATCTCCTATAGGCAATACTATTAAAGACCCCACACAAGGTTATGCTCAATTTAAAATTACTTATAGAAAATATAGTCTTATAGCCCTGGCTGGCGTAGCTCAGTGGATTGAGCGCGGGCTGCGAACCAGGCATCACAGGTTCGATTCCCAGTCAGGGCACATACCTAGGTTGCAGGCCATGTCCCCCAGCAACCGCACATTGATGTTTCTCTCTCTCTCTCTCCCTTTCCCTTCCCTCTCTAAAAATAAATAAATAAAATCTTTTTTAAAAAAAGAAAGAAAATATAGTCTTATTATGAAAAAAAAGTCAAAGTTCCTTGGATTTCTCTCCTACAAAGACAATAATATGTAAAGTTGAGGGAAAGACGAGAGTCAAGAATGAGATGCTTAGTTCAAAACCAATAGCTGCCTGAGCATCCTCTTTTTCCTTCAATTTCCTCTCAGCCTCCCTCCTAGAATGTTTGTTACACAAGAATAGCCAGACTTCTGTTGAAAACTTCAAGTAGAAAAAAATAGAGGCCCAAAACAAATACACTCAAAGGAACCCAGAAGACACAGTATATTGTATCCAGCAGAATGATTCGTTTTTTAAAACTACCATTGTTTATTTTTTTAAGATTTTTTTTGCAGTTACTGATTTTAGAGAGGAAGGGAAAGAGAAGCATTGACTTGCTGTCCCACTCGCTCATGCATTCATTGGTTGAGTTTATTTTGTTTGTTTGTTTGTTTTATGATTTTATTTATTTATTTTTAGAAAGAGGAGAAAGGAGGGAAGAAAGAGAAGGGGAGAAAGCCCTGGCTGTCATAGCTCAGTGGATTGAGTGCAGGCTGCGAACCAAAGCATCACAGGTTCGATTCCCAGTCAGGGCACATGCCTGGGTTGCAGGCCATGGCCCCCAGCAACCGCACATTGATGTTTCTCTCTCTCTCTCTTTCTCCTTCTCTTCCCTCTCTAAAGATAAATAAAATCTTATTAAAAAAAGAGCATTAGAAAAAAGAAGTAGGTGTATTAAAAAAAAGAGAGAGGGAGAGAAACATCGATATCGAGAGATATCAATCAGTTGCCTCTCTCATGCTCCCTTCTGGAGACCTGGCCCACAACCCAGGCATGTGCCCTGACTGAGAATTGAACTGACGACCTTTTGGTTCGCAGGCTATCGCTCAATCCACTGAGCCACACCATCCAGGGCCCATTGGTTGAGTCTTTTATGTATCCCAACTGGGGATTGAACCTGCAACTTTGGCATATTGGGATGTTCAGTGAGGCAACAGAAAATATTTTGTCCATAAAAACGAAACAGGGTGCTAAGAAAAAGAAATCAATTTTTTTTTAAAAAAGTTCTTGCAAACTCAGAGTATGACCAACCAAATTAAAAAGTTGATAGATATGTAGGAGTATAAAAATTAAGTAAATCTTTCAGAATGCAAAACTATAAAAGACAAAAAACTGAAAATAAGAGACAAAAGACTTAAGATTAAGAAGAGAAATCAAAGATACTTATCAAGTAACTAATAGTAGTTTCAGAAAAAGCAAATCAATAACATGGAAACAAAATTATCAAAGAGTGAATATTTTAAAAACCCAGAATAGAAGGATGTAAGTCTCCAATTCGAAAGAGTTTCCCAGTCGCCTGATTTAAAGAAATAAAAAGACCTACTCCTCAGTACACCATAATACAATTTTGGAGGAACGAAGTGAAGACACTAACCACTTTCAGAGAGGAGAAAGAAGCGATGGGGAATCAAAAGGACATTTAATTCTCAACAGCAACACGGAAAGGCGTTAGGACAATTACTTCCAAATGTCTCAGGGGCCATGCCTGCCAAATTCTGTATCTAATTACAAATCACGTGTAAAGGTAGAATAAAGACATTTGTAGACATGCAAGGGCTCCAACAATTTACCTCACGTGCCCTTTCTTAGAGAAGCCACTGCAGAGTGTGCCTCAGAGAAGTAAAGGCATAGTAACAAACAACGACAACGACGACGAAGGAGGCAGAGAACAGGGACCACAAAAAGGAGTCACAGACGTCGCGGAGGCTGGAGACCAGCACTTCGCGATGGACAGGAGTGAACGAAGGACAGCAACGGTCAGCCTGGAACCACAGACTCAGTAGCACACTTTTCCCTCTTGGAAAAACACAGACTAAGTTGTCTGCCACCAAAGATGCTCACTAGAGAAATAAAAGATGTTCCTGCTGATGAAAAGTGGTCTCACGAGACAGCAGGAACCGGAAGGAGGGGATAGAGAAATGGGCTGATGTGCTGGCAAATATAAACAGAGGCCAGCAATATAAATCTGTAACAATGAAGTCTAACTCAGGGGAAAAAACAAAAAACGATAGAATTAACACCCTGACAAAAATAATGTCTAAGATGAATTCCAGCATCCTGAATTTGGGGGTAAGAGAGTAGAGATATTGTTAACTTTGACTTTTTTAAGCACATTTATTAAGATTTTAAAGACTGAAAAGAAGTAATTAAACCTTCATATTGTCTTTGAAGTAAGAACTGCAATTAAGAGTGGGCCAACCGGCCCAGTCAAACAGAAAGCTCTTCCTTGTCAAGGAGTTCCAGCTAATACATGTAAAAGGAATAAAGAATTAGAGAGGCACCACTTTAAAGATCCTAACAGGAAAAAAAAATTACCAATCAATGCTAAAACCAACATGTGAAAAGCTGTTGGGGAACAAAATGTTTACAAAGTAGCAAGGTATTACCCCACTGGTGACTTGTGAGTCACAAGAGGAAAAACCAAAATGACAATGTTGGCATTAGGCTTGCCCCATCTGAACCCAGTGATGAATATTCACATTGCTATTAAATGGAATGAGACATTATGTGCTTCCTGACTGATGTAATGGCAAGTAAACAACATTGTCTACCATGCATTCTTGCCAAAAAATATTTAACCTGAATCTAATAAAGCCTTCAGCTCTCACTTCTAATTTACAGAAAACACAGGGGCTGAAAGAACCAGTTAAACAATGCTACAAGGAAGCGATCAGACAATTCCAGAAATGGAGACATTCTACACGACCTAATCTTTTTAACTAGACGTCATAAAGAGAAAAGCTGTGGGTGTGGGAGAAAAGAGGGGAGTATCCTGGACTCAAAGAAACGTAAGAGACAAGAAACATAATGACCAGAAGCTGTGAATAAACCAAGACTGGATCCTCGTGCACGCTAAGTAACTGTAAAAGCTGGTTTGAAAACAGTTGGAGAAATTTTGACACTAATTGGGTACTAGCAGTAGAAAATAATAATGTTAAGTGCGATAATGGCATTATGAAATGTAGAAATGTCTTTATTTTTAAGAGGTCCTTATTAAACTATTTTGAATATAAATTTCATGGTTTCTCCAATTTCTTTTTACATATGTAAACACAAATGAACATATGTATATAAAGCAATTATGGCAAAATGTTAACATTTGTTAAATTCAGGAGACACGCATTCACTAAACTAGTGCTTCTCACACTCTTAATGTGCACGTGAATCCGCTGGGGATCTCTCTAAATGCAGATTCGGTAGGTCTGGGCTGGGACCTAGGATTCTTTGTTTCTGACAAGCTCTCCTAATGGCCCAAAGGTAACTGCTGTCCTCACTTGGAATAACATGGATTAATGTTGCCTGTGTGAACATTTTATAATTATTCAGTTTATAGGCTATCTCTCTGTTTTTTTTTTCACTCAACATATGCCTGATAGTACTGGTTCATCAGAACAGAAGAAAATAAAAGTCCAATTAAAACTAAATAACTCAGGAGAAAGTAATATGGACAACAGAAGGACTACAGAAAAAGCAAGATGAAAAAGCAAAAGATAAGTTAGAAATTTGAATATATCAGGAATCACACAAAATAAATAAACCCAATTACCAGTTTTAAAAGACTGCAGTTGTCAGAATGGGAGCCTTTAAAATCCAGTCATATCCTATATAGAAGAGAAAATTCTAAAACATAGACATAGGAAAACTGATAGTAAATAAATTGAAAATACAGACAAATATTAACCAAAATAAAAGCTCTTGTAGCTATAGTAATATCTGCAAAGGAGAAGTTAAGGCAAAATTGCTATTAGGTTAAAGAAATTCAGTGGGTTGATAAAAGTTTCAAATATGAAATCGTGGTATTCTCATAAAATGGAATATTCTAAGAGCAGGGAAGAAGGATGAACCAGAGCAAGACCAGTAAGGTACAGAAAGATGCGTGCAGTAATACATCACTTCTATAAAGTATAAAACCAGGCAAAGCAATAGTATATTACGCACATGTATATAGCAGCGTTCAGGGATGCATAGACACGTGAGACAACTATAAAGAAGGGCGTGAGAACAACAGAGCAATAGAAGGGCAGAAAGAAAGGCTTGGGCGAGTGCGAAGACGTCCAAGGTTCACAGATAGGAAGACGGCATCAGCACGTGTTCACTGTCTCCGCATGAATTCATAAACTTAATGTGGCCTCTGCACAAACCAGAATGGTTTTTTGTTTGTTTTTGGTGTTTGTTTGTTTAGAATTGGACTAATAGATCTGAAATCAATATTAAAAATGATAGAAACACTTTAAACAGGAAGAGTGGTAAGCAGGGAGTGACCCTATGGGATATTAAACATACCAAAAAAACCCTCAATAACTAACACACTGTGGATGGCAGAACAGGATAGAAAGTTTATAAATAGATCTAAATACTTGGTAGATTTTTAGGGTAGCAAGAGATACAGCTCATCTGTGTGGGAGAAATGATTACTCAGCAAATAATGTAGAATAACTGGTTAAAATGGGGAAAAACATTAAGATCGAACCATATCTAGCTCTGGCTGGCATAGCTCAGTGGACTGAGCGTGGGCTGCAAACCAAAGCATCGCAGGTTCAATTCCCAGTCAAGGCACATGCCTGGGTTGCAGGCCACGGCCCCCGGCAACCGCACATTGACGTTTCTCTCTCTCTCTCTTTCTCCCTCCCTTCCCTCTCTAAAAACAAATAAATAAAATCTTTAAAAAAAGATGGAACCATATCTTGCAACTTACTTCAAGAAAATTCCAAAGTAGATCAAAGATTTAAAATATGAAGACATACAGTTCTAAAAAGAAAACATGGAAATTCTTTTATAACTTTGAGTCATTAAAACCATACTACGTTTAGTAGACATTAAAAAAAGGACTAATTGCTAAATTCCACTACATAAAAATAAAAGCAAAGAAAAGCTTCTTTGCGTGTGTATATGGGGGGGGACAAATCAGAAGTAAAGTAAAAAATAAATAACACCCAGGAAAAATCTTTACAATTAATATCACAGAAAAAGAGCTGATCTCCCTAAAACTTACAGACCTCCTAGAAACCAAGAAGAGAAACACTGCACACCAGCAGGAAAAAGTCGAAGAATGAACAAACCGTTCACACGCAAGGAAGTAAAGTGACTAAATCTATAGTTGCTTATCCCCACTCATAATGAAAGAGCCGTAATCACAGCTGTCCTGAGACGCCATTCTCCTCTACTAGATGAGCAAAAACGCAAGAATATGACAGCACATTCTTTCTACAAGGCTAGGGGAAGACAGGCACTTTGCTTAGATTGCTGGTAGGACTTTAAATGGACACGGTCCTAGTGGATAGCCACTTGTCACTATCAGAATTACATTTGTGGATGCCTTTAATCTAGTAATTCCATTTCAGGGAATTTATCCTGCATCTATAAGTGCACACCTCTAAAATGACATGTATACAGAGTTACTCATTGCATTATTGTGACAGCAAAAGATTGGACCCAAGCATCAGTAACAGGGGACTGGTTAGATACATGTAATGATAGTTATGATGCATACAATTGCATATAATGTAATACTATGCAGTTTCAGAAATGAATAAGGAAAAAATTATTGTTGATTTTTGAGAGAGGGGAAGGGAGAAAGAGAGGGGGAGAAACACTGATGTGAGTGAGAAACATCAATTGATTGCCTTCTGAACTTGCAGCCCAGGCATGTGCTCTGACTGAGAAACCAGCAACCTTCTGGTTTGCGGAATGATGCTCAGCCATCTGAGCAGCACCAGCTGGGGCAATGAGGAATTATCCTTAAAGCAATTTGAAAACAGCTCTAAGATACAGTGAGTGGGGTGAGGAGAGCATACTGCAGAGCAGTGTGCATATGACTTTGCATATATAAAAGGGGGAAAAATTAAGAACCTCTTTTTGTGGGAAAATAAAAAAGCTCTAGAAGAATACTGTGTTTGAACATATACTTGTAGAAAGTTTGTGGATTAACTTGGGACATATTACAGGGCTGTTTTATAATATTATGGATATTTTGATGTAGATGCAGGAGATAGAATGATGGTATCGTGATATGAATATAAAAAGGGAGAAGAGAAAAAAAGGAGGAGGGGAGAGAAGAGCGGGTAGAAGAAGAAAAGCAGAGAGGAGAGGAAGCGAGAGTGTGGGGCAGAGAGGAGGGCACAGGGACAGAGAACAGAGAGAATAAAGAGGGAGAAGATGTATTCACTCGCAAAAATGGTTCCAAGGAGGAGGAGGAAATCTATCAAGGCCATGTACACACTAGGAACAGGGGCTCTATCCAGGGGCTCGGAAGTATCTCCCAGATGAATGGGCTGGGGAGATCAAGGCTGTCCATAAAGACGTTTTTGGTATTTTTAAGTGGAATTGAAACCTGCAGAGTGGTGAAGACGATGACTTCCTTTGAACTGAACCCAAGCTGACCGTCAGGGTGGAGCGGAAAGAAGACTGGAGTGCAGGGACGTGCTCTTTGATCCCAGTTCTACCAAAGCGCGAGACCTCTGATCAGCTTTGTCATCTGCGGGCTGGGACATCAAGTCATCTGTCTTTCCTATCTCTAGGGGTGTCCGGCAGGTGAAATGGTGACTGCTGATACTATTACGACTTTGTGCTCTTCACATTACAGTCAAGTTCAAATACTCTGAAAATGATGTCGTCATCTACATAAGTCCACAGGACCCCAGGGATGCGGTGGGGTAAAGGAAACGAGAGAGGCCACAGTGGACAGTGTGAGGCGGTGACCCAGTACAGCCTTTGCTGAGAACCACCTCCCAACTTTCTCTTCCCCTCATCGCCCGAAGCGGAAGCCTGGCTCACCCAGCAGGTGGTGGAAGGGGAAATTCCTGAGGTGGTTTCCCATATTCAATCCTCTCTTCCCAGTCCAATTACACACCAATTCAAAGATACTCTGCTCTTCCAAAGGCCACCTCCCAGATCAAAATCCTTATCACTTCATGCCAGAGCTTCTGCTACGGCCTCCAACTCAGCAAAAAATCAGTATTTCCCCTAAACCAGCTTTGCCGGATTTTGCCATCTCAGTCAGTGACATAGGTTTTCGGGTTAACCTTTTCAGTTTCCAAATTTTGAAGTCACTCCTGAACCCTTCCTACTCCCATCCAGGGCCACATTATGATTCTTGTGGACCCCAGGCACTTCTGCCTTTGTGGGCCCCTCCTTCCATTAAGAAAAAACATTATATATATATTTTTTACAACTGCATGGTCACACAGATGAATATAAACCAAACCAGATTTATTTTATGTAGTCATTACTTTTTTCTCATTTCTAGATAAATTAAAATTCAAACATAGTACTGTAGTACCATAGGCACAGGTCCTGGGCACCGTGCCTCCGACCTAATGGGTTGGTCAGTCCAGCCGTTCACTAAGATCCACGGGCCATGGGACCAAACCTTAACTCTCCCCCCTGTCCATAAACCTGACTGCTGCTCACCATTGTAAGTCCAAAGTTCTGCCCTCGGGAAGGGCTTCCTGTCACCACAGTCTCTCAGGAGCACCGCTGAATGAAGGTACACTACAGATGCCAGCATACTAGAAGATCCTTCACTAAACCAGGTCCACACTCCTCCATCAAGGGGCCATGGAAATCTTCCCATGAAGACATATGGGTGAGGCAAGGGGGGGAGTGACACAGGGGACCAGGCAATGTCCGAGGCCCAGCCACCTGCTTGGCAGTTCACTTGACTCTTGGATCTGCATGGGACTGGTGGCACGTATCCCATTTCCGTTTATAATGGAATGCTGCGACACACAATTTTATGGTTCAGTGGAGACACCCATTCATGTCAGAGTTTGGGTTACACAGATAGATGATGGCCTGTGGTCAGGCTTTCGGGTCCACCAGGCCCAGGAGCAAGCCAGAGCTGCTTTCAAATGGTAACAGTTGCCAGCAGGTCCCGAGTCTCCTACTGGAGATTGCCAGAGGTTCCCTCAGTCATTCTGTCGATCACAGACATTGTGGGCATCTCTGGGGCACGAGGCTCCAGTGGCCAGGCATCCCGCACGACAACATGCACCTGCTTCTGAACATTTTCTTGCTCTCTGGATGCCATTCAAAACTGCCAACTTCACAGCTCGCCAAGTAAATGGGTTGGAATAGCGAGCTCAAACACAGCCTAGGTTGCCTTCAAAATCCACAGACCTAACATGCACTGTGCCTTTTTGTGATGGTCAATGCAACTCTCCTCCCACTTCAGAATGACATGCCTCCGACTGCTACACCCCTCAAGTCTTCACACACGTGGCAGGGCCCTGCACTCTCACAGACTTTCTTTCTTACCTTCTGGCATAAATGTAACTTACTAAGGCATCTAGGATACTTGATCCTTCCTGTTCTCCAGTTCCAATTAGCATTATGTCATCTTTATTTTTATTTATTGATTTGAGAGAGAGAGAGAAGCATTGATTTGTTGTTCCATTTACTCATTTGTTCATCGATTCTTGTATGTGCTCTGACTGGGTTGGAACTCGAAAGCTTGACATAGTGGGTGACACTCTAACCAACTGAGCTATCCAGCCTGTGGCACTGTCATCTGTAGTGCAATAGACTGATGCAATCAAGGTGATTGAAGTCCGTTTCACCTGTTTTATAAGGAGACCAGAGTGCACATGGCCTAGAGGCATATCAGTAAAGTTATATTGTTGCCCTTGAAAAAGCAATCTGCTTCAAAATGCTTATTTTTATTAATGATAAGAATGGGGGTGGGGAGCATTTGCTAGAGCAACAGCTGTAAGCAGATGCATAGGGCTGTACTGATTTGTTCCAGCAATGATACTGCCTCCCAGTCATGGTTATAACGGGCATTACCATCTATTTAAGTTTGCAGTAATATATAATCATCACCACAACCCACCTGACTTCTACACTAGCCAAACAAACAAGTTGAATGGGAGTATGATAGAATCACACCACTGCCTCTCTCCAGTGCTTGATGGTGACACCAACCTCCGGGCGGGTCCCCTAGGGGTGGGGAATTGTTTCTGGCTTAATGTCCTGAAGGGGGAGTTGTGTAGTTCCAGAGTTTTCACTCGACCCTTTCTGTAACAGTAACCAGTGCTCTGTGACTATAGGAGCTCTCATCCTCCAAAGCTACCACGAAGGCTTTCTGATTATCCACTGGCAATGGGAAACTCAGCTTCATTCCCCCTTTACCCTTTGTACACTCTCTAGGACTGTCAAAAGAAACCAGATGACTCCATGATCTATCTAATCACTATTAGCGCCATAATGACAATGCCACAGCTACTTCATCTCCCAATGCCTTGCCCTCTTCCTGTACTTCTTCTCATGCCCCCGCAGTGATGATCTGAATAATCATGATGCTGCCACATACTGGGGATGATGTGTCTTATTTCCCATTGGCAAAAAAGTTCTCCCTATGCTCTTTAAATAGAGGGGTGAGCCAACTCCAGAATCCCATTTTGAGTATCAATTTCCTTGGGCAACATATGATGACAATATTTATGTCAGTCAAGATCTCAGAAAGAAACAGATGACACACTAAAATTGGTTTGTTTAAAGAGAGTTTTAAAATGGGACTATTTGCAAGGATATGAGTAGGGTTTAGGGAATCCACACAGCACAATATAGTACCCTCAAGCTGGGAACAGTGTGGCACCGTTACCACTCCTAGACCTCAAAGAGCAATGAGAATCTCCTTCCAGGACTGGAAGAGAGAGATGCCTGTCTTCAGTGAACCTCTCTACTTTCATCGAGCCTGCCCATGGCGACCCCACAGGAAGGGAGCCAGGATAATAATCTGAACTCTCCTCTTAGGAATTCCCACTGAATGAATCCAATTGGAAGTCAAGGGCAGGCACATCCAAAAATGTAACCTGTAAGGTGAGCCTCCCAGGAGGAATCTAGGGACAAATAGAAGATAACCTGTGATTTTAAAAAATTAACTTTTGTGCATTTATGTTCAGTTCCCTCACATAGATTAAAAACCCCTTGGAAGGGTAAGAGACTGTCTCACCCTTCCACGGATCCTCCCATAGCACCTGAGATGATTTGTCATGAATGAACGAATGAAAGTATGTCAATGTTCAGAGCTACATTACATGTCCATAAACCAAGTTACAAAGCTTGATAAAAAAACTATCTAAAGAAATAATCTGCCCTACGTATTCTACCCAATTCTAATAGAAGGACATCAAGTGATTGGAACATACTGGGAGAGAGCACAGCAGTTCAAACGGACTGCAGGTAAAACTTGGACAGCATTTAATACAGTCCAAGCTGAACAATGACTCGGACTCTCCTTGAGTGATTTCAGAGGCAGGCGTCAGCCAGTCCAGCCCGTGCTTATGATTAGCAGGGCTTCAGATGAAATCACATCACCCAGTGTGTGGCCTTAAAGTGATAACTGAGTAATGGATGGCGATTTCCCATCCAGATTATGATAATGCTCCCTTTCCAATGGGTTTTTGTGAATTCTGCTAAGTGGCTCTGATTTTCATTTCCTCAACACATTTTTCTTCCCCAAATGCCCTTCTAATATGCCTTGTTTGACAATCTGTGGCTTAGTACAATTTGCAAGGATTTGTTTCTCTCTTGCTACAGACTGATTTTAATCTCACCTTGATTTATTACGATGCATTTAACCTGTCACTGACAAAAGAGGTGGTGGGGACTTTTTCCGCAGATAATAAAAAAAGAGATAGTTTTACTTCTCAGATTCTATTTCAAGATTTGAAGATGAAGAAAGAGACGGCAGAGGGTTGCTGTAAGAGGATCAGCCGCTCACGTGCACTGCTGCAGAGTGTCCTGGACACAGAAACCTTCCAAACAGGCTTCACCTACAAACAGACCATGCCATTACTTTCTCAGCGTGGGGACCACACAGAGTGATGCACACATTTTACCTTAACGTCAACATAAAATCCAAGTGCTACATTCATCTCTTGGTGACCACCGATGGCACAAATCAAACAGTCTGAGTGACAGTGGGCTGGTGTGCCAATTATTCCCCTCCAGGGTTACGTTTCAATTTTCTAAGTTCTTAATATTGAGAATGTACATATGTAAAGCGCCCAAATCTTAACGGTACAGCTCATTATATAAATATGTGGAATGCATTTATATATGTATATGTTCATGTGTATACATGTATATAATTATCACTATATCAAGAAGTAGGATGTTTCCAGCACTCTGGAAGGTTTGTTCCACCATGCTCACTCATTGTTATTACCAACATGTCCCAAGGATAACCACTGACTTCCATCAACATAGATTAGGTTTGCCTGTTTTTTCAGTTTCTCTTAAGTAGAGTCACATGGTATTTCTATATTGTGCCCAGGACTGTTTTGCTCATTATTAAATTATGAGATTCAGCCTTGTCACTGTGTACCCGACAATCTAACAATTTTTTGCATGTTGATTTTGAGAGAGACATCGATTTGTTGTTCCGCTTCTTTATGCATTCATTCATTGCTTGATTCCTGTATGCGCCCTGGCCAAGGATCGAACCACCCCAACTCGGGGTGTTGGAACAATGTGCCAACCAACTGAGCTACCTGGGGAGGGCCTCACTAGTTGCTTTCTATTACTGGGGGGGATTTTGGTGTATGTACATACCACAATTTATTCATTCATTCTATCACTGAGGGACATTTAACTTCTTTTAATAAAATCTAGCAGACTGCAAATGAATATTTAACAAACTGTACTCATATATAAACCACAGAACATACCAGAAGAAATACATTTTCTTCCTCTGCATATCCAATGGCAAAGTTTTGAAAATGCTTTTCCTTCTCTATTACCGCAACACCTAGTGGTCTAACAGGCCTGCGGGTCTAGGTGGGAGCATTTATATTTGGAGACAGTGACTTTTAGTTGTAGTAATCCCCAGGGAGCATCTAGATGTTCATGTAGAACCAAATTACAATGCTTGGGGCCCATCAGAAATCATTTAAGTCAGAATCTTTGGCAGGTAGAGCCCAAAACCTGGGAACTAATCTAGGCTAATTGTTCTCAATTTTTGCCAAGTATCAGAACCCCTGGAGGGCCCGTTCAAGCAGATTGCTGGGCTCCGCCACGGAGTATGTTTCAGTAGGTCTGGGGTGGGGCCCAAGAATCTGCATTTGTTACAAGTTCCCAGGTAATGCTGATGCGCTGGTCTAGGGATTACATGATGAGAACCACTGATCTTGACCAACTCTGTTATTTTAAACAAGGAGAACCTGTGGGCCCAGCAGGCTGAAGTGATTTGCTGGAGTCATCGACCTAGTTAGTGACAAAGTTATAATTAGAAAAAGCCTCACAGTCACTTTCCCTTTCATCTGACACACAACTGGATATCTCTACTAAGTCATCTGAAGCATTGTTAAAATAAAGACCTTTCCTACTCAGCAAAAAAAGAAAGAAAAAAGTATTTAAGGAGTGGGTAAGGGTAACTCTTTCCTATAAACCTATTTGACAAAATGGAAGCATTCTGAGGAAATGAGATTACTTACATTAGAACCAGGATTTGAGGAAAACAGGAGGGATGTGATAGGCAGGTGATGAAATTCCTTTGGGCAGCTTAAACTCGGACCCCTGCCCAGGGAAGGGTGCATGTGCCCTCCAGCACCCTTCTCAGCCTTCCTCTCCTTCAGCTTCCTCCCAAAGACTGAGCTGCTGCAAATGAAATGGGCCACATGGGCACAAGTCGCCCATTCCAGAGGCCAATTGTTTATCTCTTCCACATCTCTCTCACAGCACAAGATTTAGTCTGTTTTGCCGTATTTCCCTATGACTTGTAAATCTCACCCATATTTGCTCCTTACAATAGAATTTCTCCAAATGTGGCCAGCTTGTCCCTGCCAGCTATGGCCCAAACCTGAGGTGTAAACAACTCTGTGCCTAAGCATCTCTAGTGCCTGTGAGCCCATCCTCCTAGCCATGCTGTTAAGACAACAAACTGACAGCGTGGACCTTGTTGCTGAACTATTTTGACCTGCTTTAGTGGCACACTTGAAGTACCTGTCAAGTACCTTCACACGGTTGAAGAGCTTTGCCCATGGCGCCAAAGGGCCTATATTTTAAATACACAACTCAAGTGATTCTAATGGAACCCAGGTCTGGGGACCACGGCCCAATTTCTTATCAAGTATTTATTGAGTAATCATTAACCTCAATTGCTGATTTTTTTTTTTTTTTTTTTTGCTGGGATGGGGTATGGTTGAGTTTAATGGCATTACACAGCGATTTTCAGCATTCCCACTTTTGGGAAGTGGAGATACTACTTTCAGCGAGACTCTCATTCTAGAGATGGGGAGAGGACAAACTGCAGTGGCCGCAGACTGCAGGTGCAGGATATTTGCATATGACATAAAAAATGATTTCAACAGAAAAATAACAGAAACTGACTCATTTTTAAATAAATAGTAAAGACTGAAGGGCTCCCTGATGTGAAACAAAAAGCATCCATTCTCAATGCGCACACAACTTAGGGGGAAAACATCCAAAAGTGGATCTAGAAGGGACCAAAATGATTCTCGCAACTACAGTGGCTCTGTCGCCATTCTCCCAGGAAGCGTCAGAGGCTGATGTGAGAATCCATACCACGGCTTTCATCATTTGCTGTAAACTCCGTTTTCATTACTGATGGAAGGTCCACTAGTCTTTTGTTTTCTTCATAAACTCTGTAGCTGAACTACTCCCTCCAGCCATGCGTGTTTATTTACACACACAGAAACACACACATATACACGTGTACTCAATCACAGGGATCCCACTTTGACTTAAAAGTAATGAAGGCCATTTCTTCACATTGTCAGGGAAGAGCGCTCTCTGCCCCTCCCCAGAATCATACGGGACAGGTCCACAGTAAATCCACCCCAGAGGAAAGCAGCACCTCCTCACTTCAGATTTCATATTAACTTACCTCTTGAGGCAAGGTGTTGGATTACGGTCTCTACATGTCTTCCAAGTCCAAAGATCTGTCCACATGAAACTGCACACATGGCTACTCTAAAAGTTTCATTAAGTGATGCCGTGTGTAGCTGGTGGCAGGGGGCGGGGGACAGGGGATAGTTGTCAGGCTTCAGGGCTCCAAGCCTCCATGGCTACCAGAGGGATTATTATGTCTCCACACTATTAGTTCCTTAATGTGAAGCATATTTTTATTTTATTTATTTTATTTTTAAAAAGATTTTATTTATTCACCTCTAAAGAGAGGGGAAGAGAGGGAAAAAGAGAGGGAGAGAAACATCAATGTGTGAGAGGCATCTATCAGTTGCCTCTCACACGCCCCAACCTGGGGCCCTGGTCCAGAACCCAGGCATGTGCCCTGACTGGGGATCAATGGTCTCCAGGCAGCAGCTCAATCTACTGAGCCACACCAGCCAGGGCTGAAGCATGATATTTTTAAACTGAGACATATTTATCATGTTATGTACATATAAATAAAACTAGCCACAAAGTTTCATAAAGCAACACAATATTAAAAACAGGCAAAATATACCACTAAGAAAGATATACCACTGGAAGATAATCACGTGAAAAGATGCTGATTCAACATCATTACTCAATATGGATATGCAAATTAAAACCACAATGAGACTGGACACCCAACAGAACAGCAATGATCAAAACATATTGACAATTACAAGCACTGGTGGAGGATTCCACCTCCTCAGTGAAGAAGCCTCATACACTGATGGCAGGATTGTAAATGGTGCAGCCACTTTGGAAAAGAGTTCTTTAGTTGCCTAAAAATTAAACATACATTCACCATATGATTCAGCAATCCTACTCCTAGGTATATATACCCACCGAAAATGAAAACAAGTCCAAACACAGACTTCATAAGCGAATGTTCACAACAGCATTATTCATAATAGCCACAAGGTAGAAACAATTAAAATTTGCCTGGGTAGCCTGGCTGGGTGGCTGGGAGTGTCAACCGGTACAACAAAGGTCGTGGAACCTTTTGTTGTGGGTTCAATTCCCAGTCAGGGCACATACCTAAGCTGCAGGTTCAGTCCCCAGTTGAGGTGTGTACGGGAGGCAACCAATTAACATCTCTCTCTCTCTGTGTCATCCCCTTCCCCTTTCTATAAAATCAATAAACATATCCTCATGTGAAGATTAAAAAAACCCTTCTATTTAAAAACATTTTTGAATGGCTAAACAAAATCAGTATGTTCATACAATGGAATACTATTCAGCAATAGGAAAAAAGAATATAATTAATAAACTGTTTATACATGTTACATGGATGTATCTCAAATATGTTTAAAGAAGCCAGACTTAATGACTATATATTTTATGACTTCACTTATATGAAAGGTTCATAAAAAGCGATTTTATAGACAAAGAAAGATGAGCTGCTTGGGGCTGGTGGTGGGAATGGAAAGTGACTTAGACTGAGCAAGATGGACCTTTGTGAGGTAATGGGAATGTACTAATAAAACTGGATTGTGGTGTTAACTGCACAACTCTGTAAATTTACCAAATCACAAAATTATACACTTAAAAAGGGTGCATTTTATGGCATATAAATTATACCTCAGCATTTAGAAAGTATAGAGACAGAATTATCACTATACTGTGGAAATAACTTTTATAGAATTTTACAGAATTAACAGTAGAATGAAGGCTGATGCTTTTATCATTGGTTCCCAACCAGACCGAGTTCCCTTTTTTGACAGCAAAAACAGTGACAATCCTGCATACTTGAACGTTTAATATAATTTCAAGAATACTGTGAATGCCCTGGCCAGGTACCTAAGTTGTTTAGAGTATTGTCCCCACACGCTAAGGTTGTGGGTTCAACTGTTTTGCATCCTAATGCAACACTGAACAACTGAAGAGCAAAATTGCTACTTTAAGTTCATTTCCATGGTGTTTTTAGTCATCTCCGCAGTCAGCTTAGAGCTGGGAAAAACATGACTGACTTTTGGTCTATAGGCATGGCCCAGGTGTGGGCAAAATGTACTTGACAAGTGGATCACAAGAAAGGAGGAAGTCCTATGACTTCTATTGCATGTCCAACATTATAGGCAGGGACAGTATGCCTATAATGTGGCTTCCTTCCCCTGGAATTTTCATTTTCTGTAGTATATCCTCTCTACTTTATGAACAGTAACAGCATCATTAAGTATTCCCAGAACTACCAATTGAGGACATCCCACATATAAATCAATCACTGAATAGGATCTGAAATGTACTATTTCCATTGCCAAGAGACGGATTCTGAAATCGTTTCCAAATGATTTACAAGAAATACTTGTTTGCTTCAGTTAAGTCTTGCTTTTGTCACTGTCCACTGACTGCCACTCACGCTGCCCCTGCCTTGTTCAGCTGACAACCACAAGTGTTGCAAAGGTGAGGAACATGTGAGAAATCTACTTTAAAACAGTGTGTAACTGTTTAGTTGCACTTCCAGATAGTATGATCAGTATGCTTTTGGGTGAAGTATAATAAATACACTATTCTTCCTATGTGTTCAGAGGTTTTGGACACTCTCAATGTATTCATTAAATATTTTCCCAGAATAACAATGAACCTATAGCTTTAAATTTAGAGTACTTCACCAGAAAACACACTGTGTGCACTATTTCAAAGAGTAAATAGTTTGTCAGTTTATCTCCTGTTTCTTTCCTGTCTTTGCGGACATGCTGTAATATCCTGTTAAGGGACATCCTAACCTCAGCTGGTCCTGGCAATTTCCCCAGGGCCAGTTCATTTCCTGTATCAGTAATTCATATATCTGTTCCCCGTGTTACTATAATTTTTCTTCATAATGGTAAAAGAAAAAACCTCTTACAGATTAAAGAAAATAAACACCATATATGGAGCACCTACATACATGGGTGCTATATACAAGGTAAATTTAATACTCACAGCAATCTTATGCTGTAGAAATCACTGTTCTCATTTTACAGATAGGAAAAGTACACACAAGGAAATCGCATATGGGTAAGGAGATTGAACCACAGTCACATGACTAGCAAGAAGCACACTTAGGATTCAAACAGATGTGCCTCCTAGACTCCTGGAGTGCCTCTAACTCCTATTCTTACTGAAGTCAACACGGACATTTGTCTCAAGGCGTGGATTTGAAAACAGTATGCTATTAATTTTTTAAATTAAGTATTATAATTACTTTTGAAATCAACCAAAATTTATATACAATAACATGAACAAATCCTAGGTATTAAATTTTGTATTTCTATACACTGAACATCACCTAGATCAAGATCTGGGCCATTTCAACACTCCAGCAAGGTTCCCTCATGTCCCTTCCCGGTCAATCCACCATAAATTAGTTTTTATTATATTTGAACTTCATATAAATGGGACCGTAACGTATGTGGATTCCTGTTTTTTGTTTTTAATCCTAGTCAAAGGACAGTTTTTCATTGCTTTTTTTAGAAAAAAGAGGAAAATGGGGAGGGAGTAAGAAACATTGAAGTGACAGAGAAACATCAATTGGCTGCCTCTCATAGGCTCCCTGACCTGGGATCAAACCTACAACCCAGGTTTGTGCCCTGACTGGGAATCAAACCCACGACCTTCCAGTGTACAGGATGACACTCCAACCGAGCCACAACAGACAGGGTGTTGTTATGTGGATTATTTTGCTCATCATATATCAATGGACAATGTATAAAATGGAAAAGTTAATTTATATAGTTTAAATTAATGTTTCTGGAAGTTTCAAAAACTTCCAAACCAAATTTTGGTGAAATATCACTTAGTCAACTTCTTAATACTTTGGTACTATTTGTATTTTTGTATCTAATATTTTTAAAAACTTCTACATTGCTGGCATAGCTCAGTGGATTGAGCGCAGCCTGTGAACCAAAGCATCACAGGTTCAATTCCCAGTCAGGGCACATGCCTGGGTTGCAGGCCACGGCCCCCAGCAACCGCACATTGATGTTTCTCTCTCTCTTTCTCCTTCCCTTCCCTCTCTAAAAATAAATAAATAAAATCTTAAAAAAAAAACCTTCCACATTAATACCAAGTACCAACTACATGTTTTATGATAATGTAAATAATTTCCTTTGAAAGCAAACATACTTTTTAAGATTATAAAAAAAATTTAAGCTAATACAGAGTCTATGGCCATAGCACCCTGAACTCGCCCAAGCTTGTCTGATCTCAGTGAAGTTAAGCTAATGTAGAAATAAAAGGTGAAACTTCATGTGTAATTTTATGCAGTAATATCTTTTGAAGGCCTGGTGCTTCAATTACTTAAAATGTCTTACATATGACATTTGGGGATTCATAAGTTCTTCCGTATATATACTTACTCACAAATTAGAGAGATTCCTTAGTATAGAGTTGAGTAAGTAATCTCAACACACTTCTCCTGCTTCATAAGGATTGCCAGTAAAAATTGTGGAAAACTGTCTTCAACATTCAATATTACTAAAAAATGTGAACATAATGATTGACAAAAATCTATGCCCCAAGTATGGTGAATGCCCGAGGGAAGGGACTGGAGCAGGTAGAAAAGGGTCAAGGCTGAGATGTGACTTGGGGTGGTAAACACACAATACAATATACAGACGATGTATTACAGAATTTACAGCTGAAACCTACATAACTGTATTAACCAGTATCACCTGAGTAAATTCGATATAAAATAAATAGAAATTTAAAAACATGGCTTTTAACCTGGACAATCATTCAGCACAGGACTAATGGTATGAGGGAAGGAAAAGACCTAGAAAGAGGGAAAAGGAAGTGACAGAGGTGTGTGTAAGTTAATGTCACCAATTTCACCTAAGAAAATGAAAATAAAAAACATTTAGGAACATAAAATATTTTTAATTTTACATACATGTGGTTGAAATAATAGGCTTTGTTGCCACAAACACTTGGTTTGAATCCCAGATTTATTATTATCTTTTTTTACTTTGGCAAGTTATTAAATCTCTGAGCCTTAGCTGAGTCACCTGAAAAACAGAGAATACTTACTCAGAGCATTGCTGTTTACCTTACATGATAATATATATATCCATATATTATCCATATATATATATATATATATATATATATATATGCACCAAGTACATATAAAAGCTGTTTTTTCTCTTCTAATAATTATTACTGTATTAGGGGACAATCACTACAACTTACCTGCCCAATACAGCTACAGATATATTCAGAATTGTTACAAACATTTATATTCCTTCCATTATGCAAGTAAGTCTCACAATAAAGTGACATCACCTAATTAGAAAATTACAGGGGTTATGATTCATATGTAGAAATCAACAGTCATGGGGGAAGAATTTTGAAAAAGTGAGGTGAATTCAGCTGCATGAGTAACAACTAGAACCTAAGTACCCTCCAATGATGACTGTGACCCAACAGTTCTTCAGAAAAAGAAAGGAATGTCTAAGATAATAATGAGAATGACATTGTGACAGGGGCCTGTCAGCAGAGTCCTGGAACAGGGGTGAGGAAAACAGCGAAGTTCTCTAATCAGCAACGCACCCATTCTTACGCACACTGCCCCTGGTGTGCAGGACAGGTTCGGGGATCAGAGGAACACAGAGGGCTAAAACCCAGGACTAACAGTTTCTGGCTGTATGCCAAATTATTTAACCCCAGTTTCTCAGCTGTAAATGTAAATGATGACAGTTATCACTACACGAGGCCATAATAAACATTCAATGAGTTTATCATGTAAAGGGCTTAGTTGAGGGCAGTGCCGGGATATGTTAAGCACTCAATACATGTGCCCCTTGCCTTCCAGGGCACCCTTTCTTGATTTTCCTTCCACCCTCGTCACTTCTCAGTCTCCTGAGCTGCATACACACAGGGCACAACAACTCCAGGAGTCCCAGCAGAGAACTGCTGCGAGAGGCTCGGAACTAGACAGGGACTTCAGAGGTCACACAGGCTGCACTTGGGGCTCACCCAGAGTAGCAATACTTGGTGAACACCCCTGGCATTCAGACCCCAGAAAACACATGCCTAGGAATAAAGACAACACTTAAGGAGTAAGAGACAGAAATGAGAAATTCTAGAAACACAGACAAAATTGAAATAGACCACCCCTAACAAATTTGAAGCCCAATTTTGACAGGCTCAAGGTGATCTACAATAATTTATTTTTAGAGGAAGCCTCTATAATGCATCACCACAACTTCTAGCATACAATAAAAATTATTAGATATGCAAGGCAGGGGTAGTGACCAATACCAAGAGATAAAATAATCAACTAAAAGCAAACGAAAATGAACAAGGACTGCACAATAGCTTTAATTAATGTCAAAGAAAACAGAGAAGATGGGAAAGATAGGTAATGTGCAATATTTTAATAGAATTAAAATCTATTTAAAAAGAATCAAGTATACATTTTAGAACTGCAAAATTCAGCATCCAAAATTAATTTATTAGATGGGTTTAGAAGCAGATTGAACACATTAAATCTATTATCTAGCAGACAGAATTAATAAGTGCAAAGGAAGGCCAATAGAAAACATAAACTAAAGCACAGAAAAAAAAAGAATGGGAAAAAGAAAACAGAGCATGAAAAATACTTGAGTCAGAGTCAAACAGGTCCAACAGTAAATGTAATTGGAGTGCTAGAAGTCGAAGTGAGAATTAAAAAAGAAGTATTGGAGGAAATAATGGCCAACAATTTTCCAAGTCTGTTTAAGGACATTAACCAAAAGATTGGAGGAGCTCAGAAAACTTTAGGTAGCATAAATAAGGAATTTCACACCTTAGAAATCACAGTGAAATGCATAAGAACCAAAGACAAATATTTTAAAAGCGTAGGATCATACTTCTTAGGGTTCTCCAACTTAATCGCTCCTTTTCTTGCTGTTACATACCCGGCACACTTTCGAGACCTTCACAGTGGCTGTTCCCTTGGCCAGGGACACTTTTCCCCAACATGTCTCTCCAGACACCATATTTAAAAACCACAGCCTACTCCCACCCACTTGTGCACCCTCCTTTCCACCCCATCCATGCCCTTAGACTTCCAATCACCCTACCATGCCTTATTTTCTTATAGCACTCTTCACCTTCTAATATATGTTTTACTTATGTTTACTACGTATTGTCTGTCTCTACCCACTGAAAGGTATTCTCTGAAGGGACAGGTATCTGTTCTGTTGATTGTTGTAACTTAAGTATCTTGAGCAGTGCTTTGCACATGTAGGTGCTCAAAAATTATTTCCTGAATACTATTACCATTATTATTCCAAGCCTTTTTAATCACCAAATAACTTGTTCATGCCATGTCCTCCATATAACATAGCTTTCTCTATTTACCTTTAGAAATGCTTTTGACAGGTGATACAGTGGTACTATAGGGTAGTAGTTAAATAAAAAACAGACTCTGGAGCCAGACAGCATGGACATACAAGTTACAGGATTCCATATACACACATTCTGCATAATATATATATATAATATAATATTCTGCATAATATATATATTCTTTTACAGAATAGAGGCCAACAACCAAATTGATGTTCATTAATTAATTTAAATACACACACACACATACTCACAGTAGCAATGATGTCAATTTGTAGTGCTCTTATAAGTTCCAAGCATTTTTACATATTAATGCATTTAATCCTCCTATCAACCTGGTGGAAACCAAGGCACAGGAAGATTAATCTGTATCAAGTCAGACAGCCACTAAATGACTGAGGCAGGATTTAGATCCATGCTGGGTTCTTATTTAAAAAAATATTTTAGATTAGAAAGGATAATTCCTAAAGAAATAAAAGTGAACTACATAGAACACTTAAACTGAAGTCTGTTAAAAGAAAGCAAAACAACCTTTCTTAGAGCAAAAGAATGGAATGCAGATATTAGTAGATGTCACTAGGTGATGCTCTTTGTTCAGTTTCTCTCTTGGTTATCTGAGGAATTGTAATTTATTCAGATGGGAAAACACTTATTCTAGGCCTAATAATAATTTAGTTGTCTATTAACCACAAAAGTTACACAGTCCAGAAAATAAATTTATATGCAACCAGGTAAGCCACACAAACTGAGAAAGAAACTTTCAGTAAGACGGCAGGCTTAGACTATTGAGACTTTCACATAATGAACATGGTACCTCTCTCCACTTATTCTCTTTCTCTATTTTGGCCTCCATTTCCTGTAATGTCTTGAGAAGATTTTATACTTCTGTCAACAGAGTCCTTCAGTATTTTTAAAATTTACTCCCGGTTGACATATTTTTGATGCCACTGTAATGTTATCCGTCTTTATTTTTTTACATTGAAATATTTTACAGTAAATTGACATTATACCCTTAAATATTTAGTATGCATTTCTTAAATAATGTTATTAAAATAATGCCTTAATAGTATCTAGTAACCAAAAACCAGTCAAAACATAAAAATGAGCTCAAACTTGGTACTGAAGAAATAAAAATCAATGAGGCAAAGACATATATCACACACAGATCAAGTTGACAAAATTTGCAAGTCTGATACCAAGTGTTGGAAACGACACATAAACAGTGAAACAGTGAACGACACATAAACAGTGCTGTGGGGAAGGGAGATAACAATCCTTCTGGAAAGACATTTGGCTTTATATTGTAATACTGAAGACATAAACCTGATACCCTCAACCGCTGCTAGATTCACGTATACAGAAATGTATACCAAGAAACAAGACATGTTTCAAAAAACATATAACAATGCTAACAGAAGTATTGTTTTTAATAGGAAAAAACTGAAATAACTCAAATGTCCCTCAACGTGGACAGTATAAATAAATTGTGGTATGCAAACACAACAGAATAAAACAAGGTAATGTCAAATGAACGAATCAGAGCTCTTGTAACAACCCGGGTCAATCTCACCAATTTCATAATAATGAAATACAGAAGAGATACAAAATATAGTATAAGTCCATTCAAAACCAATGTCTGCCACTTCCTATTTTCAAACGACTCAGCAAGTAAAATGCATATCCATTTCCACCCATTCAAATGCAAAAAATAAAAATAAACATGGCAAATTGTTAACAAATATGAATCTAGGTGGGAGTATACAATGGTTCATTGTATTATTTTGTTACTTTTCTTTAGGTTTAATATTTTTCGAGATAAAAAGAGAAAAAAGTTCAAAAATTAGATAAAGCTGATTTATACTGTTTAAGAGTAGTTTCGTTTTTTTATAAAGATTTCATTTATTTATTTTTAGAGAGGAAGAAAAAGAGGGAGAAAGAGAGGGAGTGAAACATCAATGTGTGGTTACCTCTCAAGCGCTCCCCTACCAGGAACCTGGCCTGCAACCCAGGAACACACTCTGACTGGGAATTGAACCAGCAACCCTTTGGTTTGCAGGCCAGCACTCAACCCACTGAGCCACACCAGCCAGGGCTGTTTAGGAGTAGTTTCTTCACCTGGGAATAGACGTGAGTTTCCTTTATAATTATTTATTAAACTATACATATATATTATATGTTTTCTGTATGTATACTTCACAAAAAAAGGTAAATAATGCGATGATGTATATAAAGATATCTTTCAAAGAAAAAAACTTCTATACTTGTTAAACTTATTATTAAAAAATAATTATAAAGCAACCAAACATTAAGTAAGGGGGCTTTTGTTATGTGGGTCATTTACTTGATATCAATTTATCAAAAGGTACATACTGAAAACCAATTTTTGAAACTAACAGTAATAATGTCATCTGATTTTTCCATGAGACAGTTCTTATATAACCATCAATTCTGAATCTTGTTTACTTTGATATTAGGTAGTATATTTTTCTAAATAATTCCCATGAGCTGAATTTGATATCCTAATACTCACTTTGGTATATGTTACTTAAAAATTTATTGTAAGAAAACTCTGAATTAAAGTTTTATAATTATTCATGTATCATATACAATTTATACTGTCCATGTACAAATGTGGCCATTTCTATAGGTTATTCCATATTCTTCATTAGGATTTCACAGTACTTTTTTTGTAAAATCCTCAAAGTCAAAATGTTCAGAATTTAATGTTTTCACATTTTTAATATATTTATTTGATTGTCATCTTCTTCTGAGTCATCTAAATCAATATCAAAATCTAAATCATCACTTTCTTCATTTCTTCTGCAGCTTCTTCTATGGCTGGAACGTGGGTTATTTTCAATGTCTTCTGTCTTTTCTGGCTCTTTATTAAACCTAAAGGTAGAAGGAAAATCCCTTTATTTCTCAGACTTTTACTATTTAACTGTGTAGACTAAAAAAAAACCTTTACACTGCATTTCCTGATTAATAGAAGCCTAATGAAATAAGTATAGAGAAAAAGATCCTTGAAGATTAATTTAGTTCAAGATACAATGAATTATAATACTGTTAATAAAGTATGCTCAAAGAAATTAATGCATATTCTCCATTAATGGAATGTAGTTACCTAATAAGGAACTTTTCCATAATGAGTAAGAAATATGAACTTCATGGGTAAATATTTTAATTTTCTAAAAACATGAACTTTTATTGTAATGATAAATTAAGGCTTTTTCCTGTATGGTAGAAAAAGTCTACATCAGTGTGATATACTGCAACTTAAGACTCTCAGAGCTACTGAACGCTTCCTTAAATAAAATTCACTTATCAATTACTAAAAGAGTAAAACCCAAACATAAAAGAAATACTCACGGAATAACAATCTCTTCTTTTTTTCCACATTTTGCACAAACTTCAAGTTCACAGGCACATGGTCTACACATTATGTGATAAGAATCCTTCACTGTCTTTTGTAAACATTTAACACTAAAAGTGGAAAATGAAATCAAACATTAATTTATGTTAATTATCTAAGATTTATTTGATAAAATGAGGGAGTACAGCTAAATGTATAGGTAAAAAGCCTAAAAGCAAAACTCCTAGATTTCAATTTCAGTTAGATATTTATCTTATGTAACTTTAGATTCATTATATATCATTTCTAGATAACAGCTCACAGATGCAAAATAACCATAGTACTTGAGATTTATCTACTTTTTTTTATTAAACACTTTTGAATTTTATTGTTCAAGTACAGTTTTCTGCCTTTTTCCCTCACCTCTCTTCACCCACCCCATATCTACTTCCTTAAAGCCTTAAAAAAATGCCATATGCACAGAGACCGTTTTACTTCCTCCTTTCCAATGTGGAGGCTATTTATTTCTTTTCTTGCCTAATCACTCTGGCTAGGACTTACAATACTCTGTTGAATAAAAGTGGTGAGAGCAGGAATCCTTGTCTTGTTCTGATCTTAGAGCTTTCCACTGTTGAATATGATACCTGCTTTGGGCTTGTCACACGTGACATTTATTATGTTGAGGTGCTTTCTCTCTATTTGCACTTTGTTGCGAATTTTTATCATAAATGGATATTGGATTGTGTGAAATGCTTTTTCTGCATTATTAAGACGATCATATGATTTTTACCTTTCATTCTAAAAATGTGTCATATCACATCAATGATTTGTAGATGATGAGCTACCCTCACATTCCTGGCATAAACTGCGCCTGATTATGGTATATGACCTTTTTAATGTACCGGTGAATTAGTTTGCTAGTATTTTGTTGAGGACTTTTGCATCTGTACTAATCAGGAATATTGGCTTACAAAGGTCTTTTCTTTTGGCATCCTTGTCTAGTTTAGTAACGGTAATGCAGCCTTGTAAAATGGGTTTAGAAGTGTTCCCTTCTCTTCTATTTTTTGGAAGAGTTGAGAAGGGTTGGTATTAATTCTTTCAATGTCTGGTAGAATTTGCCAGCGGAGCTGTCTGATGCTGCACTATTGTTTGGGGGAATTTTTGATTATTAATTCAGTCTCCTTACTAGTAATCAATCTATTCAGATTTTCTATTTCTTAATGATTCAGTCTTGGTAGGTTGCATGTTTCTAGGAATTGATCCATTTCTTCTAGGTTGTCAAATCTGTTGGTGTACTTTTGTTCAGAGTAGTCTCTTGTGATTCTTTGTATCTTCTGTGGTATTAGTTGTAATATTTATTTCTTATTTATTTGATTCACCTTTTTTTCTATTTAAAGATTTGTCAATTTTGTTTGTTTTTTCAAGATTTATTTTTAAAACTTTATTTTCTATTTATTGAGTCTAGAAATAGGAGGGCGAGAGAAAGAGCCATCGATCCCATCGTACCGCCCCTCCATGCACCATCGGCTGACTCCTGCATGTGCCCCAACTGGGGAGCAAACCCACAACCCCTGCGCATCATGATGATGCTCCAGCAAATGGGGCCACCTGGCCAGGGCGAATTTTGTTTATGTTTTTAAGTAACCAGCTCTTATTAATGTTTTCTGTTGTCTTTTTAGTTTCTATTTAACTTATTTCTGCTCTGATCTATGTTAATTCCTTCTTTCTATGAACTTAGTACTTTGTCCTTCTTTCTTTAGTTTCTTGAGGTACAAAGTTAGGTAGTTTAAGATTTTTCTTGTTTCTTGATGTAAACAGTTATTGCTGTAAACTCTCTTAGAACAGTTTTTGTTGCATCCCATAACTTTTGGTATGTTGCATTTCCATTTTCATTTGTCTTGGGGTTTTCTTTTTTCTCTCTTGATTTCTTCTTTGACCCACTGGTTATTCAGTAGCATGTGGTTTATTCTCCACAAATTAGTGAATTCTCCAGTTTTCTTCTTGTAACTGATTTCTAGTTTCACACCACTGTGGTTGCAAAAGATGACAGATGATTTTAATATTCTTAAATTTTTACCACTTGTTCTGAGATTCAACATGTGACTTATCCTGAATAGTATTCCCTGTATACTTGAGAATATATATTATGTTGCTTTAGGATAGAATGTTCTGTATATGTCTATATAATATTGTTAAAAGGCCAATACTACAATACCTAAAGCAATATACAGATACACTGCAATCCCTATCAAAATTTTGATGGCATTTTTCCCTGCAATAAACCAATCCTAAAATTTGTATGTAATGGCTAAAATCTCATGTAGCCAAAGCAATACTGAGGAAAGAAAAACAAAGTTGGAGGTACACTGCTCCCTGATTTCAAACTATATTACAAAGCTGTAGTAATCAAAATAGTACAATGTTGGCATAAAAACACACATATAGGTCAATGAAACAGAATAGAGAGCTCAGAAATAAACCCACACATGTGTATGGTCAATTAATTTATCACAAAGAAGCCAAAAATACATAAATGGTAGCTTCCATAAATGCTGGGAAAACTGGACAGCCACATGCAAAGGAAAGAAATTGGACCACAATTGTACACCATACTCAAAAATTAACTAAAAATGGATTAATGTCTTGAATGCAAGACCTGAAATCATAAAACCCCTAAAAGAAAACAAGCTGTAAGCTCCTTAACATCAGTCTTGGTGATTTATTTTTAGATTTGACACCAAAAGTAAAGGCAAAAAGATAAAAAATAAATAAGTAGGACTGCATTAAACTAAAAAGCTCTGCAGAGCAGAGGGAAACCATCAACAAAATAATGGGAAAAAATACTGGAAAAACATATACCTTTAAGGAGTTAATACCCTAAATACATAAAGGGCTCTACAACTTAACAGAAAAACGATCTGATTAAAAAATGGGCAGAGGATCTGAATAGGAATTTTTCCAAAAAGATAAACAGATGGTCAACAGGTATATGAAAAGATATTTAATATCACTAATCATCAGGGGAATGCAAATCAAAACTACAGTGAGATATTCCTTCAAAAAACTATTATCAAAAAGACTAGAAATAACAAGTGTTGGAGAGGATATAAGGAAAAGGGAGCCCTTGTGCACTACTGGTGGAAACGTAAATTGATACAGCTGCTATGAAAAATGGTATGGAGGTACCTCAAAAAAATTAAAAAACAGAACTACCATATGATCCAGCAACCCACTCCTCAGTATTTATCTGAAGAAAATGAAAACACAAACTCAAAAAGATATATACACCCTCATGTTTATTGCAGTGTTGTTTATAAAAGCCAAGAAATGCAAACAACCTAAGCGTCCACTGATGGATAAAGAAATGTGGTATATTAAGGAAATCTTGCCATTTGTGAAAACATCTATGGACCATAAGGGCATTAGGCCAAGTGAAGTAAGTCAGAAAGAGAGAGACAAATACTGTATGATCTTATTTATATGTGGAATCTAAAAATAAAAAACAAACAAACCTGGCTCATGGATACAGAGAGCAGAATGGTGGTTGCCATAGGTAAGAGGTGAAATGTCAGTGAAGGCGATAAAAGGGTACAATCTTCCAGTTATTAAATACGTAAGTCATGGGACTGTAATGTACAGCACAGAGACTATAGTTATAATGCTATACTGCATATTTGAAGTTACTAGAGAGTAAATCTTAAAAGTTCTCATAACAAGAAAGAAACATCTTTGCAACCATGTATATTGATGGATATCAAATGGACATATTATGATCATTTCACAATGTATACACATATCAATAATTACATTGTATATCTGAAACTAATATTATGTTCCATGTCAATTATACCTCAATATAAAAAATGTAAGGCTTTTGTGCATCAAAGGACATTATCAAGAATGTAAAAAGGGAAAACTCCAGCCAAGATGGAGGTGTAGGTAGATACACTGTGCCTCCTCGCACAACCAAAACAAGGACAACAATTTAGAACAAAACAATAACCAGAACTGACAGAAAATTGAACTGTATGGAAGTCTGACAACAAAGGAGTTAAAATAGACATATTCATCCAGACTGGTAGGCAGGGCGGAGTGGGACGGTCGGGCAGAGAGGGGTCGAGGCACAAAAAACAGTGGCACAGGACGCACAAGCCATACCAGGCTCGCAAGACAGCAGCGGGAGGACCCTAGGCGCATAGGCGCTGGCTGACAGACCCCGGGGTGCAGTGTGGCAATGGGCAGACCCAGGGAGGCGGCAACTGTGAAGTGAGGCACTGCAATCAAAGTGGCTGGCTGGCTGACTGGGTGGTCCCACATTCTCACGCAGATAAACCAGGCGAAATTGGGAAGCAAGACAAACCGTGCAGCCCAGGGTCCCAGCACCAAGAAATAAGGCCTTGAAACACCAATTGAAAACACCTGTGGGGTTGAGGTGCCGGGAGAGACTCCCGGCCTCACAGGAGAGTTCATTGGAGAGACCCACAGGGTCCTAGAACGTACACAGGCCCACCCACATGGGAATCAGCACCCGAAGGGCCCAGTTTGCTTGGGGGAAGCGGTGGAGGAGACTGGGATCCAACAGAGAGCGGAGCAGGTGCCACTGTTCCCTCTGGGACCCCGCCCCCACATACAGCGTCACAACCCAGCAACTGGATTGCCCTGCCATAGTGAACACCTAAGCCTCCGCCCCTCGTACATAACAGGCATGACAAGACAAAAAAAATGACCCAAACAGAACATATCAAAGCTCCACAGCAAATACAACTAAGCAACCAAGAGACAGCCAACCTATCAGATGCACAGTTCAAAGCACTGGTAATCAGGATGCTCACAGAATTGGTCGAATTTGGTCGCAAATTAGATGAAATAATGAAGGCTACGCTAAGTGAAATGAAGGAAAATGCACAGGGAACCAATAGTGATGGGAAGAAAACTGGAACTCAAATCAATGGAGTAGAACAGAAGGAAGAAAGAAACAAACAAACAGAAAGGAATGAAGAAGTAAGAATTAAAAAAAAATGAGGAGAGGCTTAGGAACCTCCAGGACATCTTTAAATGTTCCAACATCCGAATTATAAGGGTACCAGAAGGGGAAGAGGATGAGCAACAAGTGGAAAAGTTATTTGAACTAGTAATAAAGGAGAACTTCCCCAATCTGGCAAAAGAAAGATACTTCCAGGAAGTCCAGGAAGCTCAGAAAGTCCCAAAGAAGTTGGACCCAAGGAGGAACACACCACGGCACATCATAATTACATTAGCCAAAATAAAAATGAAGGACAGAATCCTAGAAGCAACAAGAGATAAGACAGTAACCTACAAAGGAGTTCCCACCAGACTGTCAGGTGATTTCTCAAAAGAGACCTTACAGGAAAGAAGGGGCTGGAAAGAAGTATTCAAAGTCATGAAAGGCAAGGACCTACATCCAAGATCGCTCTACCCAGCAAAGTTTTCATTTAGAATGGAAGGGCAGATAAAGTGCTTCCCAGATCAGGTCAAGTTAAAGGAGTTCATCGTCACCAAGCCCTTATTATATGAAATGTTAAAAGGACTTATATAAGGAAAAGAAGAGAAAAAACATGTATAGTAAGGTGACAGCAAACTCACAATTATTAACAACCACACCTAAAACAAAAACACAAACTAACTAAGGAAACAACTAGAATAGCAACAGAACCACAGAAATGGAGATCACATGGAGGTTTAGCAACAGAGGAGCGGGAGAGAGACGGGAAAGGTACAGAGAATAAGTAGCATAGATGGTAGGTAGAAAATAGGGGGAGGGCAAGAATAGTATGGGAAATATAGAAGCTAAAGAACTTATGACACATGGACATGAACTAAAGGGGGGATGTGGGTGGGAGAGGGTATGCAGGGTGGAGGGGAATGAAGGGGGGAAAATGGGATAACTGTAGCAGCACAATCAATAAAATATATTTAAAAAATTGTAAAAAGAATACCCTGATGAACGAGTGTAAACATTTGCAAATCATATCTGATAAGGGACTTGTATCTCGAACATATAAAGAACTCATAACTCAGTAATAAAGACAAATAACTCAATTAAAAATAAACAGAACAGCCCTGTCTGCTGTGGCTCAGTGGATTGAGCGTTGGCCCACAAAATGAAAGATCACTTGTTCTATTCCATCAGGGCACATGCCCAGGTTGTAGGCTGGGACCCCAGCTGGGAACATGCAAGAGGCTACCAACTGATGTTTCTCTCCCTCTCTTTCTTCTTTCCTCCCCTCTGTCTAAAAATAAATAAATAAAACCTTTAAAATAAATAAATAAATGAATGAATGAATGAATAAAACATCTGAATAGACATTTCCCAAAAAAGACACATAAATGGCCAAGACATACGTGAAAGGATGTTCAACATCAATAGCCATCAGGGAAACGCAAATCAAAGTCACAATGAGATACCATCTCACACCCACTAGGATGACTATTAACAAAAAGATGGGCAATAACAAGTGTTAGTAAGGGTGTGGAGGAACTGGAATCCCTGTATTGCTGGGAAACAAAAGGTATGGTCACTTTTTAAAATAATGCTTCTTCCATTTTTTTTAAAAAAGGTTTTTATTCATTTATTTTTTAGAGGGAGGGAAAAGGAGAGAGAGAGAGGAGAAACATTGCTGTGCCAGAAAACCATCCAACAGTTGACTCTCGCATGCCCCCAACGGGGGCTCCACCCAGGCATGCACCCTGATAGGGAATTGAACTGGCAGCCTTTCTGTTTGCAGAATGACACCCGCCCCGCTGAGCCACACCAGTCAGGACAGTATATACTTTTGAAAATAGTGTGACAGTTCCTCAAAAGGCTAAATATAGAATTATCAAATAACTCAGGAACCCCACTTTTACAATATACCCAAGAGAATTGAAAATGTAGTATATGCACACAAACACTTACACATGAAATGTTCATAACAGCATTATTTGGAATCGCCAACAAAGTGGAAACAATCCACATGCCCATCAGTTGATGAATGGATAAGGATAAATAAGACATACAGCTATACGAGACATTATTATTTAGTGATAAAAAATGAATTAAGTATAGATATATGTTACTGTGTGTTTGAAAAAATTATTCTGAAATAAGCCAGTCACAAAGAATATCTATTATTTATATGAAATATCCAAAATCAGTAAATCTACAGAGACAAAAAGCAAGGGGTGGGGAGATGTTTGGAGGAAAATGGAAATCGACAGCTACGAGCATGGGTTTCTTTCTGAGATAGTGAAAAGTTTCAAAACTTCACTGTTGTGACTGCTGCACAGCTCTGTGCTGCCCTACCAGCCACCGAGTCGTGCACTTCAGACAGATGAGCTGTGTACCATGTGAATTAACTCTTAATCAAACTTTTAAAAAAGTCAAATAGAAATGTTAGGAATAAGAAAAACAAAGTGAAAGATAAAAAATATAAGACATCTACTTTAAATATAAATAAAGTAAAATAAGAAAAAAACATGCAAACACTAATTAAAAGAAATTAAATTCACATGACAATAAAGGATCAATTTCCCTAAACCACACAATAATCCTAAACATTTATGCACCCAAAATGGTGTTAAAATAAATGAGGGAAAATTATTGAAATAAAAGTAGAAATACACAAATCCACAATTATAACTAGGGACTTCGATACTTCTCTCTCGGTAACAAAAGGGACAAAACAGACCAAAAAAAAAAAAAAATCAGTAAAGATATAGAACATCTGGTTGATAGAAAACTATCAACTAATTGACATTTATAGAACACTCCACCCAAGAATAGCAATATATTATTTCCAAGTACACATAAAACATTCTTTAAGATAGACCATATCTGAGCCATAAAACCAACCTCAATAAATTAAAGAAAAAAAACTGTAAATTTATATGATGTATGTTCTCTTACCACAATGAAATTAACTAGAAATCAGTAACAGAAAAATATAAGGAAAATGCCCAAATATCTAAAAATTAAAGAGAATACTTCTAAAGAATCTATAGGTCAAAGAAGAAGTCACAGAGAAATTAGAAAATATTTTGATTGAATGACAATGAAAACATATCATCAACATTTGTGAAACAGAGCTAAAAATGTTCTTGGGAAATATATATAATTATATGTTCATATTAAACAGGAAAAACTTTCTAAACTTTCACCTTAAGAAGTAGAAAAAGATGAATAAATTAAACTCAAAGCAAATAAAAAGAAAGAAATATTGATATGAACTGAAATCAGTGAAATTGAAAATGGAGAAATAGAGAAAATCAGAAACACCCAAACCACACTCTTTTGAAAAGATTAATATAATTCACAAACACATAATCAGACTGATCAGGGCAAAAAAAAGAGAGGACACAAATTACCAATGTCAGGAATTGAAGAGGGGACAGCACTATAGATCTAACAAATATTAAAAGACTAACAATAAAATTTTACTAACAACTCTACGCCCATGTATCCAACAACATCATTGGAATAGACAAAATCTGTCAAGTACCTTATCAAACTTGATTAAGAAGAATGAATTAAAGTTTCCTCTATCCATTAAAGGAAAATTTAATCATAGTTAAAAACTCTCCAACAAACAAAACTCCAGGCCCAAATGTCTTCACTGATATATGCTACCAAACATTTAAGAAATATCAATAATACTAATTTTACACAAACCCTTTCAAAAAAACAAGATAGGAAGAAACAGTTCCCAACTCATTTGATGAGGCCATAGTATCAAGGCAAAACGAAGACAAAATTATAGACTAGAATGTCTAATAACCATAGATGTAAATATCTATGACAAATCAAATCTATCGATATATTACAAGAATACATACCATGACCTACTAGAGTTTATCCAAAGGCCTGTAAGACTAATTCGGTATTAACATAAATAAATGTAATTGAACAAATCAATGTTCTAAAGAAGAAAAACCATATGATAATCTCAATAGATGCAGAAAAGTCATTCAACAATATCCATTCATAATAAAAAGCCTCAGCAAACTATAAATAAAGAAAACTTTGGGTCTAGCTGGTGTGGCTCAGTGGGTTGAATGCCGGCCCGAGAACCCAGAAGTCACTCTTTTGGTTCCTGGTCAGGACTCCTGGCTGGGGCACATGCCTGGGTTGCTGCCCCATCCCCAGTTTGGGGCATGTAGGAGGCAGCCAATTGATGTATCTATTGCACATTGATGTTTCTGTCCCTTTCTTTCTCCTTCCCTTCCCGTCTCTCTAAAAATAAATAAATAAAAATCTTCAAAATAAAAGAAAAAGAAAACTTCTTCAACCTGATAAAATGTATCTACAAAGATCTTACAATCAATATAACTAGTGAAAAAAGATTGAAAACCTTTTCCACAAAATCAGGAACAGGACAAGTGTATCTGTCCTCATCATTCCTAGGCAGCACATAAAGTCAAAAGATGTAAGTCATACAGATTGGAAAGCAAGAAATAAAACTGTCTTCATGTAGAAAATTCCTAAGTACCTATTTTAAAAAGTATTAGAAATAAAAAGTGAGTTTATTAAAGTCACAATATATAGGGTCAGTCAACAAAAATAAACTATTTTTTAAATTAAGATTTTATTTATTTTTAGAGAGAGGGGCAAGGAAGGCGAAAGAGAGGGAGAGAAACATCAATGTGTGGTTGGCTCTCACTCACCCCCCATCAGGGACCTGGCCCACAACCCAGGCATGTGCCCTGATGGGGAATCACAGGCCAGTGCTCAATCCACTGAGCCACACCAGCCAGCCAGAGCTAAACTGTATTTCTATGTCGTAGCAATGACCAGTGATTTTCTGTAAAACTTGACACGCTGAGTCTAAAAGTTATGAGAAAAAAAACAAAGAAATTATAACAGTTAAAACAATTTTCAAAAAGAAAAACAAGGCTGGAAATTCCCCTGCCTAGATTTAATCAGGGTAGTGAGGTATTGGTGAAAGGATAGACACACAGATCAATGACAGAATGGAATCCCAAAATAAACTCCTACGTATGTCAATTGATTTCCAACACAGTAGAAAGGGAATTCGATGAAGAAAGGATAGTTTTTTTTTTCTTCAACAAATGATGCATGAGCAATTAGGGAGCCACAGAATTAACAGGAAATGAGTCATATCCAAATATAAAAGCAGAAAATATTTGCAAAACATATATCTGATAAGATTTATACACCCAGAATATAAAAAACTTTCAAAAGTCAGTAACAAGTAAACAAAACAACTCAGTAAAAAGATGAACTAAAGATACGTACAGGACATCCTCAAAGAAGAAACGAGGATACAAAATAAGCACATGAAAAGATGCTTAGCACTACTGGTCACCGGAGGTATGCAAATTTAAATCACAATGAGATATAATTTATAGCTAAACTACCTGGAACTCTCATAAACTGCTGGCGAGAATGTAAATGGTGCGCCACTCTGGAAATAGATTTGACGGTTTCTCATAAACATAACACCCTTAACATGAAACCCAGCAACCTCACTGAAAACATATGTTCACACAAAATGAGTCGAAGATGTTATTGGGAATCTAATTCATAATCAGTAAAAATTAGTGACCTTGTGGCACTGGGGTAGCACGTCTGACTCCATAGTCACTAAAAATCAGCCAAACTCTAAATGTACATTAACTGATGAATGGATGAACAATCAGTAATCCAATCTGTGGAACAACAAGTTTGGATTAGGAAAATTTTCAGTGTTTTTTTTGTTTTTGCTTTAATTTTTTAAACTTTTAAAACAATTTTAAAGAAAATTTATCTTGGTTAGGTTTATCTGAGGCTTCATGAAAATTAGAATGTTTTCATTTCTATATATACGTTGTTTCACACCAGGGACTCCTGGGGCAGATCAATTTTTAGGTATTCAAAATGCTAATTAAGGGATAAAACTATTTACAGAACTGTCAATGTGAAAATTCACATGTAAAATAGGCTTTAAAAATGGGACCTCCGGTTTTGGAATCTCAAGTCAAAAGTTCTCAGATTCTACGTTCTCTGGCACAACTCTTCAAAACACTAAACCCTGGCTCAGTCACCTGCAGAGCTTATTAAAATGCAGATTAATGGCTACGCCCACTATTTACATAATCAGAATCTTGGGGATGGGTCCCAAGAATGTGCCGGTTAAACAAACTCTTCAGGACATTCTTATGCACACTAGCACTTGAAAACCCTTGACCAGATCAAAGCAACACTTCCTTGACAGGGGGCTTTCCAGTGTCCCACTGCTGGTTGGGATTGTAACGGCCAGTTTGGAGAAGGAATTCTATTGCTGAGAGAGATTATTCTCTTTTCACATTTAAATTTCTTCTGGAAACCAGTTAAGGTGTATTAGGCTAGTACCTCTGTGAATTTAAATACCTATTTTTTTAAGGAGACACACATTTTTTTGAATGATGTGTTTCTTCTTTATAAATGTAAGATATGTTTGTGAAAATGTAAACCACATCAATTTTTAGATGTTTATAACCTTCGAGTTTCTCTGTCACAGAAGTGGCACCTTTGTGTTTCTCTTTCGAACTCTCAATCCCTGCTTTACATCCTCCCTGGGCGAAGAAGAGTGAGATAAGGTTTGAATGTAATTGAGTTTCTGGATTTTTTTTTAACCACATAAAATCTTGACCTTAAGCATAAGATGGTTTAGATATTATTTAATGATAAGAGATATGCTTTCTAAGTTATCATAAAACTTGTGAAATACACTAAAATATCTTTAAAATAACTAGAAATCATTTATCACTCCTGAGTATTTTTTCTTACAAAGTGCACAGTAAGGAAAAACTTTAAAGTCACCTAAATGTAAATTTTCCCTTGAAAATGGCTATATTTTGAAAATTTTGTGATCTTGGTTATTTGGTTACATACCAAATACCACAACTAATTAAATCAGTGCAAGCTGTGGTCAAATACAAACCATGTTCACTAACAAAGAAGAACAGTAATATACTTTTTAAAAATGCTATTTTAAAAGTAAAAGGTATTTACCTTTTTACAAAACACAAAAGAAAATGTAATTAAATATTTAATTTTTTTTCACTCTATATTTAAGGATGAAAATCGGAGATAAAATTTGAAGTTTTCAATGGACCTCTATAAATACTAGAAAATATTATTTTGAAAATGGCACTGATTTAGGAAACAGGGACCCGGATTCTTGCCTAGCTCTGACATGCCCTTGCTACCTACACAACCTTTGAAGCCACTTTAACTTCTGTGAGTTTCATTCTTATAACAGATACTAAAAGTGCTGGCCCATTAGGCATGAACAAAGACAATGGCACTTCCACAAAGTCAGTTAAAAAATAAAAATAAAAAATCCTTATACCTTGTAATGACAAGATTGTGATATTTACATGATTTGTCATATGGTATAATAAAACATATCAACATCTGGAAGGTCTGTATAACTTGGTGAACTAATAGTTTCCAAATGAAAACATGTATTATGTTACAAAATCATCCATAAGAGAAAGATCGATTCAAAGCACAAGACAGCAATTTAGTTTGATAGCATCTAGTGTTCAATGATGTATTTCAGATCTACACTGTAGGAAATTGTCATTTGTTGAGATATGGCATAGTATCAAGGATGCATCACTACAATGATCAGGAAAAGGCTACTAAAGTTTACTTTGTTTTTCCTTCTGAAACTGAGGGCCCTTCTGACAATGATTAAATTTACCTTTAAATCTTAGTTCTAGTCATCTTCTCTCTCTCCCTCAGAGATCTAGCCTTGACCCCCATCAACAGCAACACCCCAGGCTGCAGGAGAGAGCAGCAGACCTGAGTAATGATCACAAGGTCAGGCCCTCTACAGGTAACATCTTGACCTAAGTTTTGTGTCAGCCTCTGTGCCCTAAGGTGGACTGAGCCCTGGCTACTTTACCTGAAACCAGATAGAAGGACACTGGGACAGACCTCAGATCTGTCCTAAAGACCTGAAGAAGTGATGCATTACCTTCATCTCACCTCCAACCAATTAGTTCCCAGCTCAAACGAACCCCCTAACCTGGGGTGTCTAGTGATTTTGCCCCATATAATCTGTAACCTACCTGCCACTGGGAGTTCAGGTTTTTGAGTGTTAGCTCCCCCTTCTCCTGGGTGGTACAATTTATCAATAAAATAACCAATATTTCTCCACTGCAATTCTCAGTGTTTACTGTTTGGCTCTGCTAGCACTGGGTGGACGAACTCTTTCTGTTCTGTAACACTTCTACTGTGAAGGCATTAAGGAGATTTGTAAAAGTGCAAAACAATGCCTCTTGTCTCACTAATATTTTTGGTTCAAAACTTACTTATCATAAAAAGTTATTAATATTAACACTTAATAGGCATGTTATTTATTTACTAAATAATTATTTTTTTAAGTGTAAAAGGGTCCTGAGATCAATAGTTTGAGAACCAGTGATACACACAATCAATACCAGTGAGGAAATTATATTTCTAGTCCTTACCAGAAGTAAAAGGCTTGTTTTACTCTGCCACAACTTTTCTGGCATTGCTTTCATTTCCTGTCACATTATTATACTTTAACCTTTATCATAATGAAGCTCCACTTGTAATAGTCTCACATAGGTGATGACTAAGTGCTTTTGTAAACAGTGAGCTGTGCTACTCCACCTTTGGTGTGGAAATAATAGAAACTTAACACTGACAGAATTCCATAACACATTTCCTCCAGTAGCTCTAAGTAATCTGTGCTAACATAGAAAGGTTCTGAAAATATAGTAAGGAATTACATCATATGCTACTTAGCAAATACTTTCAAGAAAACAATGTTTCCAAATTCCAAGAATTTTGAGAAGTTACTATCACTTTCCTGTATCCCTAAATGATGTGTTTGAAAATAAGTAGAAAGATCTGACCAAGTTTTCTAGTGACAGTAGTAAATTTGATTAGGATAGATCTTTTTTTTACAGTTTTGTTCATTTTTAAAATACATAATTTTAATTTTTATTTATTGATTTTGAGAGAGAAACATCGATTTGTTGTTCACTTATTTATGTTTATTGGTTGCTTCTTGTATGTGCCTGACTGGAGATCAAACCAGCAACCTTGGAGTACTGGGGATGATATTCTAATCAACTGAGCTACCTGGCCAAAGCTAGAATAATTCGTAAGAGTACAAAATAATTCACCTTTGATCAAGAGTAGTTTAAAAAAAAAGAGAGAAGATCAAAATCATTACACTTCAGGGTACATGATTTTAAGTCAAAGCTTGCTGTACAATCAATACTAATGTCAAAAAAGTAGGCTTCATTCACAGGTAAGCAGTGATGACAGTAATGAAGGCTCCACTTTCCCCTTTAAGTAGTATATTCAAAACCCATAGAAAGTCTCCTTTTTGAAAGACAACATTGATTAATATTCCTGGATCAAGATTATGTAACAAGAGGAAAGAAAAACTAAGAAAAGCAAATGAATTAACAAATGACAATTTATGTGGAATTCCCCCAAAGATAGACAGAAATAGCTCCAGATCATTTGCATTGTCTATTAAAGAAAACAGAGGATACTTGATCATTTTCCCCTCCATTCTCTGATGCCTTCCTCAGTGTTTTGTGTAAACATTGTTTATAGCAAGCACTCTTCTATCTTTAATTTTTAAATTTTCTAAACCTATCTCTCCTGCTTTCCTTTTATTATTCGTGTACAGTCTTACCATGTGGCCTAAAAACAAGTAATGAATGCCAACTGATGGACAAAGAACCCAGTGCCAAAGAATGAGTGCAAGGCGCTGCCACGAGTATGACCACAAGCTGGCGAACACCTCCGGTGCTCTCTGTGCATTAATTTGCTTCTTTGAAAAATTAATTTTGCTTCTTCAATTGCAGTGGTATTCTTTATTAAGCAGAATTTTATGAGTACAGTACTCCTTTCCTTTAAAAGTTAATGGGTTAACAAATGCTGGCAAGGATGTGGAGAAACTGGAATCCCATGCACTGTGGGAGGGATGGCACAATGATGCGTTCACTACAGAAAATGTATAGAGTCCTTAAATACTTAAACACAGAACTACTGCAACCCAAATGTCCATCAATGAGTGAATGGATAAACAAATGTGGTGCGCACACACACACACACTGAAATATTATTCATTCTAAAAAAGGAAGGCAATTCTGTCATATGCTACAATGTGGATGAGCCTTGAAGACATTATGCTTAGTGAAATAAACCAATCACAAAAAGACAACTACGGTATGATTTCATTTATATGAGATATTTAAAGTTATTAAATTCATAGCAACAGAAAGTACAATGGTGGTTATCACAAGCTGGTAGGCGTGAAGAGGAAGTTGTTTAATGGGTATGGCTTTTCAAACCTGCAAGGTGAAAAGAAGTCCTGGAGATCTGCTGCACAACAGTGTGAGTACACTTAACATGAATGAACTATATACACTTAAAATAGCTAAGATGGTAAATTTTATGCATTTTTTACTACCACCAGAAAAACAAGACAGATAGATATGCAGATGGAAGATAGGGAACTTCAAAAAGAACAGGCAGGGCTGAGGTATAAAAGATTACCTTGAAGGTCTTAGTTGGGCTAATTTGGCTATAAAAACAACCTTGTAGTAAAGAGGGAGCGTATTGTTAGAGAGGTAAACCATGGGGTAGGGCATGACCTGTTTAGCAGCCTCTCATCCCCCTCTAACTCATTTTCTCCCAAATAGCATTATTTCTTGTTTTTTCACAAAGCATCCCCACCCTCAACTCCACACACTGTAGCAGACACAGAAAAGCAGAAGTTCATAGGGGACAAAGCTCCCCACCTGCTGCTAAAAACCCAACTCTTCCCCACAGAAACCCTTACAACATTTATGTGTAACAAGCCTTTTTAAAAATATTAATTTATTCAAACTCCAGACCAATGGAGGTTATTTAAGTAGAGATGAGATAGAATTTATTTATTTAATGCAATGAAATATGAAGAGGTAAGGCTGCTTGTGGCAGTCAGAGGGAAGCAGTCAAGTTGAAAAATAAAAAGCAGTCAAGTTAAAAATTATCAGTTAGAATAGGTGGATGTGAGGACCAGGTCCTCAGCAGGAGAGGCTTTGTTTAATGAGAAGATGCCACGAAGAGCAGTGTGTTAATAAGCACGAAGCAGCACCCACATGTCATGCAACTGGTAGGCTGGCCTTCCCTGGGCAATGCTGGTTCCAAGGCATGTTACCACACCAATTCTTCTTTTCTTCATTTGAACTATTTTTAGGATTAAAGTTACTTTCAATCACATTCTTCTCGAGGCATTTAAGGTCTGGGCTCCCTTTTTCTCATTCAGGACAGTTCTGTTTTGGCCTGTTGTATTTAATGAACTCCTGGGTAATCTTTTGTTTTATTCAAGAATTCTACAGCTGAAAAGTTTGTAAAACACTAATCTAAGATATTGAAAGGACCAAAGTTTTGCCTCCCTGAAGCTGCTTTTTTGGGATACTGATTCTCAATTGTTTATTAAAAAACAAAAGACTCAGAAAGAAACATGGACCTTCCCCCCTTTTCCTGCCCAAGAGATTCAGACAGAAACCTGCTCTGAGAAGCGAGCCTTGGCTTAATCTCCTTAAGAATCTTCACCCTAGCGTCAGTCAGGAAGACTCCAGGCTTGTTAGCTAGATCCCCGCACCTGCTGTGTCCCTTTGTTTCTGAGGTGCCTAGCAGGAATATTCCTGCCCACATGTTCCCCTCTCCCTCAACTACCTGTAAATTGCCCATTCTCACTCCTAAAATCTAAGCCTCCATCCGTACCCTCTCATTTCTCTTTTGTCCAAAAATGTCTTATATACCCAGTGTTGCTTCACTGTTTTTGGAATTTTCACAACTACATGAATTTCCCATGCACACGTATTAAAATTTTGATTTTTCTCTTGTTAATCTGTCTTTGTTAATTTTATTATTAGCCCAGCCTAGAAAAATGTAGAAGTTGAGAGCAAAAGCATTTATATTTTTAGGCCCCTACAACATACATGACATTTCAGTGGCTTGACCTAGTGAACATCCATTTTATACATAGCAGGGTTTCTCAACTCAAACCTAAAGACATGTTGGGGTGGTTATGTCTTGGCTGTGGCAACTGTCCTGTGTATGGTAGGATGTTGAGCAGCATCCCTGGTCTCTACCCACTATACGCTAGTGGCATCCCTCCCAGATCCTCTAGTCACGATAATCAAAAATGTCTCCAGACATCTGTAAATGCATCTGGGTGAGGGCGGCAGGGGGTGGGGGTGGGGGAGAGAATTGGACTCAACTTTCCTGTTGAGAACTACTGATACAGAGGTCTTACAGGACTGATTCTAAGCTCAGATCCTAATCTACTTGTGGCCTGTTGTTTTATACCAGCTTCTCCATTCTCTTCTACTACTATGACCCTGTTAAACATTTCCTAGCACTGTAGTAGTGCTGATTTTTCCTTTATGGGTAGGAAGAAAGAAGAAGCAGGCTAGAGAGTCTAGCACAAGTCTGGGTATTTGCCCACCATACTTCTAAATTAACAGGAGAAAGGGATTGCTTAGGTACCTAAAGTACAAGGTGTAACAAGTTTCTAGGTACCAGCTTGGGAATTTCTGTACCTGAATATATCATCTGTTTCTCTAGATGCATGTATTTTTTTTAGAAAGCTGTATATAAATAAGCATAAATCCCAACAAAGAAAAAATTTAATTTATAAGTGATTAGCTTGAACAAACCATTTAAAATTTCAATACAAGTTCTGCTACTGTGGTGACTAAAAAAATATAAATACTTTCCACCCACTTTCTAAATGCTTCTGGCTGGGCTAATAACAAAATTAAAGGAGAGAGATTAACAGGAAGAAATACAAGTATAATAACATGCACATGGGGGAATTCACATAGGCATGATAAATCCAAGAAAATTCCAGACAGTGAGGCAACAATGGGTATATAAGACATTTTTGGAAAAAGGAGAAAAGAGGGGTGGATAACAGGTTATTGGATTTCAGAAGTGAGAATGGACAATTCACAGGGAGTTGAGGGAGACAAAACACACATGGCAGAAAAATCCTTGCTGGGTGACTCAGAAACAATGGGACACAGAGGGTATCTAGCTAACAGGCACCTGCCTGAAGTTGTTTTGTTTACCATGCTTAATTCAAATCAGGCGAAGGGGAACATCATAAGACCTCCTTCCTGGAGCTGTTTTTTTCTGAATCTCTTGGGCAGAAAAGGTGGGGGGAGGGTCAAAGGTTCTTTCTGAGTCTTTTACTTCTTAAAAAACAGTTTACAATCAACATGCCCAAAAGCAGCTTTAGGATGGCAAAATCTTGATCCTTTCACTACAATCAGCCTATTTCATCAATGGATTTAAATCACTTTACAACATCGGTCCAGTCTTAATATGCAGAGAAAGTAAGGAGGACACTGATGAGTTATACTTTCTAAAGACTCTCAATCCTGGATTGGAGTTCGAAAGCAAGGCTTTCTAAAATGCCTAATGTGTCACAGGTTCAGTGTAATCTGAAATTTATATTGCTCTGGGCCAGAAAGGTAGCCTCCTAAGTAACATGTTTGGACCACGTTTTGACTAGTGGTTTGTCAGTCTCTCATTCATTAGCCACCATTTATTTTGCATTATCTAAGGCTTCTTCATTCCTAGAGACCTTCCTTCAGGCTTTATTCCTAGAGACTTTCCTTCAGGCTTTAATGTCCTGTTATCTGCATTTTGGTATTTATACAATATTTCATTTCCCTGATTTTGCACTCATGATGAGCTATTCTATGGCTAACCTCATCTGCCTCAGGGTGATGTGAAAGAGCAGCTCCTGAGGTCATTCAAAGGCCTCTGGGTGAAGCTATACTGCCCAGGCAGTAGGAACAGCACCACAAACTTACCTGACTCTTAAGAACTTCAATGACTCCAAGATAGGACAGCTGGTGGCCTCTGGGTCCATGTGCCCACAGCCAACCATTCTTAAGGTTGTTATGTTACATGTTTTTTAGAACTAAACATAAGATTTGCTATTAACACTGTTTCTGTTCACACTTTTTAAACCGAGTTTCCTTCTGAAAAGAATATTTGTACTTCCAGGATTAGAGTATGCAAATTCTTCTGCAGCAGGAATAATATTAAGCCCACAGCAATATACATACACAAAGATGGAAAATCTAAGAACTGTCACAAATAAGTTCAGAAATTCTACAGAAAATCATAACATCTACAAAATTTATAACACAATAATCTTTACACACTGGCATATTCACAATGAAGATAAACATACAGGATACAGCACATAAAAGATAAGAAATTAAAATACAAATAATGGATAAGACATGGATGTTTTTAAAAAATTTCCTTTGTTATAATACTACTCTATTAAACTGTATGGCTAAGTAAATATTTGTTACCTGTACCTCAAACTCTTTTAGGACATAACAATACCAACAGAAAAATGGAGTGTGATGATCTCTAAATACATTTTTATAGAAATATTGGCTAAAACTATTCAGAAAGTTACAAATCTTACATCAGGCCTATTAACTAAAACTACATGCTCTATAAACACAACCAGTACCTAGTTTCAGCTGTACAGAACAGTTCACTCATTCATGGATATCTAGCATTGGATCCTCACAGTTGCCAAATTTCCTACTGCTAATTTGGGCCAGTGAGCATAAAAGTCATTAAATTTGTTTCAGTGTTTTTTTGAGAAGGAAATGCTTTCAGAAGAACACAGCCAAAAACAAACAAACAAACAAACAAAACCTACCTCAAAATAGCAAAGGGAAACTTACATCTATATAAAAGGGGGCTGACTGTACCTATAATAAGTAGTAAAAAGTTTTTATTAAAGTGCAATACAAAAAATATTAAATAGCTAAAGTTAATCTATCCTTCTTTGAGGCCTTTACCTTTCAATATTAAAAAGAAGCATTTTAAGCAAAATAAATTGCCCAAAATAAAAAATTCAAAACTGGTAAATAGTTTCAAGAAAACAAATTACACTACAGCTTGATTTATAGTCATAAAATATCTGACATTATTTTTCAAAACACATAAACAGCAAAAGTTATATCATACTTATTTTTTAGGCTAACCTTCCAAACTAAGTAAATGTCCTCATGTGAAGGAAGAGGAAGAGAGAAAACATTTAAGGAAGCTGCCACTACTCAAAAACTAAAAGGAAAATAAAGCAACAATGAACAACTGTGTTCTCAATAGCTAATACCTAAACTACCAAATTAAAACTAATAATGTAAAAACACCATCGCATATATTAATACTAACTTTTATATTTAAAGTGATCACTTAGACAGCAGTTATCCCCCAATATCATTCTTATTCAGCTGAGCTGAAGGATCTAAGGAAGCAGCACCAGGATGCACGGAAGCCTGCTAAAACAGAATCCCAGAGTCACAGAAAAGGGTCGAGGGACAGAGGAGTGAGAAACAAAGTCCAGTATCTGTTCATTTAAACCCAAGTATTCAAAGGAATGAAATGATAAATTATCAATCTAGCAATTTACTTATGATACTTCATCTGAGCCATCTCAGTAATCTTCATGGGTTGCATTAAAAAGTCAGACCCATTTTAAGACCCTTTGGGAAAGATGATCCACAGTAAATATTGTTACCTCATCAGTGGGAGGTAGATTTTTGCAAAACAAATATTCTCTTCCCTGCCCTAACGTACCTTTTATGAACAAAAGTCTATAAAAATGGTGCATTATTTATTTATAGAAGAATGGGGCAGGAAATGATCAAACAACTTTTTCAAACTACTTTCCTTCACAAAGCAGGAGTCAGCATGTAAGATAAGTTCTATATGGGAGAATGAAATCTTTTCCTTATTTACCTGAATATTTGAATACAATTTTGAAAACTGTGGAATGAAATAGCAAACAATGGTACATACGATACTGGTAAGGCAATTAAGAAACTTAACTCACCATTTTTTAGGCTTTGACAATGGTTTGTATTTGCTGTATTTTACACGCCATTCAAGAACTTCTTTACAGCGCTGACATACTCCATCATGAAGTTTTTCATTAATTTTCTTAAAAACAGAAAGAAAAGCAAACTGAGAATTTCATCTGTGAGCCAGAATTACAAACCCCATGACAAAGGCACACAAGAAATTTAAATTAAAAAAAAAAATAGTAACCTAACTGTAATCTGTGTTAATACTTTATGATATGTATTTTTACGTACATTACTCAATTTGCCCTTTACAAACCAAAGATTCTTAACTGGTGTAGCTCAGAATCATCTCTAGGAAATGTTTCAACCGGCTGGCAAGAGGATTTTGAGGAAGTCCACACATTGATTTGATGTGTACATATGTTAAAACTAAAACTGTAAAGTTATGATATGTACATTTTACTACAAGTTATACCTCAGTAAAAAAGCAATAATAAAGAGGAAAACCTAATTCATATTTTAAGACTATTCTTTTGACAATTCAAATCTTATCGTTGAGAAATAAGAAGTTAGACTTAGAAATTAGGTAGGCCTAACTGGTCTACAGGGGAGAGCGGGGACTGAAAGCTGAGAAAGGCGTGCCAGGGAGAAGCCCCTGCAAGCAAGAAGGCATTTAATTACTCTACTTCATCCTGTTGTATTCTCATGTAAAAAAAATGGTTTAGAAAAGTTACCTCATAATATGTCTTTATTAAAATAAGTTCTAATGGGAAAAAGAAAAGTTACCTTGCTAATCTGGCTTCTTCAAACAGAAAATAAATATGCACATGTAAGTAGCTGTGGTGGGAAAATGGCTGTAGGAGGGGGAAAACCCATTTTTAAAATAATTCATTTGATTCAGGACCTACAGTAAGTATTTTCACTAGGTACTCTGAGAATTCTCTAACTTACGTGCAGTGGAAGCCTGGTCTTTACTTATTGTTAGAATAAGCAGAATGAGTAGAGAACATTTTAAGTTTTCTCTGTTTTCATTTCTCAAGAGGAAAAGAAAAGCATCACAAAAAAAGCAGAATCTATGGAAGGTTATTTGATTCGGAGTTAAATAAAAGTACAACGTTTAGTGATCATCTGAAACAAGACTTCCCAACAGTGCCTGTTACTCTTTAAAGTTCTAAACAAGAAGGCAAAATAATTTCACAAAACTTTTATTCAAAGAGGAAAGTATTTCAAGGGTATTTTCAAACACCATAAAGTAAGCTGTGAATATACTATGTTTGAATTTAACTCTGGTGAAAAACATAAATCTGTTACTCATGAACTGGGTATTTCTTTCTTCCCGACTTCGACGGAGTCCCTGGGAAAACACATTCTGCATGCCAGTCAGCATATTCCTTCTTGCTGCGGTCTGCTAGTGATGGCCAAAAGCAGGAAATCTGCGCTTGATATCAAACTTCTCTTCTTATGCTGAGAAATATCCAGAACAAAAGTCCACATTTCATCTTTTGTTCTCACTGCCCTCTGTAGCTACAGTATCTTACTAGAAGCATTACTTAGATTTTCATAACTCTAGCAATGGGAACAAGCTAATGACTTGATTAGGATTACAAAATGAATAGGATATAAACTTTCTAATTAGAATATTCTTAGAATGCAGAGCTTTTCTTTACCTGCAATTTTATTATATATGACACTGCTTGTTAATGAGGAAGCATTATTTGGTCTCGTTTGTATCTGTATCCAGTTTCTGACCAGTTTATCCTGATTTACAAAGCTACACAGAGTTCTGAAACTGGTTTCTTTAGGTGGATCAACAGTGGAACAAAACAGGTCTTTGTGGGAACTTGTCCTGTGAGTGATGTCTGAGGCAGTATAAATGGAGATGCTGTACAGAGCTCACATGACTAACAGGCACTACCAAAACTTAAACTTGATTTTCATGTGTTAGGAAATGAATGGAAGTCAGAGTGAGAATAGTACAATCACTTAAAAACAGTTTCAGAAAGAGAGAAAATTGTACATCTTGTTTACTGTATTTTGGCAAACTAGAAAAAGTGAATTCCAGAGATGTGAGCAATGAAAGCTAAGTCTTAGTTCTAGGAATCATTCTGCCTGGGGCAAAAAAACATGGCAGTGATGTTTACAACTAACCCTGTTAGGGCAATTAATTTTAGCATATTCCTCATGGTTGAAGATTCCATGGAAATGGATTTTCAACAGCAGTGAGACTTGGAATTTTACTTGAGAATTTCATTTGAAAAATGTTTTTATTTATTTTTAGAGAGAAAGAAGCATCAATTTGTTGGTCCCTTACTGATGCATTCATTGGCTGATTCATGTATGTCCCTTGATGAGAACCAAACTCTCAACCTTGGCATATTAGGACAACACTCTAGCCAGCTCAGCTACCTGCTAGGGTTAGAAAATTTTATTTTTTAAACCTGTTTTATTTTAAGTAATTAAGGGGAGTAAAATATACCATTGTTTTAATGTTAGCGTTTCTGAAAAAATTATGATGTAAAGAAAAGCCTGGTGAAAGATTGTATTAGTTAGCACCGAATGATATTCAAATTCCTTCCCCCCCCACACAGTATAATCCCTGTTAAAAGCGGTGGTCCCCAACCTTTTTGGCACCAGGGGCCGGTTTTGTGGAAGACGATTTTTCCGCAGACTAGGGGGATGGTTTCAGGATGATTCAAGTGCATTACATTCAAGGGCACCTCCTTCTGGGCAGCTGGTTCCTAACAAGACTGGACAGGTCAGGTAGTGGCCCAGAGGTTGGGGGCCCATGTTAAAGGATACTTTCTGTTAAGATTATTAATGTAAGATGTAAGCATGTCCAAATATAAATTCAAAACTTAGTTCTGTAAGAACAAAATCCTTGAAAGATCATTTAACTACCTACTCTCTGGATCTTTTAAAGAAAAAGATCTTCAATGGAAGATTCCACTGAACTTAAGAATCTTAGGATAAGAAGAAAACTTTCTTTTTCAGTGATTCCTTTTTTAAAAAATGTTATAATAAATTTAAGATGTATTAAAAGATACTCCTACTTAATATATATATGAAGTCTTAAAAATGTCTTGGTTCCAACTAATTCATACAACATATTTTATATTAAATGTTATCCCTGCTTTAAATACTCTGCTGTCAGACAATTCATCTTTGGTAATATAATGCAGCAATTCCAAAAAGAAATTGGTCGAGGACTTCAACTCCCAAGAAGGTAGCAAAAGTAATTTGTAAATATAACATCAGTAGCAACATGCTGATGCTGAAAAATATTTTATGTAATATATATAAATATATATATTTTTTATTTTAGCCATGCAAATACATGTACATAATTATCTCATTATGGTTTTATTTAAAATCTCCCTAACAACTAATAGGTTGAACATCTTTTCATGTGCTTACTGCCATCACGTATTTTCCTTAGTGAAAGGTCTATTTAAACCTTCTGCTCGTTTTTTTAATTGGGTTATCTCTTTTCTAATTGACATGTGAGGGCTAACTATGTATTCTGTATACCAAGCCTTTATTGATAAATGCTTTGCAAATATATCCCCCAATCTGTACTTTTATTTTCATTACCTTAACAGTATTTTTTCTAAGACCTTTCTAATTTCAATGAAAAACAAATTTTCCATTAATTCTTCCATGCACCATCCTTTTCATTTAAAGTCCAAAAGCTTTTAAAGAATCATGAAAATTTTCACCTATGCTTTCTTCTGGAAGTTCAGTAAGTTTAGGTTTTACATGTAGTCTATGATCCATTTTAAGTTAATTTTTGCACATGGTGCAAAATACTGATAGAGATTCTTTTCAAATTATATATGTATGTCCAAGTTCCAGCAACACTGAATTGCATTTGTATCTTTGTCAAAAATTAAGTATGTATGGGTCTATTCCTGCACGCAATATTCTATCACATTAATCTATGCATCTATTCTTTTACCAGTACTACCCTGTCTAGATCACTATAGCTTTAAGGTTTTAAAATCAGTACTGTGTATCTTTCAGCTCTGTTCTTTTTCAACATTATTTTAGCTATTCTAATTCCTTTGCTTTACATTTTGTTGATTTCAATCAAAAAGCCTGTATTAATTTTTCTTTATTTTTATTGTTGACAGTACTAAAGATGTCCTTCAGTGATATTTTTCTTTATCTGTATTTTTATAAAATTTCAATGTGAACATGAGTGTTTATGTGTTCACATTATAGAAATTTATAAAAATACAGATAAAGAAAAATGACCAGTCATCAGTGAGATTCAATATTTCTAATATTTCAAGCATATATATTTACAGAAATATGCACTGTTTCTGCACATGTTGTTTTACAACTTGTTTTGTCCTTAATTTTTCACACTAGTATACATATGTACATATATATTTTGAAAGCATGTTTTTATTGGCTGCATTATATTCTCTCAGAGAAACACTGTAATTTATTTAACCTATTCCCTATAATTTGTCAATTTTGTGGTTTCCAATATCTAACTAAACGTATATTTTTTAAATGCAGTATGTTATATGCATCAGGAAATTTCTAATGAACCTGTAAATTCTCATCACATTATACTTAAAAGTTCAGTCCCATTTTAAGACAGGAAAAATAAAAGGAATTTATCAGAGACAAAAATTCATAGTAAAGAATAATTGTCCCTTTCTTGAATCAAGTACACAATTATTTGGATATTGAAGAAGCAAATACTTCCTAATATCATCTTTAAAAATTTGCTTTGCTTTTGTATTAACGCAGCTGAAATTTTAAAAATAATAGAAGACACGAACATTTTCCTTTAAAAAAAGGGAATTAAAAATATTTTTGCTATAATCAACTTAATATTACATTTACTAGACAGAATACCATGCCTATATAACCTAAAATGTCAATATTGAGTTCTAGTCACTTAAAACTTTCAAATCTACAAACTCTTTTATAATGTGATAAGATGTAATATTTTAAATATCTATTAGGTACTCATATAAGAAATACTTTATCTGGATAAGTTACTAAGTCTTACTATTTTTATGTATTTTATTATTTCACAAAATGACCTAGTCATATAAATAGCTCAGAAATACTTCTGAAGTGAGTTCTAGTAGTAAAACTGGTTTTATTTTTCTTTAAGGAAAACATATAAAGCTAAAGTTACTATAGACTTTTTAAATTTATTTTTTAAGGAAACTACATCTGTTCAATATAGCTAATTAGATTGGATATCAATATTTATAAGAATTTTTCACAAAAAAATCAGCCCAATTCTCCTCTAAGCAAATACTATCCTAGTTATCTGTAATATTTGATATATACACATTCATACATACATTCATAAAATCATAAATATTCGAGTTACCAATATTTGATATTTTTACTATATAAAAGTTTAATCAAAAGATACCTAAGGTAGTAAGAGTGAGGTATATTTCTACCGCAAACTAAAATGATTAATTTTCTTCCCTGAAGTCTAGTCCACCTTCCTCTATTGACTCTACATTCCTAATTCCATAAAACACCAATATCAAACTGAGGGAAGGAGAAACAAATACTAGAAATACTTAAAATATTCCTCTTGTTCCATATATCTACAACATAAGCTTTTTCTAGTCAAGAAGTAATACTTGGTTCCCTCCCCCACCTTTTTTTTTGTTGTTGTTATTGCTGGAATCTTTAACAAGTAACATCTGCGAAAATAAACAACTGCATTTTCATCCAAAGACTGAATATAAAATGAGTTCTGATCATCCCAAACAGAGGACTATTCTCTCAGTAAGTTGGTAGAGCTATTGTCAGTTTCAATTATACAGAGAGGGTTTATGTAGAATCTACCCAAAGTACCTACTGATTTATTTCAGCAGCCAAGCAAACTACACAGATTTTCACTGGCAACCTTCATGCAAAACAAACACTGAAATGGAGCCACACCTGCCCACCAGCAGAAACACGCTGTTGCAATATCTTCTTCCGGCAATAGGGAAACCTATTAAGAAAGCATTTTTTCCCCAAAATACCCTAGTTCACTCATTTATTTTTAAGAAAAATTAAAATAAGTAGTGCTGTGTATTTTAGCAAGCAAATATTTCTGTAGGATTTTAATAACCACAACACTGCACTGACAAACTAATCACATCTTTAAAAGGTACGGACAGTTGAAACAAAGAGCAATCTGGTACGAAGACTTTTAATTCTCTCCAATTTGTTCTAAAAGGCACAACTCGAAATGACATACTATAAATGTTAAAAAATATTTTTTAGGGAAAGACCCACAATGCAATGTTAAAAGCATATTATAAGCAGAACATGGAAGGAATAATTTGACAAGGAACATTTTGCCTTTCAATACTTAATACATGGGTACTTAGTATTTTAAGATAATGTGTTTTCAACGATCTTTTAGACATCTTCATTATTAACTATAGGACATTTTTAGTAAATAAGTAACCCAAGAACAACTTCTCTAAATGGAAATAGCATTATTGTTAGAGCAGTTCTAAGGGAAGTAAGCCTTTCCTTTCTCAGTATTCTGCTGTAAATGACCAAATTGTTAATGGTTTTATCAAGGAATATTTTGTCTTTCCTGAAAAAAGACTCACCTTACAAAGTAGGATTGTAACCCCAACTCCAATTGCTCCTTCTCAAGAGCCTTTGCTAATATGTCTTCCTCTTCTTCCCCCTTAAAAATATCCATTTCCTGATATTTAATCAGCTCACTCACTCTCATTGTTTCTGTCTCTTCAACCTAGGTCTCCATTCAGTAGTCCTTTCTATTCACGCTATTTTAACTCTTGGTGAAATGAACCTATAAGTACAGCCTCAGCAATGAGTTCAATGAGGATTACATCCAAAACTATTGGCATGTTCCCAGTCCTGATGTCTCTCTGGAAGTCATGTAAGATAACCATTTTCCTCCTCGAGAAAATCTTGAAACACCTCAAATTCATGGACTAAATAGTAATCACTATCCTAGCAATAAAATCTGTTCCCCTTTCTCCCAAACTTCACCTTTAAAAAGTCTTCTTGTAGGCTCTAATACAAAATCTCAAGTCACCTGTGACTTTCCCTCTCATTTTACCAAAATGCCAATACTGCCAAATCAATTTTTTCACAATGTCCCAAACTTTGTCTTTTACATACATCCTCCCCAACTTCCTAATATTGGGTCCTCGTTTCTGAGCACCTTAGTAGGTGGTCAGGCATATACTAGATCTAGGAATACAGGTTTAAAAAAAAAAAGAAGAGGTAAGGTCCTTGCCCTAGAGCCAGGAAGCAGACAGTGCGAAAATTATCAGGGCAGATAAACCAAGGGCTGTGGGGGGCTGGTCCTCTACCTACCAAAGCCCGAAGGTGGTGCATGAGGAAGGCCCCAGGGAAGCATGAGAAAGTATATGGTCCTTTTGGAAACTGCAAGCAGTGAGGAGCAGCTGGACAACAGGATGTGAGGAGAAGGGGAGGAATGAGCTAAATTATAAGAGAACTTGTTTGCCAAGCTAAAGAATTTAGACTCTTAAAGATGGAATGGACCTGACTCGACAAGATCCTTAGCAGCAATAAAAGACAGAGGGAAGTACAGAGATCAGTAAGGAAGTTGCTGTAGTAATGTAGAAATGATACATTAAAACATTAAATTTGGCTGTGGCAGTGATGATAAAGAGATGGACATAGGCATGGGAGATGATAAAGATGAAGAAATTGTTCATCTAGAAATTCTAGATTCAGCCAATGGTTGAAAAAAGATGACAGACTTGGAGCAAAGCCAAGACTCTGGGGAAGAGTGACTTTTAAGCTAGTTCTCAAACTCCAGGATACATAAGACCCACCTGAAAAGCTTATTAAAAATCAGATTTCCAGACCCTATTTTCTGAGACTGTGATTCTATAGAACTCAGGAACTTCTGCTGCACACACCAAACCTTGAGAGCTTATGGTTACGGACGGGGGAATGCTCTGGAGCAAGAAAGATCTCAGAAAGGGTGGGCTTCTGCGATAACAATCCATCCCTCTCCCATCATCCCAACACAAACCTAAATGCACAAATAAAGAGAGTACGATCCTTGGGAAGATAGTCATGTACATTAGACCATCAATTTGAGTATCAAGAAGGAAATTACCTGAGTATTTTTTAAACTATATTTTATCATTTATGCTATTAAAATTGTCCCAGTATTTTCCCCTCTGCACCCCCCTCCATCCAGACCTGCCCATTTCTTCCAGCAATCCCCACGCTGTTATCTGTGTCCATGCATCATGCCTATGTTCTTTGGTTACTCTATTCCCTATGTTGGATTTTACATCCCCAAAACTATTCTGTAACCACCAACTTGTACTTCTTAATCTTCTTACCTTTTCAGCCACCTCCCTGAGGACCCTCCCATCTGGCAACCATCAAAATGTTCTCTGTATCTATGATTCTGTTTCTGTTCTGTTTTTATTTTGTTTTGTTTTTTAAGAATTGTTAATAGATATGTATTTATTAGCATTTTATTGTTCATATTTTTTATCTTACTATTATTAAAGAAGAGCTTTTAACATTTCACACAATACTGGTTTGGTGGTGATGACTCCTTTAGCTTGTTCTTGTCTGGGAAGCTCTTTATCTGCCCTTTGATTCTAAATGATATCTTTCCCGGGTCGAGTAATTTTGGTTGTAGATCCTTCCTTTTCATCACTTTGAATATTTCTTGCAATTCCCTTACAGCCTGCAAAGTTTCTATTGAGAAATCAGCTGACACACTTATGAAAGCTCCCTCGTAGGTAAGTAACTGCTTTACTATTGCTGCTTTCAAGATTCTCGTTGTCTTTAACCTTTGGCATCTTAATTATGATGTGTCCAGGTATCAGCCTCTTTTGAGTTCATCTCGTTTCAGACTCCTTCTACTTCCAGGACTTATGTCTGTTTCCTATACTACATTAGGGAAGTTTTCTTTCATGATTTTATCAAATAGGTTTCCAATAACTTGCTTTCTCTCTTCTCCTTCCTGCACTCTCATGATGTGAATGTCAGTACTCCTGAAGTTGCCCCAGAGGCTCCTTACACTATCCTCATTTTTTCTCATTCTTTTTTTTTTCTTGCTGTTCTGAGTAGTTGGTTTTTGCTTCCTTATATTGCAAAATGCTGATTTCATTCTTGGCTTCATCCACTCTACTGTTGTTTCCCTGTATATTGTTCTTTATTTCAGTTACTGTACCCTTTGTTTCTGACTGGATCTTTTTCACACTGTTGAGGTCCTAAGTTCCTTGAGCTTCCTTATAAACAGTGTTTTAATCTCTGCACTTAGTAGAGTGCTTAACTCCATTTTGTTTAGTTCTTTTTCTAGAGTTTTGTTCTGTTCTTTCATTTGGGCCATATTTCTTTATCCAATTTTGGCAGCCTCTCTGTTTATTTCTATGAATTAAGCAAAGCTGCTACATCCCCCAATCTAGGTAATGTGGCTTAATGTAGTACATAGTATCCTTGAAAGGTACAGTGGCACAGCCCCCTCTATTACCCAAGTTGGTTACTCAAGGTGCACTCAGTGTGGGCTGCGTATACCCTCCTGTTGAGCCTTGATTGCTGATGGCACGTCCAAGGTCAACTACCACCAGTGTTCTGTCCAAGGTCACACAGCATAAGCTACAAAGCAATCTGCAGATGGCTGTTACTTCTGCTGGGCTTGGAGGTGTCCAAGTGAGGAGAATCTGTGAAGCAAGGCTGGCTACTGCTAGTGCTATGCCTGGGGCAATTTACATGGAGAGGTATGGGGCTTGCTGAAGCCAGATGCTGCTGTTTGAGAGAATTTAAGAAAATCTGAAGCATGGGCCAAAACAAGCCATTTGTACGGAAAAGCAACTGGAAACAGCTTGGGTGGGCCCGAAAGTTGAGTGAGGCAGGGCTTCAGTGAAACACCAGGGTAGGGCAAACTCTGAGCCAGACTGATGGAGTTTCAGATATGGCACCTGCCAGCCAGCCCTGGTACTCCGTGAGCAGGGCTCAGAAAGGAACAATGGCCTCTGCCAACACTTCAAGTTGGGAAAAAGCTGCCCTCCAGCTCTTGGCCTGATGCCAACAATTTAGTTGCTACCCATATATCTCCGATGCTTTTCAATCTGCTGCCCCAACACTGGAGCTCAGAGGGTGTGAGGCCAAGTATGTACACAAGCTCTTTAAAAGGAACTGCCTGGGACTCCAGAAGTTTCTATAATCCACAGCTTCAAGGCCCACTGGTTTTTACAGCCAGGATACTTATCTTCCTGGCACTGGAACCCTGTTGGAGACCTGGTGTGGGGCTGGGACCACTCGCTCCTAAGACATCCCTCCTGATTTTGATCTGCCACATATGGGTGTGGGACTAGCCCATTCTGCATCTCCGCCCCTCCTACCAGTCTTGATGTGGTTTCTTCTTTAATTACATAGTTGTAGGACTTCCACTCACCTCAATTTCTGTTGGTTCTGAATGATTTTTGTTCTATAGTTTAGTTGTAATTTTGATATAGTTGTGTGACGAGAGCCATGTTTACATACACTGCCATCTTCCAAAGTATTTTTTTGTGTGGTTTGAGGACCATGCACGTTAGAACCACCTGTGAAGCTTCTTAAGAATGATGGTTCCTGGACTAAACCCCAAGATTTACTAATTGAGAATTTCTGGCAACTGGAATTCTTCATTTTATACAAGTTTTCCAGATGATTCTTAGGCATGCCAAAATTTAAGAACCACTACCTGAGACAGGTACTGCAAATGGACATTTCTAGAAAGAAGAATGTATTTCCTCTCATCTCTGCCACAGGGAGTATTATTATTAAAGAGGTGACATTTTTCCTTAGAAAGTTATGATTATTATAGTTGAAACACTACAAGTTAGTGTGGTAAAAACAATAATAAATAAAATGTATACATACAAGTTCTGCTCCATGGGGCTGGCCCCTGCATAGCACCTTCCTTGTCCACTGTATTCACAGACGGTCCTTGCAGCTGATTGGCCGGAGGGTCAATCCCACCACTGACATGCCAACAGCAATCTAGGCTCAAATACAGACAGCAAGAGTGTGCATACAGCCCACAAGGGAATGTTCACCTAGGGTACCTGGCTCTAGTGACCAGGGAGAGTGTGCCACTGGGCCCTACAGGATACTTACTACGTAAGGTCACCCTACCAAGACTGGAGACATAGCAAATCTACCTAATACACAAAAACAAACACTGAGAGGTGGACAAAATGTGGAGACAGGAAACACGCTCCCAATGAAAGAACATGAGAAATCTCCAGAAAAAGAATGAAATGTGATGGAAGTAATCAAACTACCAAATACAGAGTTCAAAGCAATGGTCGTAAAGATGCTCAAGGAACTTAGTGAGAACTTCAACAGCATAAAAAAAAGACAGAAACTGTAAAGAAGAACCAGTCAGAAATGAAGAATATACTAACTAAAATGAAGAATACATTAGAAGGAATCAATAGGAGATTAGATGAAGCATGATCAAATAAACGAATTGGAAGACAAAGTAGCAGAAAACACTCAATCTAATCAGCAAAAAAAAAAAAAAAAAAGGAAACGAAGAATTTAAAAAAATGAGGAAAGTCTAAGGGACCTCCAGGATAACATCAAGAGATAACATCTGCATCACATCACAGAGGTACCAGAAGGAGAAAAGAGAGAGCGAGGGTTTGAGACCCTATTTACCTATTTGAAAAAATAATGATTGAAAACTTCCCTAACTTGATAAAAGAAAAAAGCACACAAGTTCAGGAAGTACAGAGAGTCCTAAACAAGATGAACTCAAAGAGGCCCACACCAAGATACAAAATAATTAAAATGCCAAAGGTTAAAAACAAAGAATCTTAAAAGCAACACCAGAAAAGCAGTTAGTTACCTACACGAGAGCTCCCATAAGACTCACAGCCGATTTCTTAACAGAAACTTTGCAGACCTGAACTGGAGTGTCAATCAACATATGAATGGATAGAGAAGCGGTACATGTATAGAATGGAATATGACTCCGCCATTTAAAGAAAGGAATTTTGCCACTGGCAACAACATGGATGGATCTAGAGGATATTGTACTGAGTGAAATAAGTCAGAGAAGGACAAATGCCATATGATTTTACTTATATGTGGAACCTAAAAAACAAAATAAATGAAAAAGCAGACCAGAAATAGACTCACAGATATGGAGTACATTTTGAGAATTGCCAGGTGGGAGGGGATAGGGGTGGATGGTTGAAAAAGGTAAGGGGATTAAGAAGTATAAATTGGTATAGTTACAGCATAGTCAAGGGGGTGTAAAGTATAGCATAGGAAATATAATCAATAATATTATAATAGCTACTTATGGTGTCAGATGGGTACCAAATTTATCAGAGTAACCACTTCATAAGTTATATAAATGTCTAATCACTGCATTGTACACCTGAAACCTATAAAATATTGTATATCAACTGTAATTGTAAAATACAAATTATTTTTTAAAAAATGTTTATGTGGTTGTCAGAAGCACTGCATGGAGGTTAACAGTGTGCATTTGGGCACAAGTTTCAAATCACACCTCCATGTTAGTGAGTTCTCTCCACCTGTTGCCTCATTTATAAAGCAAGAATATCTATGTTATAGTTATGTTTTCCTTGGTAGATCATATGTACCAAATAAATGTTGGATATTGTTTAAAATTTTTATATAGTATATTCTGCTTCTCAATTAATATTCAGTTAACTATATCATTTCCTAACAACTACCTTAGGGGATAAATAATATTACTCCTTTTTACAGAAGGAGGAACAAATCCAGATAGGTTTAACAATATACCTATGATTACACATCTATAACAAAATACAACCAAGGTTCAAGACCATGGCCTCTGATTGCAAGTAACATTATTTTGTCCCACTATTCCATATTGCCTCAATTTTAGAAACTAAATCTCAGACTGATTTCTAGTTTCACCATTGAGAGCACCACTTCTTTGAGGAGATGCATTCTCATTTCCAAACAAGTGACTTAAAGAAATTTTTGAAACGGCATGGTGAGTAGACTATCTGCATGCTAATTTAAGAAACTTTTCCAAATGTTATTCTAAAAGGCATCACCTCCCAAAATAACGTCCCTTAATTTCTCACTCTGTATTTCCAAAGTCCCTTAATTCAGGCATCATATGCACTGTATAGAAACCATCTGTTTTCTACTCTCCTTTCCTCATGGTCTAGGGAAATGGAATTTATGTCAGTAGTTTCTGGTCTTTATTCCTTGTCCTGGAATTTAAGGCAAATCTAAACACATGAAAAGCTGGAATTTCTTCTTCACTCTTTCCTATGTGTTAATCCTGCCTCAGTTATAAGATCAAATGTCAGACCAAATCTCAATTACCTAGGGAAACTAAAATTATAAATACCCTGGGAAATCTGGGTAATTTCTAGATCAGTAACTCTCAACCTTTGCTTCTGCCTCTACTGTTCACAATCTCATGTTACTCTTATCAAATATAGAAAATAGTATATTTTAATAAACAGGACAGTAAGGATTATGTTGGGGAAGGACAGAGAAGAGAGATCCTCATACATTCTCTCCCAACAGAGAATGTTTATATCAAAACTAAGTCAGAGGTAAACAATACATGAGGTAAAAAAAATGGATTCTATCTTCTCAAGAGATCTTGTACTATACTTATCATTTAATTCCCTGCCTGGTTGTTTACAGTTCCTGGTCAATGTGTTTTTGCTTACTCATGTCGAGTGATTTCACATACATGAGACATGTCTGTACTTTGGCCAGGTGTCTATACAACAGCATGCATAGGACAGAGCTATTCACGTGGTTTATTACAAAACAGGTCTTTTTGGTTTTAATTTTAAAATGAAACCAACCAAATAATTTTTACACAAAAGACTACTATCATAAATCTATAAACCTCATGCCTAATCCTTTATAAAAATTCTCTCTGCTGCTATTCTTAGAACATTCCTGTGGCTGGGGCAGGCATAATTATCTTCATTTTCCAGATGAGAAACCTGAGGCTCAGAGAATTAAGAGATTTGCTTGAGGTCACATAATTAATCAGGAGCAGCAGAGGCAGAACCCATAAAAAGATGCCTTTCAGTTTAGGGCATTCTATTAAAGTGACAAGTAGAAAGTATTTTCCTATAGCTTTCAAGGTTTTCTAAATATTAACAAAAAAAAACCAGCTCACAATTTGGTAGAGTACACATATCAATTTGTACAGTGTTTCAACTTAAATTCTAACACTAGTCTATTGTTTTGCAAAGGGCCAAAGCTGCTGGCTTGTTCCTATGGTATCCCTGCAGTATTATACATTATTGGTTTTAAAAACACAAAATTTAAAGTTAGAAAAATTCATTTAGGAAACAAAATTTATGCTTGCTAAGCAATGTTCTAAAAGAGGAGGTCTTACTTTTCTATCACATTCCTCACAGATTTTTCAATACACTAAGTCCTAAACAGTAAAGGGAAACTAAGTGGTAAGCCACACGTGCTATGCACAATTCAGCTGGAATGCAAAAAGCTCAAGCAGCAGTTGTGTAGTGTCATGAGGTAGCACACATGTTTTTATTAGCACTCATTAAAAGTTAGTCACATTTTGAGATCTTGTCCAACCGGAATGGTATGCCCCAAGTTAGTGATCTTAAAAGAGACAAACTACTGACTTTGTTTCACAATGTTACACAAAAGAGAATAATAATATTCACTTCCTCCTACTAGCATATTGAGAAGTTTATGGATTTAACTCTTTCAACCATAATAATTAGTAATGTCCACAAACCAAATGATTTTAGTTTTTAAAATAAATCAATATTGCAAGCCATTTGCTTGGGGGGAATATAAGTAAAATTACCATACTGAAGCTAGTTAACTTCTTCAAAGATACGCAGTTGTCTCGTTTTGGTCACATTAATATGTCACACGTATAAACTACGTACATTGACAACTGATTCAGGGGTCAAGTCACATCAGGAACAATTGGGCTCATGCCATGACTCACTTGGTTCAGAGCTCAGTATTCACACGTGACCTACCTAATCTTAGTTGACTATATTTACTCATTCTTAAAAGGAAAACAAAGATGTTTTTGATGACAAGAATATAAAAAGCTAAGAGATTAAGATATATTCTGAATGACAAATGTAAATCACCTAAGACAAAATATTACTACATTTTGTTTCTACAGATTTTTTTAAAATCTGATTTTGTCTTATACCTCTCATTTTATTCTCAAATCATCACTATGTGGAAGGAAGAAAGTGATACTCGTGTTTATTTTTATTCTGATTTGTAGAGTTGATATAAGTTACCCATGGTTATACACAGAGTGACTCAGTAGCCACACCAGGAGTCGAAGAGTAGTCTAACTCCTGACGTTGCCCTGACTCCGAGCTTAGGACTCCTTCCAACATTCAGGCTATAAAATGTGTCACGGGTTAGGATTAAATACAGCACACATTGTGGCTATCTCTCTGCTGTCTGTAGGAGCAACCTGAAAAAGTATACGTATGTACTTAGCACTACACTAGGCATCTCAAGGATTCATAGGATTTATGATACAGTCTCTTCCTCACAGTGCTTAAAATCACAGAGCTGGAGAGATGCAAGTAATGGTCATGAAGTAAATTTGGAGAGCAAGCAATATTTGCAAGAGTTTAAATGGTGTTTAAAATAAGAGATTGGCTGGCTTTTTCAAACTGGACTCGAGATTGGATTAAGGGGGAACCACCACAGATTCAGAGCTGATTGGCAGCTGTGACTTATGGCACATAAGTCACTCCAGTACTTATGGCACATTTGCAAAGGTGTCACAGAATAAGAAAGACATTTTCTGTTTTCAAAGACCATTGTTAAATCTTAGGTAAGTAAGCCCTCAAGAGGTTTCAGATCAAAGTCTAAAGTGATATGCAAGCTTAATTTAGAACAGCCACTCATTTTCTTTCATAAATTCCTTATACATCTTCTGGTCACATATTAAAACTACAGTTTTACTGGAAAAATCTTAACTTCCATCTGTACTGTATCGCTGATTCATAAACTGTTCAGCTGCATCAACTTAATCCTGTCTATTTTATACCTTCAACTTACTTCATGTTCTTTTCTGCTTTTTCAGTTTTCTAATATTGTAGTTTTATTTTTTATTCTGTCATTTCACTGAAACTTGGGGAAAACAAGAAGATAAATGCCTGTTTTCAGTCAACCATTTTTAATTAAAGGCCTAAGCAAAATTTGATTTAATTTTCTTACTTGGTAGCTAAAAGAAGGCCTTAATCAAGGTGTCCCCAGGGAAGCCCTAAGATCAGCGTGAACTGCCACTATAAACCAGGGAGTTTTCTGTTTAAATTTACTGGGGAACAGTTGTCCTTGAAGTCATCACATGAGTGTCAAAGAGTTGCCCATGGTTCAATAATAGTTTAAATTAAAGCAACAGCGTCCATATGCAAAAGCAACAATAATATTTTAACATAGATGGTAGATAATAATTTACCCCACATAACTATTTAAGATTTTATTTATTTATTTTTAGAGTGAGATGAAGGGAGGGGAAAGAGAGGAAGAGAAACATCAATGTGCGAGATAAACATTGATCAGGGGCCTTCTGCATGCCCCCAGCCGAGGACGTGGCCACAACCCAGGCATGTACTCTGACGAGAAATCAAACCTGCAACCTTGTGGTACACACAGGAACATTTAACCCACTGAACCACACCAGTCAGGGCCCATATGACTATTTTAACTTTATTAAAAACTAGATCTAGCATCATGTACTATAAGCTTTCGAGTTTACAGGAAACATGGTATCAAATTACGATAATGTCTTACAATAAAGGCTAATGATGGTATATAGAATATTCACATATAGAATATATACTAGAATATCAAATATTACTCAAATTGATGACTTCAGTGATATAAGTAATTTCAAAACAAGTCAGCGACTTGATAAAAGATGGCTAAGCACTTACTAACATACAAATCTTTACAGAACAAAAAAAAGCATTTAAAATAATCCCTAGCTTAGCTTGGTATTTCATATCCACAATGTTATAAATGGCCTACATCACCAAATGACCTTTAAAACCAGATCTGTTACTATAAGGTTATCATAGACTTCTGCTAACAGAATATATTCACCAGAAATTATTACACATATGTCGCTCCATCACCTACGAGACTACTTCCTTATTAATGGCATAAGACTCTGCTAAAGCAAAAACAAACAAAAAGGAGAACAAAACAGCAAAAATAAAAATGCAATTTAGTTCAAAAAACAATCTGACTAATAATATTAATTTTAGAATGTAAACCCAACTATACCAATTAGAAATAAACTTGATAAGATATCCAAGAAAATATGTACCATAAAGTTCTAAAAATGTCATTCAACCTCATAAGTAGATAAAATGGAAGACAATTAGGACTGACGTTGAAATAATCAGCTACAAAGCTATGGGGAACTTCAAATTTACTCTTGGTATTTTTAGAAGCCAAAAATCCTACAGATACCAAATTAATCACTGCTGGGAAATCAAATCATAATAATTTCTTTCAGCCAAAGAAGAATTATAAGCATTATAAAGACATATTATACAAAGCATTAGGATGCTTAACTACAACCACTAACACGATTTCTAAAAAGAGAAACTGGTCACCCGGGGAACCTGTACCTCTCTCCTGGGCCCTCAAAAGCTGTGACTATTTTAAAATACTTCATATTCACGCACTTCCGGTCAAGATAGAGGCATAGGTAAACATGCTTCGTCTCCTTGGGCAACCACAAGAAGAATCACAACTAACTTCAAAACTAAAAACACCCAGAAATGCCAGAAAATAGAACTGTATGGAAGTCAGACAACCAAGGATTTAAGGAAGCCATATTCATCCAGACCAGTAGGAGGGGTGAAGCTGGGGAGCTGGGGCAGAGAGGGTGCAGTTTGGTGTGGACAGGCTGTGGCAGTGGGATGAATGCCCCACATCTACGTATGGTGGATAAAAATCAGGAGGGATACCTTGGGAGCAAGCTATCCCAGCTCCAGACCAGACCATGCAGCCCAGGGTTCTAGCACCAGGAAGAAAAAGCCTCATAATGTCTGGCTTGAAAAAAACAGTGGTGTTTAGGGCAACTGAAGAAACTGCCAGTTACTCAGGAGAGTCCATTTAAAGGGTCCACACAGTCTTAAAACCTATACAAACCCACCCACTCTGGTATTCAACAGCAGGGCAACAGCTGCAGTTGCACTTGAGCAGTAGGTGAAGTGACAGGAAATGGGGCAAATGGCAGACACGCCTCCAGAGGTCAGGCAGCAGCACAGTCCCCTATTCAGCCCCTCCCCCTCCACAGCACCACAAAGCAGTGAAGCTGGTTGTTCAGCCCTGGCAAATACCTAAGGCTCTGCCATACACAATTTAACAGGTACACTGACACAGGGAGTCAAAGCAGCTCTACCTCATACCCAGAAACAAACATAGGGAGGCCACCAAATTAAGGAGACAAAGAAATATGACCCAAATGAAAGAACAGAACAAAACCCCAGAAAAAGTATTAAATAAAATGGAGATAGCCAATCTATCAGATGCAGAGTTAAAACCTTGGTGATCAGGATGCTCAGAGAGATCATCGTATGGCAACAACATAAAAGAAGAAATGAAGGTTACACTAAGTGAAGTAAAGAAAAATCCACAGGGAAGCAACAAAGAAGAGAAGGAAGCTAGGATTCAAATCAATGATTTAGAACACAAGGATGAAAAAAACATTTAACCAGAACAGAATGAAGGATCAAGAATTCAAAAATAGGGTGGGAGGGCTTGATTGGGAGGGAGGTAGGGAGGGGGAGTGGGAGGGCTTGATTGGGAGTAAGGGGGAGAAAAATGTACTTGAACATTCATTTAAATAAAAAAAAAAACACATCGAACAGGACTCTCAGGCAGTGTAACAGGTATCCTGAATTTAGACATCTTCCAAGTCTTTCTTCTGATTTTGTGACTCTAATTTGATGCAAGAGTATTTAAATATAATAAATGTAAAAAAAAAAAAGAATTCAAAAATATGTGAAGAATAAAAGACTCTGGAACAGCTCCAAAAGTGTCAACATGGGAACCATAAAGATACCAGAAGAGGAAAAGCAAGAAACTGAAAATTTATTTGAAAAAATAATGAAAGAGAACTTCCTTAATTTGGTGAAGTAGAGTCATACAAGCCCAGGAAGCACAGAGAGTCTCAAGCAAGTTGGACCCAAAGAGGCCCACAGGAAGACACAGTGTAATTGAAGTGATAAGGGTTAAAGACGAAGAGGAATCTTAAAAGCAGCAAGAGAAAAGCAGAGAGTTATATACAAAAGAGGTCCCTTAAGCTTATAAGCTGATTTCTTAAAAGAAATTTTGCAGGTAAGAAGGGACTGTCAAGAAGTCTTCAAAGTAATGAAAAACAAGAGTCTATAACCAAGATTGCTCTATCCAGCAAAGCTATCATTTAGAATGGAAGGGCAGATAAAGTGCTTCCCAGACAAGGTAAAGCTAAAGGAGTTCATCATCACCAAACCATTATTACATGAAATGTTAAAGGGACTTATTTAAGAAAAAGAAGATCAAAACTATGAACATTAACATGACAACAAATTCACCCTATCAACAACTCAATCTAAAAAAACAGTCAACTAAGCAAACAACCAGAACAGGAACAGAATCATAGACATGTAGATCATTTGGAAGGTTATCAGCTGGAAAGGGGAAGGGAGAGAATGGGGGGAAAGTGTTAGGGAATAAGAAGCATAAATGGTATGTACAAAATCAACAGGGGCAGGTTAAGAATAGTATTGGAGATGGAGAAGCCAAAGAACTTATATGCATAACCCATGGATATGAACTAAGGGGAGAGGGGAGATTGCTGGAGGGAAGGGGGTACTTGGTGGAGGAAGGTAAAGGAGGAAAAATCAGGACAACTGTAATAGCATAATCAATAAAATATACTTAAAAAATAAAGTATTTCATGTTATTCATCGAGATAGTGGTTACATTTCAGAAAGAGAGTGGTAGTAACAAGGAGAGGCCAGTACATTCTCTTCATCTGGGTATTGGGTTACATGACTGTGTCCACTTTGTGAAAATTCATTGAACTCTACTATGATTTGGGCACTTGTCTATGTTTGTATGTTATACTTCAGCAGAAGTTCATTAAATGAAAATGCTTCATGTTTACCTTTCCTCCACTTTTCAAAGCAGTTACTTGTTGAAGGATTTGTATCTTCTTAGTGCCAGGGACTCAACTAAGACAGGCGATTACCAAAGATCAATAACCCACTGTACAATGTCAGTAGCAACTACTTGATTTCCATTCCTTAATCGCACAGGATAGAACTGCTGCTACGGGTGCATATCCTACTCCATGAGTAGTTAAAAAATACTTGAGTCCCTGTTCTCTAGAGATAGAGAATATGCCTGTATGTGTATGTGAGAGCAAAAGCCGAGACTTACATACTAGTAATTAATATGACATGCGCCCTATGTGTGGTGAGGATGATAAATGCCACAGGGAAGGAGAGAGACATTCCAACAGGATTCATCAGGAAAGTCACTCACTGCGGGAGCAGCATGTGAGCATGATGAACACCTGAGTTAAGATCAAAGAATGGACTAGCATTTACAGAACACTTAATGCCAGGTACCATGTGAGCATTACCATGTGAACATTACCATAAACCTTGCTGAACTCTCACAATATAGTTAAACTCACTGAGACCCTGACAGGTTGAGAAATTGGTTGAAGATCATACAGCCAGTAATAGAGAATATGACCTAAATCTTTTGATTCTAAGATCGATGTCTTCTACCACATCATATTGCCAGTCTTAAACAAGAGCTTGATACCTTTGGCCAAAAATCCAAAAACATCTGAAATCTGACAACTGACAAGAAATTTTCCTCCCCAACATGTACACCTCAAAACATTTTTATTCTTCAAAGCAACCAAAGTAAAACAGACAACATCCACTTACAAGAACACTGGCCTAAACTGACTACTACTGGAATTTTAATTGACAGCTTTAGTTCAATCCACTTGGCTATCTTTTGTTTTAAGATTGTATTTACTTATTTTTAGAGAGAGGGGAAAGGAGGGAGAGAGAAAGAGGGAGAGAAACATCGATCAGTTGCCTGTCACATGCACCCCCTGCCCAGAGACAAACCCTCAACTCAGGCAAATGCCTTGATAGGGAATCAAACCAGCGACCTCTTGCTTTGTGGAAGATACCCAACCAATCGAGTTGCACTGGTCAAGGCTCATTTGGCTACTGTTTTAGCAAACTGGAGAGCCCATTACATAAGAGAGGCTTTCAGACTTGTGATTTTGCCATCACATAATTTAATATGTTCGTTTTGGAAATAAGCATAAATACCTATTTATAATCTTGTTTTGGAAAAAATCCTTCAGACTCTTGGCCTTTTTTGGCCTTCCCTCTTTCTTTTCATATGACCTTTACTCATTCACTCAAACATTACTGAGAAAACTCCAAAGTGTCCAAATTCTTCCCTCAAAAATAAATAAAAGAAAAGCCTCAATATCAAAAGATTCCCCAGTGCAACAACAATTTTACCTGATCCTTCATTTCATTTTCAGATTAAACTCCTTCAGCTTCCTGACCCACAACCTACAAAACCATCACCACCCATTCTTGTTTCTCCCTTATTCCATTCATCCACCTGATTCCATTCAACTTCTCCTTGACCCTTTCATCCCCAAGATGTACTATCTCCTTGAGGATAACACTTGTCAATTATTCCACCTCTCCTTTTATTTCTGATTTATTGTGATACTCCCCTGTACTACCTTCATCACAGCATTTAACACACTGTTAGAATTATTTATTTACCTTATTCAATCACCAACTACTTATATAATGCCTCCTACATAGCAATTCTTATGTAGCAATTCTTAAGAACATAAAGCAAATCCTTCCTTCATTGAAATCTTATTCTACAGTGGGCTATATGAAATACAAACAAGTAAAAAAACAGTATGTCAGAAAGCAATGAGATTATGAAAACTAACGTAACATAACAACTCCTAGTACTGATGATAAATTGAAACACACAAAGTGAGAAAAGGCCAAGAATCAAGGACGATTCTTATAGTTCTGGTTTGAGAAAGTGAGTAAATGGTAAGGTTGTGTACAAAGTTGGAGAACACTACAGGACAAAAGGTTTGAGAGAGAAAAATGAATCTTTCTTTCTTTGCCATGTTAAATTTAATATGTCTTTTGGATTTTCAAGAATAGAGGTCGAGTAGGTAGTTTAACAATAACTCTGCAGCTCAGGAGCAGGTTGGCCTGGAGTTCCAGCTCACAAAGGTATTAATGTAAAGATGGTATTTAAAACCATGGACTGAGCTGAATAAAGAAATTATTTCAGGAGACCAAAAGGCAAATGTTGCTGAACAACTGAATGAGGTGAGAATTGAGCATTATTAACTAAGGACCTGGAAAGTGAGATCAATAATTTTGACAAGAGTGGTTTTGGTGAAACAGGGATAGAAACAATGGGAGGTAAAGAAGTGGAGAACCAGAGGCTTTTCTATTAAGAGGAAGAAAATATAGGGTGGAACTATAAAAGAACATGGATTCTACCTAAGGAGAGTTTTTTAAGAAAATGAAATAATGCATTAGAGATGGAAAAATTGATGATGCAGGAGAACATGGGCAACAACTAAGGAGCCTTAAGTCCTTTATGGACAGAACTCCAGTGTTCAAGTAGAAGGGCTAGACTTGGGAGAGACAGGCCTTCCACCCACAGAAGGGCAGCATATATGGGTACAGATACAGGTATTTGGTACATGTGATGATAGGGTAACAGAAAGCTGGATCTAAGCAAGGTTAGGATTCTCTCAGGCAAATACCACAGAGGGAAAGAAGAAAAAGGGAGCTGAGATACATGCAAAAAAAAGCAGTTATTAATGAAGCATGAACTCCAAGCTAGATAAGGTGGGAAAAGGGGGGTATGAATGAAATACAGTGAAAAGTGGAAGGGTTGACAGGAGTAGCCAATGAAGTTAAAAATACAGGATCCAGAACAAATAACATGCCTTTTTTATTACAAAATCATAAGCAGGTAATTCTATAATTTAACAATATCCCACTCAAGCACACCATATGACATTGTAGGTAAAATGTTCAAATTAAGACTATAAACTATTGCCCTGGCTGGTGTAGCTCAGTGGATTGAGTGCGGGCTGTGAACCAGGCGTCGCAGGTTCGATTCCCAGTCAGGGCACATGCCTGGGTTGCAGGCCATGTCCCCTAGCAACCACACATTGATGTTTCTATCTCTCTCTCTCTTTCTCCCTCCCTTCCCTCTCTAAAAATAAATAAATAAAATCTTAAAAAAAAAAAAAGACTATAAACTATTACACCCATATTATTACCCCACCAACCACACTCAAGCAGGCCTTACTTCTGCAGGACTATCTATCTATCTAAGGAACAAGGAAACCAAGAAAGAGATGGTGGTCAGTATTTTTAAAAACCTTGTAAGTGGAGCAATTATAAGCAGTAAGAGAGTTTAAGGTTTTTGACCATGGAAGTAGATTTCGAAAGTGGGGGTGGGAGGAATTTAAAGCTGAGAGATCAAATGTTGGATTATCCATGTGGATATAGCAATCACTAAACATGACAGGAATTGTGGAAAAGCAGTGAGCCAGGCACAGATGAGGAGGCATAACTAGAAAGTAAGGACAGATCTGGAGGGCATAACAGTCTGATGGTATGCATTTCTGAAGAGCTGCGGTTCTGAATGAGGAAGAAACAGACTGAAGTGGCAATGGGAGAAGAAAAGGGTTCCACCAGGGCAGGGGATGGTGCAACAAATGTCACTACCTAAGACTACAAGGAAACATAGTCAGGTAGGGCAAGAAAGTGAGAGAAATTTTATTTTCAACACTATGTCTCTATTTGATGATAATAAACTATCAATTAGGATGCAACCTGGAATGGTTAGGGTAGGGGGCTGGAAGATTGCATCAAGTTAGATATTTACAAAACCAAATAAGAATCAAATTTCCCAATAGTAATGGCCAACCTGGGGATCTTGGACAGAAAAAAAAAAAAAAGACACAAATCAAATAAACAAATACTTTTTCTAAGCTTTGTGAGAGCAGCTCAGTATCTTTCCAATAAATTCCTATTCTGCTTAAGTTAACAACTAAGAAATCCCACTGATAATTACCTTCATGTAGGAGACATTGCGAGTATCAGACAAGTTCAGAAAAGGAATGTTTATTTAATCTATTCACTATATTTAAGTGCTATTTGGCCTAGAGTGATAAGGAAAATATCAGTAAGGAATCTTAAGCGTGTTAGCTATTTCTTTATCCTCTTCTCATTTCTTCCTTTCAATGGTGAGAAAAAGAGCAAGGACAACTGAAGATGGAGTGCGCTGGCAGCAGGGTTGCTGTGAGGGCAGCCGGGTTCCCTGCACACCTGCCCGTGACCTCATATTAACACGTGTGCAGGTGGGGAAAGAGTCCTACAGCTTAAAATAACAAATGCCACAGCAGCTTAACTCTCCTCCCTGAGGTTCTTTGTCCAACTGCTCTACTCCCTACTAGCATTTCTCTAAATGAAAAATAAACTATTGGGGAACAGTTAATATAAATGATGACTTTCTCTCTCAGGTGAACTAATTTACCTAGATGAAAAATTCTGAGAATATTTCTAATAGTGTAGTACAGTATTTAACTTCCTGTAGAAACAAGTGTTGACAATTTAATTATAAAACTGCATAACCCAAAAGTGAGTATACTACTATTCCACAATTCCTTAACACAGATCAAATTAAGGCAAATTAGTTTTGATTGTCATTCACTGCATATTAAATAAGTATCTAAAATATATGATTGAGCCCTGACTGGTGTGACTCAGCTAAACCTTGATCCACAAAGTTGAAGGTCGCCTGTCCGATTCCTGGTCAGGGTACATGCCTGGGATGCAGTTCAGTCCCAGGTCAGGGTACTAGAGGCAGCACATCAATGTTTCTCTCTCACATAGAGGTTTCTTTCCCTCTCTTTCTCCCTCCCTTTCCCTCTCTCTAAAAATTAATAAAATCTTTAAGAAAAATAAAAAGAAAACATAAGATTGAGATACAAAAAACAATTACATTGTAGTAGGTCTCAACATTAAGAAACATACAAAATCAATTTACTGGCTTCATGTGAAAGCACCTTGAAAATGTAGGTATATGGAATATACCAAGCATGGATGAAATTATTTAGTGCTGTGGGTGGGGTGGGGGGGAGGGACATGAGAGGTAAATAATAGAGAATACTTCAAAATATTCACAATAGTGAATATTCACTAGCACTATGACCTTTATTTGGAATAATATTTTTCTGTACTCATATATCGTAAGACCCAGCACATCAGAGACTAAGTCACTTTGTCAGTTGAAAAAATATGTTGAATTTAATAACAAGTCAATTGGGGAGAAGATACATTTAACATAAATCCAATTGGTGTCACACTGCTTCCATTATGCACAAAAATACAGCATTAAAAAACGATGACAACTAAACACATAAACAAAGGAAGGCTTTCTTTTTTAATTGTCTTATGAGATCTCCCAGCATACACCTCACCTGAGCAATGGATAGCCATGTGCTAGTTATGTAACTTTGGACACATCATTTACTTCTAAGTTCTAATTTCCCAATATGTAAAATGGGATAATTATATCATTATCTTAGGGCTATTTTGAAGATCAAATCAGATAACATGCATGAAGTGTGCACAGTGACTAACACGCTTAAGTATAAAATATTAACTGTTATTAACAGCAGTTCCAGAACTATTTAGAGTATATAGCCATCAATTTTCATTTTCCTTTTCCATCTCAAGGTAAAGACAAGAGTTTCCCAAAATTGAGTGTCCCCCCACAAAATTAGTTCAAGTTCAGTAGGCGTTACATAAACCAAAGGTTTCCACAGTCAGGCAAGTTTTCGTTGACTTTATTTTTTTTAAACTGCAAAACATCTGAGTGCATTATACTAATGTATACTATGATTCCCTAAAAGTAAAATCTAGTTTAGTATTTCCAAAGTAATTTCACCATGAAGTGACTCCTGCCTTATTGAGATCACATAATCCTAGAGCCCTAACATTTTAGGAATACTAGTAAAAACAATGCTGAATATGTACGTCAAACAAACAGCATCCTTCAGAAGATGATACAGGATCTTCCCATTTTATTTAGTTAAGTGCTATGCATCCTTCAGATCTCAGGAAAGCCTTTTTAACCCTCCAAACTTAATCACGTCTTCCTGTCAGATACTCTCACGGTCCCCTTAGAGGGAACTTCTCCTTCATAGGCCTTACTGCCATTTGTATTAACATGCCTGAGAGATTATTTGATTAATACTTGTCCCCTTACCCACCAAACCATGAGCTTCAATTGAAGTCATGCCAGTATTTTATGCTGAACTCCATACCCATAGGTAGATGCATGATGTTTGGTAACAGATGTGGAACAAATATGTGATATAAAAACTTCACTGCAGCTTTATTTGTCATAGTGGAAAACTTTATTAATATTAAAGTAATTCGCCTTGGCTGGTGTGGCTCAGTGGATTGAGCACCAGACTGCAAACCAAAAGGTCGCTGATTGTGGCCCACAACCCAGGTATGACCACTGAGTAGGAATTCAATGGTGTGCAGGCTAGCGCTTAATCTACTGAGCCACACCAGCCCGGGCTCATTTCTCTATTATATTGATATTTTTCAACAAGTATGCATTTCTTCTCTAATTTTTTAGGCTTTGAGCAAATGAAAGTCCACATAAATTATATGTTTTACGCTTAGTTCACATTTGTATCATTATTTCTTAAAAATATTTTTAATGATCCCCTTAGCGATCTTTGAGAGGAAAGTAAGACAACAGATAGTACTAACCCCATATTGTAGATCAAAATAAATGAGAGATTTGAAGTCAAAATGTGTCTCTTTTTTCATATTCTAGTGTTCTACTCATTACACAGCAATGCCTTTCCAGTAAGAATCACAAGACTGTCCTAATAATATCTACATCTTAGTACCAAATGACTAGAAGAGATTTAATCCTATTTCCGCCCCTTCAAGTCCCAAGAGGGCACTGCAGGCAAATAGCTACAGAGGCCTCTTTCAAATAACCCCAGGGCAGGTAAAGTGCAAAATCACAGTGCAAGCTCCTCGCTATTAGACAACTCCCTTATATTAAGCTAAAATTTACCTCTGTTAGTTTGAAACTTTGGTCCAAGTGTGGAATGCCACAGAACAAGATTCTCTCCAGTTCTAGAAAATATTCAAGTATACGAAGATAGCTATCTCTTCTGCCGTTTTGGGAATGGGTGTTTTACCTATATAAATTTCCCAATAAAGTATCTGTCATCCACCTTCTAATTTCAGTGATGTCCTGACAAATTGCTTGGCACAGAAGGAGAAGGAAAACTATCATGTAGAACTCCTGCAAAATAATGAGGTACATGTAGTCAATTGTTACTACAATTGTTTAAGGAGAGTTACAGAGAATCATGAACTTATCACTCCTTCTTTGTTAGATGTCACTGAATCAAATAGCTCTCTGATATAAAGCATAGGAATGAAATCAGAGTCAGATGCTTCTGACAAAATCTTGGCTTTAAATAGCGCCATCAAGCTGGCTCCAGAATTTGCCGTAAATGCAGCCAATTATTAGTCCTTCATTAGATAGATGAACAATCAACCTAATTATCTTTGCTCAATAAAATATTTCTTACTGTTTTTTTCACTACCTCCAATAACAAAACACCTGGTGTTTATACGAATGGACACATGAGGCTTCCTCACAATTTAAAAAGAAGCAAAGGATTTAATGCTAAAAGTAATGTACAAAATTAAAACTTAGTGATTAAACTTGAGACTCATGAAAAGATTTAAGACGACAGTAACATGGCTGTTAGATAACACCAAGAAAATGAACAGTGAAAAAGTACAGGAACTCTATGAAGGACTGCTAGCACAAGAAGTACAAGCTCAAGAAGTCTTGTACTTAAGTACAAAAAGTGCAGTAAGGTACACTATAGCAACATAGTTCTTAAAACTGCTTTTTATCATCTAATGAAAAACAATCAGATTTAAATGCTTGTGCCAAAACTTACAATAAGAATACAGAAAAAGACAGACATCTATTGCAAATAGCACTGCTTTTTATTCAGTACCTAGTGTCAGTAGGCACAAACTTGGGGAAGGCTTCCCAAATGTTGCTTCAGTTTTGTTTTTGTTTTTTTCTGAATCTGAACCTAAGGTAAACAAGAGGTTCCCTGAGAACTTCATTAAAAGTATCCCTCTCTACTGAACTGTCTTCCCCTCACCAGAATTTATTATAATTCATAACTATACATCTTTGTACTTTATTGTCCAGTGACTCAGGAAACTATAAATTCCTTCAAGGCAAAGTCGACTCTTTTTAACATTGTATGCACCTGAGTACAGGGCCCTGTTCAAGAAATGTGCTCATTAAATATTGTAGAGTTTGTGAAGACAAAAAGAGGAAAGGAAAAGGGGACCATAAGTTACCATAAATAGTTTGCTCTCAACATTAATTTCTCCATGTTGAAAACTTAATCAGCTCTTGGATACTTATAATCTAAACCATTTACGCACGTCATTCAGTTTAGCTTCCCAGCAATCCTGCCAGGCTTCTCATTTGAAACTACAGTATAGCTTAGAGAAATTAAATAATTCACTCACATCACACATCTGGTAAATCTGAACTCCAGTTTATGTGAATATCAAGTTTATCTGATGTGATAGTGGCCCCCAAGACGCCCTTGGCTTCCACGATCTCAATTATCTCCTCTCCATAGGACTATGGAGAAGTTGGAGGGGCAGACACCTATAGCAAATTAGTAGTTGTATACAACCCACCACCTCTGGCTACGTAGGAAGTCTGAATTTTCTTCCAGTTTACAGAAATCCTGCTGCAGAAGTAAATGAGCCCTGGCTGGTGTGGCTCAGTGGGTTGAGCACCTGCCTGGGGAACCAAAGGGTCACTGGTTCCATTCCCAGTCAGGGCACATGCCTGGGTTGTGGGCCAGGTTCCCAGTTGGGGATCTGGAACCAGTGAGAGGCAACCACACACTGATGTTCCTCTCCCTCTCTCTCTCCCTTCCCCTCTCTTTAAAAATAAATAAATATTTTTTTAAAAAAAGAAGTAAATGACTTACGAAAAGTAAAACATGCTTTTTATATATTAATCACATAGTTTGATCCTCAACATAATCTTTACAAAATCGTCTCCCACCCATTATGTTGGTGAAGGCATTAGGGCTAAAAGCGATCAATCCTTCACATTCTTCCTACAAATTTGTGAGCTTAGGGTTTTCCAAGAAGAAATGGTTGCTGCATAAACTTCGTACAAACTGACACTCGAGCCATAATCCTCGTTCTCCTACGGCAAATATGTGAACCAGATGGGAGTGTTCAGCAACTCAATTTACCCATTTGCATTTGAGGTTTGACGAGGGTCCCATTCACTCTTTGGGAAATTATTTAAGTGTTGACTGCCAAATACATTTATAAGACAACACATCCAGGTCAAAGAAAGGGTGTGGGAATGTCATTTTGGAAAGGGTTGCACTGCAGCCAAAACTAACTCTGGGCTGCGGTCCACACTCGCCCTCGCCAAGTCCTTTCATTTCCTCTCCCATCCCCTGAACCACTCATTCCTTCCTGGAGTCAGATTTCGTGCAACAGGTTCCTACCTTGGTTTGAACAGTCTTATCAAACTTGTCATTTTTGAAGCTAAACGTATTTTGATGCCTCTGAGGCCTGGAACGGGCCACGTTCCCTTTCTGGGAGCTCATCGCCAAAATCACAATCACCACGGGCTGGGACAACGAAGATGCAGATAAGACCAAGACGCCCGAAACTACCTCCGGGAGTAGACGCCTCCGTCACTGACCCGGAAGGAACTTATCCGGCTTTTCCGCCCCGCCCCTGCCAGCCCACATGACTCTGTGAGGAGGTCAAAGGACACCCTCAGCTCCTCAACAACTTCAAGATTTTAGCTCGGAACCAGGACTGGCTCCCTTCACTTAACATCTCTATGAAACCCCACATATAAATCCCCCTTTCTTCGAAGAGAGAATTCCCCCATTGGTCCGAACTGGGCAGTACAACAAGGCAGAGGTACGGGGAACTTTTAATTTTATTGGCCCTTCTTTTCCGCAATCCCCGCCTCCTGCCGACTCAGCTCAGCCTCTCCTGGCGCCCGACTCCGTACGACGAATTGTGATTGGTGGAAGTCGGGCGAAGGTAGGCTGCGTTCCTCCCCCGGCCAGCTTGCAGGCTGGAGCCCGGGTCAGCTTTGGCATCTTCATCCAGTCAGTGACCAACTCCTGGCTGAGCAAGTCCTCTGCTCGTGCCCCTTGCTTCCCATCCTGCCTTCCTCCCGCCACGAGGGCGAGCCCGGCGGCTGCCAGGCTGAAAAGGAGCAAGGAAAGGAGGATTGAAGAGAAGAAAGAACTGGCTGGGTCTGGGTGGTGTCTGCAGTGGCAGAAAGGGCGGCGGTGGTGGCGGCGGCGGCAGCGGCAGCTGCGACCACGGCCACTCGGGACTTAAGGCCCGAGAGCAGACGGCTGCGGCGGCAGCTCCAGCGCCTTGCGCCGGGGCCGTTAGTCAGCAGAACACGAGCCCGCGTGGAGGAGCAGGGCCGTTGCGAGGAGGCGGGACTCGGGAGCGCGAGTGGGCCCTCTCGGGCGCTGCCGTCTTTACCCGTCCGGTCGCCGGGGACAGCAGCTCTCGTCTCTCCTCCCTGTCCCGGCCCGTCCACAAGCTGGGAGAATTCAGCCGCGGAGGCAGCTTCGCGGATCGCGCCTTGTGGAGGACAGCGCGTCGGCAGACCTTCCCTTCCAGCCCTTTCTGCCAGACACCTTGGCTGCAGCCCCTCAGGTGCAGGTGCGTGAGGCCTTGCGGGCTGGGGCACTGAGATCGAGCTTGAGGAGGGGGCGCTAGGCCCGGAGCCGCAGCGTCGGAGGGACCTGAAGCCGCCGGCTGGGCGGGGGGAGGGGAGCGGGAGGCGTCTTTGTTGTTGGAGACCGGGATCCCACTGGACGGCGGGCAAAGGCAGGGAACCCCTCCGGATTGGGTCTGCATTTTGGAGAGTCTGTTCCAGTGGTTCGGTGGAAGGGAAAGGTAGAATTGGGTCCCTGGGGTCCGCCTGGTTGCGGGAATCAGGGGGCAGGTAGGGACGGACTGAGAGACTAGGAAAGGTGTTAATAGGTCCTTCTTGCCGAGAAGGGTATCATGTCACTTCGTTTGCTTTTCTCCTTGTGGACCGTCAGGTGAGGTCAGGTTCACTATGAGATTCGCGGTACCCAAGAGCTTTCTCCTGAATGTCCTCGTGTGTCAGCCTCGATTTCAGATCGAATCTGCCGGGTGCTTAGTGATTTGTGTGTTTCGGTCGCGCAGTAGGGTTCTTTTTCTCTACGTGGGTGAACTTAAATCCTACCTATTTTTGAACTCTGGCGTAGACGCGTCGGAATTTTGAATTGGATAATTGGAGTTTATGTTTGGATTTTTTTAAAATCCTGAGACGAAAGTCTGTCAAGTTACAATTGTATTGCTGTGAAGGTCTTTTGTAAAGAGACTTTAACCCCGCGTTTTGTAAAAAAAAAAAAAAATGTTCATGATCCATGGTGAAATTTCTGCCAATGCCTAGGCATAATTTTTTTTAACGATGTTTTGATTTAAGTTAGTGTGAGGTGGATTTGGTAAATAAAAGGATGAATAACGGACTACAGAGAGGGTGACCTTTAAATTTTGGCTATTCATGAAAAGGTATTCCTGTTTAATACTTTTTGTAATAATAATACTTGATTTGCAAGATGATTCATTTTTTTTAAGGATCAAATTACCAAAATGAATTTGAGTAGAAAGTCAGGTATATGTGGTAGCAGCATTCATTTGTTTACATTAACAGAAAGACTTAAAACGAACTTCATTAAAAGTTTCTCACATTTTTATAGCATAAAATCACTTGGGTAATAATGTCTGATATCTAATAACCAATGTTTTGATAGTATTCATGATTGGAATGGTCTAATTTAAGACTGTCCAACTCTTTGTTGATAAATTTCTATTTTGGGAGTGAGAGTGGTGGGTTACTTGAAGCAGTGCAGATAGCCATGTTTCCACTAATAAAAAATGTAGAATTCCTGTTGTGTAATAATTGCTATATTATTTGAGATGGAGGAAATGAATAGCACCCTTACCCATATTTTGACCTCTCTTTTCTCCTCCTCTAGAATTAATAAGGTTAATTGGCAAGGATGGGATTAGATTTTTAGCAGGCCTAGGCAGTTTTAAATTTGTCCCTTGCTGTATGTACTGTAGTAGATAAGGGGTTTGTTTTGTTCAGTATTTTTGCCCATTTTGAAATGTGTATGAAATGATATTAACAATTTTCAGTATCCCTGTGACAAATAAAATTACCATAAAGTTTCCTGACAAAATAATGTTTTTGGTAGCTTAATGGACCTAGCATTGGTCTGTAATTCCAGGCCAGCTATCCAACGTCTGAGTCAGTTTCTCCTTCTGTGATACAGGACTAATAAAATGTCCCACCTGCTCACTGCATACAAAGGGCAGTGAGAATCAACAGTTACTCTGGTTATGTGACATCGATTGTTTTAGTTAAATAAGAGTAGTCTGTCGTGCAGTTCTCTTATTTTGTTTTGGTATTATAAATTTCAATTTTTTGGTGAAAAATTAGCATAAAGTTTTGATAAAGGAAATCCCTTCTGTATGCCATTTAGGACTTGATAAACTCCCTTCCATGTTAAGATTGATGTTATATCTTTAGAATCAGTGATGACAAGAAAAGAGAGTTACAAATTAACTTGTTTGGTTTATTTACTAGTAGATTTTATTTCCAATGTATCCAGGTATTTGCTCTTACTGTACAAAAATTATACCTGCCTTTTGTACCTCGTTAAAAATTTCTCATACACGTTGCCCTATATGCCTCAAATACAGCCTTGTGAGATAGGAAAAATAATGTTTATGACTTTTTTTTAAAACAAATGAAATAAAGTCCAGATAATTTAATTATTTGAATTGCCTAAAGCTACACAATTTGTAGGATGCAGAAGTGAGACGTGAACCTGAGCATTCTGACATCTAGTTCTGAATCCTTTGCCTCTGGAGCAGTATTTTTCCAAACACCTGTCTAGACCCAACAAATTTTCGCCAATTCAGGTAAAATGAGAAATAATAGAGCAATATAAGCATTGGCGATGTACAACGTAAATGGACATCCGTGCACCCTTTACCAATTTGAAGAGATAAGACTACAAAGCAAAATGAAGATTCCTCGTAGTACTTTCATATATCTCTTTTAAATCTGCACCCTTTCCCCCATTCCATACCACTAACTCCAAATTGACATACATCCTTCCTGTAGCTTGCTTTCTTCACTCAGTTTGCCAAGATTTTTCTGTGTTTATTCACATAGTTCTAGTTTCTTTATTTTACTACAGTATTGTATGTGTTTCACATTATGTGACTATATCAAGTTTCTGTTGGTCATTTTAGTTGTTCCCAGTTGTTTGCTTATTAAACAGTGCTGTAGGGAATATTCTTGTATATGTTTATTTAGGCACGTGGTTCTTAACCCTATATCCCATTTTATAGAAATATTTTGCATCCTGGCTGGCGTAGCTCAGTGAATTGAGCACGAGCTGAAACCAAAGCATCGCAGGTTCAATTCCCATTCAGGGCACATGCCTGGGTTGCAGGCCACCAGCAATTGCACATTGATGTTTCTCTCTCTCTCTCTCTCTCTCTCTCTCTCTCTCTCTCTTTCTTCCTCCCTTCCCTCTCTAAAAATAAATAAAATCTTTAAAAAAAAGAATTTCTCTTACTTTCTTTAAAAAAGAAAAATATTTTGCAACTTCCCAAATACTGTCCTAAAATAAAATTCATAATAATAAACTAACATTCATATTTTAAAGTAATGCATTTACTAAAATATGAGAAGTAATTTATAGCAAAGTAATAACAACATGCTGGGGCTCAACCACCCTCTACATCTTGCTACCAAGTGTGACAGTCAACGGGTAACATCAGAATTCTTGGAGCCTGTTAAAAATCAGAAGATCAGGCCCCACCCTACTAACTCAGATGCTGAATTTTAACAAGATTCTCAGGGGATTTGTGTGCATGTTTAAGTCTAAGAAGCACTGCTAGAAGAAATAGTAGTTAGCTGCTTTGTACCAGTGGGTAGTGTCACCATGAATAGGACAGAGACTAATGCAGACTAAAACAGGTGTGTTGAGTTGGCCATCACTGATGATCAAAGTGTGGTCATCTCTTTAATCGGTGGATGAATTCTTTTTTTTTTTTTTAAAGATTTTATTTATTTATTTTTAGAGAGGGAAGGGAGGGAGAGAGAGAGGGGGAGAGAGAGAGAGAGAGAGAGAGACACATCAGTGCGCGGTTGCTGGGGGACATGGCCTGCAACCCAGGCATGTGCCCTGACTGGGAATCGAACCTGCGATGCCTGGTTCACAGCCTGCGCTCAATCCACTGAGCTACACCAGCCAGGGCGGTGGATGAATTCTTAAAAATCATCTGTATTAAAACACAAATATTTTGTGTTAAGTTCTGTTTATAAATATCTGACCTTATATTTTTCTCTTCCTGTTCCCTTAAATCAGTGTCCAGCAGAATCTTCAAAAGACATGGGGCAGCATTATCTCTACACACCAAGAGTGCTTGGCACCCCTGGCATCTGTTCAGTTAGTGCCCCCCATTCATTATTACAGCTAACAGCCAACACTGAGGAAGATTGCCCTGGGATATGTCTAGTAGCAGTAGCTTTCTCTAGAACACAGGTAGATGCTGCTGCTTCAACTTTATTAGATAACTACCATTTTCTCTCCAAAGTGTTTGTCTCAGTAATGGATAGGACTGTCTATTTTCCCACCTTCCAGATATTTTAGACTTCAGTTTTGCCATTTTGAGGAATATGAAATGGTACCTCATTGTAGTATTATTTACATCTCCCCAGTTAGTACTGTAATTGAGAACACTTTCATTTATTTTTATCCATTAGTGGTCCTTTTCTATGAATTATGTGGGGGATTTTTATAGGATTGTTTATCTTACTGATTTGTAAATGCTTTTCCTATATTCTGGTAATAATACTTGGTAGGCTTCATAGATAACTTTCTAATCTTTAGCATGCCTTTTTTACTTTATATATGGTGCCTTTTGATGACTAGATGTTCTTCATTTTAATGTTAATTGTAATCTTTTATGATTGTGCTTTTTCTCTTTAAAGGAAGTCTATTCTGAAGTTGTAGGTTCTGTTACAGCTTCTTTTAAAAGTTTTACTTTTTCACAGTGTTTCTTAAATTTACATGGAACTATTTTTATGTAATGAGGTGTTTGTGCATCTAAATTTGCACAGTAAAAATGACTACCTTTATATTGAAATTGCCATTTTTATGTTAATGTATTTGATAAATTGCTAGACTACGTTTCAGGTGTAATGTCCTTTTGTTGTAAAATTAAAATTTGGCAACTGTAATTCCAAACTGTTGTTTTTTGTTTTGTTTTGTTTTTAGTTTAACTGGTTTTGAAATCCTTAAGGTTTGAGTCCTGACCGGTGTGGCTAAGTTGATTGCGTTTTGTCCCACGAAGCCCGAGGTTGTGTGGTTCTCTGGTTGGGGCACTTGCAAGGCAGCCTAGCCTACCGATGCTTCTCTCATTGATGTTTTTCTCCCTCCCATCACCTCTCTAAAAAATAAATAATTATTTTTAAGAAGAAATCCATAAGGTTTGAGAACTGCTGGTTCAAAGTACTCTGATTCCTGTTTCATCTGTGCCTCCTATTCAGCCTCTAAAACATCATAGAAAGTGAGCGGGAATTCTTAAGTACTGATTTTCTATCCTTTGTATTCTCCACATTCCAGCTCATTTTACATATTTTTCATCACTTTTTATCTGGCTACAATTTTTTTAAATGATATTTAGTGGCCCTAATTTTTTGAACATGATTTCAGAGTAAATTTAAATATTATTTTAATTTTAATTTGACTCAGATATAGGCCCTAACTGTTTTGTCTGCCCAAGAATTAAAAGCAAGAATGGTTAACAGATTTTTGCATAAAGATGAAAATGAAAAGTGGGAAAGGAAAAATGGGCCAGTCTACTGTGAATTAGTAAATATTCTAGGTTTGGTGCAGGGGGTACATCTGTAAAAGAAGCAAAGATCCCTAGCTTCCTAGAGGTTTTACCCCACCTAGCAGAGGACCATGGACAGTGTGAACAATTGATAAATAAATAAATGTTAGAAAGTGATAAATACTTCTAAAGAAAAAGTACAGAAGGGTAAGGAGAACGTATTAAATAAGGTGGTTAGAGTAGATTTATTTGGGAAAGGGGAATGAGTTGAGATGTGCAGTGAAGGCATTAGCTGTATGTGAAGAAGACGATAGCAAGCAAATCTTGGAACAGTGGGATAGAATGTAATCTTTAAGTTAAACCTGTATTCCTGGCTCTACCATTAAGTTGTGTGAACTTGGGCAAGTTAATTGACTTAACAACCTGAAGTCTCGATTCCCTCATGTGTAAAAGATGATAAGCTGAGAAAAGTATTATTAAGATAAAGGAGATAATAAGTGAAAGCATCTACCTCCTACCCCCCCACCTAGTTCTCATGTAGCACTCTATATTTTCATAGCGTTTATCATAGTGTATAATAATGTCTTTAGTTGATAAATTTTATCTCACCCATTCAGAAATATTAATGAGAAGAACCAGTCAGTGCGGTAATATATTTAATTAACATAGTCATTTGTAAAGTAACTTTACACCTGTTTTTATCTGAAGATCATTTTATGCAAATTTGTTGAGAAACTGTTTTGTATTTGTAGTGTCTTTATGCTAGAGCTCCACATTGTATTTTTATAGGTATTAGCTTATTAATCACTACACATCATCTTTGTGATGGAGGCAGTGGATATGTATCATCTTGCACTTGAAGGAATCTGAGCTGCTAAATGGCATTAAGTGACGTAGTGTCAAGGAGAGTTTGGATCAGATCTGATTACATTTGAGTATATTTTCACTATGTTTCTCATTTTTCTTCAATATTGCTAAAATTGACTCTAAATTATAAAAGTAAAACTATGTAACTTATGTTTTATTGTTAGATCATGGTCTTGGGAAAATCATTTAAGATTTTGAAATCATTAAATCATTAAGGACAACAATATTTTATTGGGTTGGCCAGAATTTCCATATGGTTTTCTTTGTAAAATAAAAGGCGTGTTTTTCATTTTCACCAATAACTTTATTGATTTGGATATTTTGAGTATGTTGGCTTTCTCCCACGTGGTTATAACATTGATTGTTCTCAATTAATGTATCGATTGGATCGCTACCAACTTCAGGTGGTCTCTGGTCCTGTGAAGCATCCTCCAGTGAGAAATCTCCAGCATGAAACTTCACAAACCACTTTTAACACTTGGGATCAGTCACAGCACCTTCTCCATACACTGCACACTTTTTTTTAATTTCAGTTGCATTTGTACCTTTTTTAAAAAAATAAGAAGCATAATATGCCAACAATGTTGCATATTTTGTTCCATGTTCAATATTAAAATGGCTACACAGAAATTCACCAATTTTGACATTTTTTAAAACACACGCTGATATGACAGCTGTCACCATACAATCCAACAAAATTGTTTCAAATGCATTTAAAGACAACTGAGTGCTGCTAGAGCCATCAGTGTCCAAGGAAGAGATATTAGAATTGGCAATATAGTAAGAAGTTTTTACCTTTAAAAATACATAGTGCTAAAGAGATTGTTTTCATTATGGCTGTCTTAGAGTATTTAAGACTTATATTTAGGATGTAGTCACACAGGTTAAGAAAATAAGGTTAAGAAAGTAAATACATGTTTACTGTAGGTCGGGATTAATAAGAAAGGGTTTGAAATAACCTCATTAACTTGGTGTAGGCAGTTCTTCATTCGTGTCCCAACAAACCTGAAGTAAAGCCTGTGTCTCCAGGAACAGAATTAGAAGACATCATCAGTTTATCAGTTTCAATAAATTTTTTGGGTTTCTGAATGTAGAAGATTGTTTTTAAATGTGTTTTTAAAATCATTTGAAATAATTCCTGTAATACTTTTCCCAAAAATGTCATCCAGGGACGGTGACCTAAATATTTTGTTTCTGATTAGTATCCTGCTTGGTGTACTGATAATTTTTCACTCCCTAGCTTTGACACCCCCACCTCCAAATGTAAAAGTTATTCTGTGCACATAAATTGTCAGCATGAAAATAATGCTGATCAGTAACTTGATTTGCCAGGCTTATTTGAAACACTACAGGTTACATTTTGTTCACTGTTTTTAACACACCTCAGTATCACTTTAATTAATAAAGATTTACAGCAATAAAGTTAATAGGAGTGAGGACTTTTAAAAATTGTATATTAAGGACATTCTGATACAGACCCCAAGGGTTAAAATGACTTTCAATTTCTCTGTTACAATCCATGAGAAAACATTTTGGTTCGTAAGCTAATACATGCTCGATTAGGCGCGCGCGCACACACACACACAAAGTTTCACTGAAGAGATTATTATGGTCAGTATAAGAGTGAGTCAGGAGATTTTTTCCCCCCTAGAGAAAAAAATAAAACTTAAACAGGCTTTTTTAAAAACAGTAAAACTTGTTTTATTTGTAGGAAAGAGTGGTAAATGGGGGAGGATTTTACCAACAGAGATGGCTACAGTGTGTGGAAAGGCATAAAATCAAGAATGTTTCTCTGATTGAGGAACAGTATGTTCAGTAGAATGAGTGAATAATGTGGACAAAAAGATGGGGGTCACAAACTAAACCTGGCTAGCCAGATGAGGCCCACATGGTGTGCCTTACAAATTCAGAGATGTAAGGTTACCCCGTAGGATGGTCTGAAATTAAAACTTCCTAACTAAAACAGTTCAAGGCAGGTATCATGTCCTAGCAAAGGTCAGTCTCACCTTACTGAGCCTGTCTGTTGTCTGTTGGATCAAAGGTAACATACCAGATAACATACCTTTGGAATATCAAAGTAATTTCTTTTTTTTTTTTGGTCCCCTCAAACAAATCACCCCACCAGAGCGAAGACCACAAATCCCCTCATTGTGGATATGTTAATTGCTGTTAACTATTCTATATCTGCCTATGTAAAAGAATTATGTGTCTATTCCTTTCACTTTTTATCCAATCCTACAGATTCCCCACCTTCACTTTCTCCCCCATCCATAATCTATCATCAGTGAATTTCATGTAACCCCCTTATCTCTTCCCCTTTTGTTCTGATGTACAAAATAAGTGGTTAATCTCAGTTTCTGCAGCATTTTCTCAATCCCTTGAGATTTTGCTCCTCAGCAGTTATCAGTTTGGCTCAAATAAAACTCAAAAATTCTTACAGGTTTGGTTGTTTCTAAAGATGACAACAGGGAAGTGCACAGAAAAAGGATAGAGACCAGGAAGCAGAGAGAGTGAGGGAATCATGTATGGCATGCTGAAGAATTTAGATTTATTCAGGAGGGCTTGTGTGGTTCATTGAGATTTTAATCAGGAAAGTGACGTCACCCAGCTGCAGAGTTGTGTGGGTTAGAGAGTTAAGAGAGAGATACTAGCCAGTGATTTTATAACATTAAATGAAAAGTGACTGAGATGTGGCTGAAGGGATAGAGATACACAGGGGGTAGATAGACCTTGGTCAAATGAGAAGAGTGAAGAGAGGAGGAGGGAGGCTGATAGATACTGAGGAGATTATCAGGGTCTAGAGCCCAAATAAAGGACTGTGCTAGAGATTTAAGTTTTTAGATTTAAGCATCATTATTGTGTAAGCAGTAGTTAAAACCCTGGGTGTGGCTGAGATAAAAAGACAAGGAAGACAAAAGATGATCAAAATGGTAGTTGAAGCTGTGGGTTTGAGTGGGTTAAACAGATAAGACAAAAGATGTCCAATCTGTTTTTTAATTGTTAAATAAATAAGTAAATAAAATCTTTGAAGAGGTCACCAGAAAACTGAAAACTGAAATTTATTTTAAAGAAGGAAGGAAAGGACAATAGTGTTTAATGCCACAAATCGATCTTTTTCAAATTGAAGACTGAGAAATGTCCAATGCACTTTGAAATTATAAGAGGTCATTCATCTATGGTCCTAAATGGATTAACAATTTGAACAGATTCATTTGGGGCCCAGTGGAGAAATAGTGGGGATTTTGATTCTAGAGCACACTCAGAGTTAGTAGTTAGAATGTAGATAGGCTTTTTTTTATTTGAGTCTTGGGTATGTTTATGAACAGAAGAGATAAACCAGTAGAGCAGGAGAGGCTGAAGGTGCAGGAAGACCTACACAGAAGATAACTGATTACCTGTGATCTCTAATGAAGCAAGAGGCTTTGGAACCCTCTAGAATATGAACTGATTTGTAGCATCCAGAAAGAGATTATCAAATACATGCCTTCCTGTTCCAAGTAAAAGAACAAATTAATATACTGTATATCAACTGTAGTTTAAAATAACTTTTTAAGAAAAAGAACATCTTTTTTTGCATCTAATATGCCAGGAATTTAAATGATGTATCATTTAATGTTCAAAGCAACTTTGCAGTTTACAGATAAGAAAATTAAGGCTCAGAAATATTTGTCTAAAGTCACACAACTGGAAGATAGCTGAACTGTGATTTGATTGCATTTATGTCTAATTCCAAAGGCCAGTGATTTTAAAGTTACTGATTTGGGGGAACCAGTCAAATTTCCTAAAAGGAGGAAATAATAATAAGAGGCAACCAATTTAAGTTTCACCCAGAAAAATTAAAACTTAGTAGTATCTATTACCATTTTTAATTTTTTACAAAAGTTTTATTTTTCACAGAAAGATATTTTAATGTTAGAAAAAGTATCAAGGATATAATCTCTAAATAAAAAAGCAAACCTTTAAACTTACTAAACCAACTATTTTTGTTCTTAGCTTTTATTTTGCCAAAGAATGGTAAAAATGTATAGACTAGTACTAGTCCTCAGGTCACCTTTGCCAACAAAGACTCATGAAATAACAACTTTATATATAAAAATAAAATGATTAAAGTTAATATGGTATTTTTACATATTAGAAACTTTTCATAGTTTGTTTTGCTGCAAATTGATTTCTAAGGGTTCTCATTACCAAATTTCTAAGAAATTAATACAATGACTGAAATTGAAGCAATTCTGAAAAATACATAGATTAATTCTTGAACTTTTCCTTTTGTTAATTTATTTGATATTTTGGGTTTTACTTATTGTGTCTTATTTTAAAAATTACTGAAAGACACTGAAAATCTAAATATTTTCAGGAGTAAATCAAATTGCTCTAGCAATATTTTGTAACATTGCTTACTATTCTACCTTGTCCCAATTGGGGAATATTATCCTGTAAGCAGAACCTTATTTACTGACAGAAATGTAAATAGTGCCAACCAACTATAATAGGGCATCTTTAATCAACACATTCATTTCTACCAGTGTGAAAAATTGAGCTAGGGTCCATGTTATTCTTCTCTTTAAATCTGAAGTTCTGCTTCTGCCTGTGATGGCACTGGAAAGTAATGACAGACAGTAATACAGGGGGGAAATATCAGTGTTTAGGGGCTTACAGCCACCATCATTGCCAGCATTCTCCTGCCCTGAGTCCTGAGGCCATGGAGATGATTAGCATGGCATTCACTAGTGTCTCTTAATGGTAGTGCTGGTGGTGAAGATAGAAAGAACTTATTTTCTTGGCATCTGAGCATTCTAGTCATTGGGTGATGACTTTTAAGTTGTAATTGGGATAAGGCTCTACCATCTGAGCTCTTCAGCAGTTAGAGTTGGTCAGCCCGACTAGATGACAAGGCAGGGCACTTTTAAAAACAAGATCGCATTTGTGATGTTGTTAGGGCATTATCACTTACCTCTTAGGGACTAGATGGTGCACTTGGGGACTACAGGATCAAATCACTCATTTATTTTAAATGCCCAAATCCTTTCAAAATGCTTCAAGGATACACATTTCATCCCAAAATAAACTGCCAAACATGTAAGAATGTTCAGTTTTGCCAATACAAAGATTAAATTATCTCCTCAAAATAATTCATAAATATTAGGCTCTCTAAAATGGCCTCCCAAATTAATCATTTGGGAAGAAGGGTTTCAACCTTTTTTTTTTTTTTTGTCCACTGTCCAAATAACCCTTTTAAAAAAAAGGATTTTCCAGCCTTGTCAAAGAATGCTCATGATATAACTTAATACATATAAAAATGTAGTGTTACAACTTTATGATCAAGAAGTTGATTTGATATGTTGCAGTTAATTGGCATTAACCAGGTAAGACATACCTCCAGTTAGTAAATTGTAATTATCCTCAACTTAATGGTCTGTTTGTCGTCTCTTGGGGGTTATATAGGATTGGCAAAGTATGTTTACAGTTTTGACTACATGAAATAGTTTTTTCTTGCATTAATAAATAATTGTGTTGCTTTTCACATGAACAACTATACACCTACTTTTGCCCACCCATAAGCATATCAGAAGGTGTTTTTTAACCTGTAGAGTATAATGTAATAGAACCACAGTTTTGTTATTTTGCATGGTTTCCAGAAAGATTCAAGCCATAAATTACATACATTAATGTTTTTAATTTGGTTCAAAACAAACCTATTTTGACTATATTTAGCATTATTCTCAGTTTATCTGCTGTCAGGTCATTAGGTATAACTTCAGGCTCTTATTTTACTCTTTTCTCTTTCATTTAGTTAGTGTTTAGATTATTTTTGATCAGGTATTGTTTGCTGCTGAAGAAAACACACATGGTCACTGGCCTAATATAATATAGTAAAGACAGTAGGCATTAATCAAGTAAGCCCATTGGTGAATACATGGCAGGGAGCACAATTTGCAAGTACACTAAAGGAAAAGAACTGGATACTGTGAGAAAGAATAACCTAGTTTAGATTTTGAATTAACAAGATCTCTGAAAAAGTGACATGTTTTGAGACTGGAATAGTGAAGTCAGGTGAAGCACATGCACAGACTCAGAAGAGGAAACAGCTTTCATTCTTTCCAGAAACTGAAAGATGATAAGGGAGACTGCAGCTATAGGGAAGATATCAGAGTAAGTTTGGAGAGTTAAGCAAAGGTCAGATTATGCAAGGCCTTCAAGGAAGAACCTGTGGAGAAGTTTGATTTTATTACAGGTGCAGAAGGAAGCCATCAAGGAGTTCTTAAACAGATCACCTTGGAGGTTGACTACATGAAAAAGAAATTGTATATTAGGAGAATGTATGAATGGAAGAAATTAACACTCAAATTTATTTGTTGTTTACTCACATATTTTGAGTTTTTCCTTTTATTGTCATATTCTACATAACCCTGGTCAGTCCTTCTGTTTGTAAAGGCTAGTAACTACTGCAAAAGGGTAGAAAATGTAACCTCAGTAAGCCAAGCTACTTGCCTATGTGTTAGGTACAATTAAATATGACAGAAATTGAATGACTTCCGAATTAAACTCTTTTTGTATTTAAACTTTAAGAAGGTGAAGTCAATGAAAACTACCTACTATTTGATACTGTTTTTACTTGCTCTTAGTAATGCTCCTACAGGTGTTAGAAATGTGTTTTTTCTTTAGCAATGTGATTTTTGGACTCTTTTTAATAGAACGTACAATAAGATTTCTCCTCTAGAGGCAAGGACAGCAAGAGAATCATCTAGTTGTATAAAGAAAAATAATGTGAATATAAAATAAGGTGCCCAAAAAATTTAGGCAGATGATAGAGGAGAGGAAGGATTTAGTATAGTAAAATATTCTTGCTGGAAGAAAGCTCTAGATGTTATAGTTCAGTTGTCTCACATTAAAATTGAGACAGTTAAGGAAGGGCTTAAAAATTCATTTTAAATAGAATTATAACCAAAACCTGAGTTTCCTAGGTTGGTGGTGTTTCTACTATGCCTTTATTTTATTACAGTGAGGTAGGTGTAATATGAAACAAGGCTTCTTCAAAAGTTTAAAATAGTATGCAATGCCAAAAAAATTAGATGAATTAAATATTTCATGCCTAATGCGTTGTGTAAGATCATATTTAATGACCTAATTGATGAGGTTTGGAAGGGTGATCTTTAATGCTTGCTTTCTTCTTCATTCCAAACAAGTACACCACAGATACACTAGATATGCGGACTACTAAGACTAGCTATCACCTTCCTTTAATGTCAGTTATCAAGGATTTTCTCCATTGTTTTTTGCAACATCTCTTTGCCTTCCCTCCATCCCTCTTTTCTCCGGCTGCATTACTCGGCATACATCGGTATATTCTCTAAAATACTTTAGGAATTGTCTCAAAGACAACAAAAGAGTCTACAATATTTACTTCTTTGCTATTTGTGTCTTTAAAAGAACATAAGACAAAATATTAACTGCAATATCCAGTGAATCAACAATGTCTTTATTTTGCATAGTAGAAAGTTACATATGTTACCAAATTGGAGAAGATTACTTTTAGGTGTAATCAAGTATTGATAATTAACTGAAGGATGTGGTTTATACATTTTGCAATATAAATGATCATCATTCATTTTTTTATTTTTTCCTCCTTTCCACTGAACACTCTTTAATTTGGTCTTTCTCACTGTCATACTTCTATACATGTTACTCTCCTAGCTTGGAGGGTTTTCCTTTTGCTTTTGGAAATTATATCTCGCTGTAAAATTCTAACTCCTTCACAGACTCTTTCCTAAATTATATCTACTTTTGTCTGATTTCTGAAGCTTTAAAATCTACCCCACATTACATAACACTTAATTTTTCATAGGACAAAAAGAACCTCTAGAGTATTAATTTATTAATATTAAATTATATAGCATTCATTATAATACATTTAAAATACTGAGTGCCAATGTACAAAAAGAGCTCATGAATTTAGAATTAAAAGAGACTAACAAACATTAGGTCAGTTGCCTTATAAGTTTTGAAGTGAAGAAACACTCAGTTAAGTAATTTAAAGGATTAAAACTGATTCCTAATCTGTTAATACATTGTTTTTATTTTCTTAGGCTTTTACACCTTTCCTTGAAATAATCATTCTAGTTCTTCTTATGCACTCAAGCAAAAGGTAAAATTTCAGTGTTTTAAGAAATCTTGGCAATATGTTGGTTTGTTGAGTCCAAGAAAAGAGTTAGGCACAGCTGACAGTGACAAGTGTTTGTTACACATTTTCTAGGAGTAGCAGTTTTTCTTCAAACTTTGACTTGCAGATGAGTAAAACTAAGGGGAGGCAGCTGGCAACCAGAGGAAAAAGAAGTGGTGGAGATAGCCAGTTATGTAGATAGTCAAACTGTTGGTAGACAAACTAACCATATTAGCAAAGAATGACTGGCTTATTACACAATCTATGTAAAAAGAGGTAATGATCCCTGTTAAGGAAAATTATACTTATACTGATGCTGCATAAATGAGATAATTCTTTCAGTATCCCTACTAAAAAGTTATATATGTGGAGAAGGGTCTGATAGATATGAGAAATATACTCTATGCTGCTTATCATGCAGTTGTATGGTTTTGTTGTACCAATGGTTGATAAAATACCTCGTTCAAAATAATAGCTATAGAAACAGTTAAAACTGTAGTCCAGTCCATTCCAAAGACATTTGATTTTTTTTTCCTTGTATGCTTGAAGAGGTCTGTATCTGTCCTAATTCTGTGTACTGCTTCATTAAATAAGCTGTAGAATAAAACTGGCTTAATTTAAATAACCTAAGTTGTACTCCTTCACCAAATAAACTTGTTTAGGGGGTTAAATTTCAGAACTGGTCTAGTGCAAGAGCCTATTGAGAATTAATGTTTAATATTTGTATGCAAATTTGGACCACTTCCAGAAGTGACATTCCACCACATTCATAAAGTGGTGGGATGTCATCGTGAAAAATGAAGTCAGTTGAAATTTCTTTTTCTTTCAAAAAAGTCTCTGGACATAAAGCTAAATTAAAGGGAACATCTAAAGGAACCAAGGAGAAAAGTAGCTGAGAGAGAAAGGAAAGGTTAGAGCCTGGATACATTCAGTGAGAGGAAAGCCTAGGAATTCAAACGACATTTTGAAAGGAATAAATTATTTCTTTGTTTCCATCTATTTAAACACTCCTTTAGTTCTTACTTACTTTGTATTTTATATTCAAAACTTAAGAAGCCTATAGGCTCAAGTGTAATTCAAGTCCTATTGAACCCAAACCTTTGTATTAGAGATAAGGAAACAGATTCAGGGAGGAAAAATGACTTAACTAATGTCTCAGAGCTAATTAATGTTAGACCATGGACTAGAATCCAGCCTACCTAATTCATGGACTGGGGTTCTTCATACTATACCAGAAGCTAGTTAAAGAAATTGGGGATCAAGGTAGAGGAAGTGGGGGAGACTGGACCTTATACATTGTTAAATTCAAATACTAGTCATTGTTGAAACTTTTATATGTGCTTCTGATTTTTTAAGCAATTTTTTAATTGAGGTATGATTAACATTATATTAATTTCAGGTATACACCATAATGATTTGATATTTGTATATGATATTTGTGTATATTACAAAATGATGATCACAGTAAGTCTAGTTTAATATCCATTATGTCATTTTTCCCCCCACCCATCCCAGCCTTCCCCACCTCCGACCCGCAATCCTACCCCACTTTGGCTTTGTTCATGTGTCCTTTATACATGCTCCTTGACAACCCTTCCCCCTTTTCCCTGTTATCCCTTCTACCTCCCCTCTGGTTACTGTCAGTTCGTTCTTTATTTCAATGTCTCTGGTTATATTTTGCTGGCTTACTTGTTTTGTTGATTAGGTTCTACTTATAGGTGAGATCATAGGGTATTTGTCTTTTACTGACTGTCTTATATCACTTAGCATAATGCTCTCCAGTTCCATCCATGCTGTCACAAAGAGTAGGAGTTCCTTCTTTCTTTCTGCTGCATAGTATTCCATTGTGTAAATGTACCGTAGTTTTTTGATCCACTCATTTACTGATGGGTACCTAGGCTGTTTCCAGCACTTGGCTATTGTAAATTGTGCTACTATGAACATTGGGGTACACAGGTTTTTTTTGAATTGGTGTTTCAGGATTCTTAGGGTATAATCCCAGCAGTGGAATCGCTGGATCAAAAGGGAGTTCCATTTTTAGTTTTTTATGAAATTCCGTACTGTTTTCCACAGTGGCTGCACCAGTCTGCATTCCCACCAACAGTGCACTAGGGTTCCCTTTTCTCTACATCGTCTCCAACACTTGTTGTTTGTTGCTTTGTTTATGATGGCCATTCTGACTGGTGTGAAATGGTATCTCATTGTGGTTTTAATTTGCATCTCTAATGGCTAGTGATGCCAATCATCCTTTCATATGTCTCTGGACCCTCTGTATGTCCTCCTTGGAGAAGTATCTGTTTAGGTCCTTTGCCCATTTTTTAATTGGATTCTGTGTCTTCCTGGAGTGGAGTCATGTGGGTTCTTTATTTATTTTAGAGATCAAACCCTTGCCCAAGGTATCATTGCAAATATATTTTCCCATACGGTTGGTTCCCTATTCATTTTGCTGATGTTTTCTTTAGCTGCACAGAAGCCTCTTGATTTTGATGAAGTCCCATTTGTTTATTCTTTCCTTTATGTCCCCTGCTCTAGGGGACAGACATATCAGAGAAAATATTGCTGCATGGAATATCTGAGATTTTCCTGCCTGTGTTCTCTAGGACTTTCATGGCTTCACAACTTATAAGTCTTTTATCCATCTTGAGTTTATTTTTCTATATGGTGTTTTCCTGATTTTTAAAATAAATTATAGTTGACATTTCTTCTTCACCTGTGACAGGCAGCATAGGATTTTTTTCCAGCCTTTGATATTATTATAGCCTTAGCTTTGTAACTTAGGAAATAATTTCTTCTTTGCTGGGTGACTTCATATCTTATGTAGAACAGGGTTACAGGAAAATAATAATATAGATTGTTTGAACCCCTCTAAACCAACTGTTACTAATTTTTATCTTATTCATGGAGCTACAGCTCCATGGAAAGTTCCTTATATGAATGGAGGGTTCAGTAGTTTTTCTTCGATTAGTCTTTAGATTAGAAGGGCCTATCAGTCCATTAACATTAATTGAAACTTAAAATTCTTTTTAGTTTTAAATTCATGTGTCTTTTATGAGACACCCAAAGGGTATTGGTGTTTGGCTGGAGGGCAGTGCTGCTTCCTCCGTGGAACCTACCAGTAGACAGCCGAATAAGCTTTATTCTAAGAAGTTTTCTGTTTGCTCCAAGGCTGCTAGACGAGATATATATGACGTTTCCTGACCTGGTTCAGCTTCTTCAGCTTAGAAAATGGACCCTTTCTCCACCAACAGAAACATGTATATTTTCTTTTTTTAATCCTCACCAAAGGATATATTTATTGGTTTTTAGAGACAGAGGGGAAGCAGTGGAGAGGAAGAAACATTAGTGTGAAAGGAACATTGACTGTTGCCTCCCATACACTCCCTGACCAGGGATAGACCTGCAACCTTTTGATGCACTGGATGGTGCTCCAACCAACTGAGTCACCTGACCAGGGCCTTTTTGATCTCTACATTTGCCTTTTAAAAAGTAATTGGGGAGAGGGATAGTCCCGTGTCATGAGGAAGAGAGATACAGCTACATAGATATATGTGTATATATGAGAAATGTGTATACAACTTGTATCTCCTATTTCTTCATTTGACATTATTTTGATAACCTTAGTACTTTTTTTACAGATCTCCCACTAGCAAAGCTGGCAGCCTTACCAAAAATTCAGCATCTCATTATATTCACAGATGAAAATTCCCCATCTGTAAGTCTTCCTTCAATAAGGATTTAAAGTATTTTTCTATGTATACATATAATGTCTTGACCAGGTTGTCTGGAACTGCCACTGTATGGTGACAGTGCTGGGGATAACCCTTGATGCCCAGGTCAAGACATCTCCAGGCCAGGAATAAGAAGTGTGTTTGTTACCAGAATTGTAATCTGGATTGTGTGAAATTTTACAAGGAAAAAAAGAAATTGAAATTAGGAGTACAAAGTACAAGTTCTGGTCTACAGCCTAGAATGTTATACAGAAGTAAAGTTTGGAACAGAATGAGCATTTACAGAATCGGGTGTAGGTAGGTTAAGATCTAGGTTTATTCCTTTTGTGACAGAAATGCTTTAGTGCAATATAGGAGATACTCATCTTAACCACAAATCAGGTGCAAAATAGAAGCATTCTTTCAGCTTTCCAAATACCTCTGAAGAGATTAAGATACTGCAGCTGTTCTAGATTGCGTGTGTGGTTAAGACTTGAGCGTTTTCAGGTCACTGATATTAACTCTTTTGGGTCCTTTACATGTGGTTTCAGGGGATCATAGAACTACACATCTTCTTAATAGTACTGTTGCTGTTTAAGTAAGATAATTTTCAGGTTTCACCCAAAGCTGATAGCATATTAACTAATTTTACATGGAATTGATTAAATAGTACCTAGCTCAGAACCAACCATCCAGATAAGGGTTTGTTGTCAATTCTTAGAGCATTACTATTTTTGGGTAGAGGATGTTAGTAAGAAATGGCTCATTAAGCATTAGAACAACAGTCCCCAACCATTTTTGCACCAGAGACTGGTTTTGTGAAAGACAGTTATTCCACAGACATGGCAGGGAGGGATGGTTTTAGGATGAGTGGGGTACATTACATTCAAGCTCACCTCCAGCTATGTGGCCCGGTTCCTAACAAGCCTGGACCAGTACCAGCCCATGGAGGTTGGGGACCTCTGCATTAGAACATTGACAGGGTGGCATAATAGAAGCTGAAAGGCATGACACATTCTTCTAAATACTCAGACTTTGCAAAGGAAGGTAATGCAGCGCTTCTCTACATCACAGATCTTCATCGGCTTTTAACCTTCACCCATTGCTGGATTTAGTCAAAGTTAGTATAAGAGGACAGAAGGAGCAACAACAAGAACAATTTCTAAGTTGTCACTGATTAAGGTTGGTGGAGCTGAGATTCTCCACACTGGTATTCTACAAAAGGCAGTGAAATCTTGAGTAAAAACAGGTCATTCAACCCTGAGAGAAGACAGTATACGAGGTCTACCTGGGAAAAAATTCTTCCATTGTTAATATAATGAGAACAGTTTGTGTGACATTGATGTAACTTGGCAGCCAAGGAGAGTGGACCCGAATGTGCAGTGTGAACAATGACAACCTCATTGTACTAGGCAGTGGGGGTGGTAGAGGCCATTGAGTGAGCATGTGTACTGTGTGACTATTACATTGAAAATGAGCAAGTAGAGCAACAAATCTGCATCAGATTTTGTGTCAAGCTTGAACATTCCTTCATGGAAACTATTCAGATGATTCAGAAGGCCACGACAATGGGCAGCTGATGAGGGCAGCTTCATCAGGACAATGTGCGCCCACTCATGCATCACATCTCATGCTGAGTGCTTTTGGTGAAATATATCACCCAGGTGACTCAGCCCCCCTACAGCCCAGATTTGGTGCCCTATGACTTCTGCCTTTCCCCCAAACTAAGTCACCTTTGAAAGGGAAGAGATTTCAGACTGTCGATGAGATTCAGCATAACTAAATGGGGCAGCTGATGGAGATTGGGAGAACTGTGTGAGGTCCCAAGGTGCCTACTTTGAAGGGGACCGAGGCATCATTGTCCTATGTACAGTGTTTCTTGTATCTTGTATCTTCTTCTGTAGATGTCTCTGTTTTTCATAGTACATGACTAGATACCTTCTGGACAGACCTCGTACAGGATTAAACACCAGAACTGAAAACAAATGATCCACATTTGGAAGTACTGTTATTGAGCTGGGTTTGGTTTGGGTTGGGGTTAGGGAAGAGACGTTGTCTTAAATCTCTGTCTTTATCAAATTCATACACGCATGTGGTTAATAAGCCAAATGATTATACAAACTTTGTTATGAAAATTGGCAGTCCCAGACATTCATCTCCTTGATATATCCTATTTTTTTAAGGATTTTAGGATGTTTATGTCCATATTTTAGATAACAGTATTACTGTTGCTACTACTTCTTACACATTGACATCCCACTTACAAAAGAGAATATAGCTCCCCGCTACCACTGTTACACACATGTTTCCTATTCCCCAAATTTCCTGTGTAGCCTCCCACATCATTATCTTTGGATCTTTCTTCAGTTAGTCTGATTCTTCAGAGAAGGTTCTTCAATGTAAACCTTTGGTCTTCTGAGTTAGAATATCTAGGGAACTGAATTCCAAAATTAATTTTAACCAGTGCTTATTTTAGCCTAGTGGGGAGACTTAATTTTTATTTTGTAACCTTCTGTGTCATTTGAAATTTTTTATACCATGTCTTATAATACTTTTGTAATTGTAATGTTATTTTTTAATGTAGCAAATCTTAAAACTACAGCTTGATTAGTAATTATTTGAATGTAGTGGTTGTGTTATATCACCATTTACATTTTTCCTTTGGCTCCAGTTTATCTATTTTTTAATAAATAAAATTTATTGATTATGCTATTACAGTTTTTCCCCCTTTACACCTCCATCAGTATCCCCGATTCCTTCCATCAGTTCCCACTTTGTAGTTCATGTCCATGTGTCATGCGTGTAAGTTCTTTGGCTACTCTATTTCTGATACTGTTCCTAACATCTCCCTGTCTATTCTGTACTTACAAATTTGTACTTTTTAATCTCTGCACCTTTTCCCCTATTCTCCCTGATAACCCTCTAAATGATCTCTGTATCTATGGTTCTCTTTCTGTTCTGCTTGTTTGCTTAGTTTCTTTTTTAGATTCAGTTGTTGACAGCTGTGAATTTGTTGCCATTTTAATGTTCGTAGTTTTGATTTTTTTTCTTATGTAGTTCCCTTTAACATTTCATATAATAAGGGCTTGGTGATGGTGAACTCATTTAGCTTTACCTTATCTGGGAAGTGTTTTATCTGCCCTTCCATTCTAAACAATAGCTTTGCTGGAAAAGTAATCTAGGTTCTTGCTTTTCATCACTTTGAATACGTCTTTCCAACCCCTTCTAGCCTGCAGTTTCTTTTGAGAAATCAGCTGATAGTGTTAAGGGAACTCTTATAGGTAACTCTCTTCTTTTCTCTTGCTGCTTTTAAGATTCTTTAATTATGATGTGTCTTGGGGTGGTCCTCTCTGTGTCCATCTTGTTTGGGATTCGGTGCTTTCTGGGCTTATATGTGTATTTCCTTCACACACTAGGGAAATTTTCTTTCATTGTCTTTTCAAATATGTTTTCAATTTCTTGCTCTTCTCTACTCCTTCCAACACCCCTATGATTCAAATATCGGTACATTTGAGGGTGTCCCAGAGGCCCCTTAGCCTATCTTTGTTTTTTTAGATTCTGTTTTCTTCTCGCTCGCTGTTCTGATTGAATAGGTTTTTTGTCCTTGTTTCAAATCGTTGATTTGATTCTCAGCTTCATCTATTCCACTGTTGGTTCCCTGTAGATTTTTATTTCACTTAGTGTAACCCTTACATTATTGAATTACCCAGTGAATTCCTTGAGCATTCTAATAACCATGTTTTGAACTCTGCATCTGATAGATCGCTTATGTCTCTTTCATTTAGTTCTTTTTCTGAAGTTCTGTTCTTTTGTTTGGGCCATATTTCTTTGTCTCTTATTTTGACAGCCTCCCTGTGTTTATTTCTATGTATTAGGTAGAGCTGCTCTGATTCCTTGCCTTAGTCGTGTGGCCTATTGTAGAAAAGCACACAGGTAAGTTGGATGGGGCACTGCCTTAGGTAATCCCCAGGGTGGGGGAACCCATGTGAACCAGATTGATGGAGTTTCCAATATGGTGTCACTGCTCTCTGGCTCTGTTTGTAGGAGGGCTCAGAAAGGGGACAGTGCCACCTCCTCACTCTAGAGTTTTGTCCAGGAAGAAGCTTTCCCCAGGCACTTGCCCTGATGCCATATATTTCAGTTTCTCCTCGTATGCCACTGGTGCTTTTCCAGCTGCTGCCCTGGTGCTTAAGCCCAGAGGGCGTGAATCTGCATTAAGTCCAAAATCCATTGTGGGACCTTTAAGAGGACACTCCTGAGACCTGCATTTTCTTCTTCCACCCCAACCCCCATTAGTTTCTATGTCCAGAAGTTATGGGGACTTATTTTCCTGGCACTGGAACCCTGCGCTGGGTGTTTTTGATGTGGGCCCGAGGTCCCTCGCTCCCTAGGTATCCTTCCAATTTTTATCCACCATATGTAGGTGTTCTATGTCTCCCCATCTCTCTGACCCTCCTACCTGTCTAGATGAACATGACTTCTTTAATTCCTTGGTTGCTGGACTTCATACTGCTTCGTTTGTGACAGTCCTGCTGATAGTTGTTTTGTAGTTTAGTTGTAATTTTTGCTGTGGTTGTGCAAGGAGGTAAGGCATGTTTACCTACTCTGCCATCTTGACCCTCCAGTTTATCTTGTAGCATATGTAACTGCCTGAGAACAAAAGCTTTGCTGTTGTTTGGTAGTTTTTATTTTATTGGAACAGCTTATTAACTACTTGCTAAGAAATGGCTGATTGGACGATTGTTTATATGTAGTGTTAATCTGGTTTATAACTTTTAGAAAGTCAAACTAGGATACCAGTAATAATACAAGCCATCTTTTGAAGAAATTTCATCGTTTATAGTCATCAGTAAGTTTCCAAAACTTATGTTTGCTTTGATTAGATTATATCAGAGGTTTTTGCCCTTTTTTTCATCTCATGGCACATATAAACTCATTACTAAAATTCTTTAGCACACCAAAAAAGTATGTTTTGCCAACCTGACCAAAAAAAAAAAAAGCAGGTATAGCCCTGGTTTGTGTGACTCAGTGGATTGAGTTTGTTTCCCAGTCAGGGCACATGCCTGAGTGGGGGGTCCGGGTCCCAGTTGGGGGTGTGCAAGAGGCAGCCTATCAATGTGCCTCTCACACCTTGATGTTTCTCTTCCTTTCTCCCTCCTTTCCCCTCTCTCTAAAAAAAATAAATAAAATCTTTTTAAAAATAGGTCTAATTTGATTCATTCCCACTGGACATTTATTGTCATATTGGCTGTTATCTTCTTTGTTTCTTTTCCTTTCTTCTCTTCTTTTCCCTTTTTTCTTTCTTTCTTCCTTCCTTCCTTTCCTTTCCTTTCCTTTCCTTTCCTTTCCTTTTCCTTTTCCTTTTCCTTTTCCTTTTCCTTTTCCTTAATTTATTTTTAAAAGAGAGGGGAGGGAGGGAGAAAGAAAGGGAGAGAAATATCATTGTGACAGAGAAACATGGATCAGTTGCCTTTCATAAACACCCTGATTAGGGACCAAACCCGCAACCTAGGCATGTGCCCTAATTGGGACTGCACTCAACCAATTGAACCACACAGGTCAGGGCATGTGGGGAGGTTGGGTTTTGTTGTTGTTTGTCTGTTTGTTTTTGATAATTTAAAGGAAAAAAGGTCAGTTCCCCTAAATAGTCAGGTATTAATGTGTTTCAGAAATTCTTGCAATATACCAATGTGCTGCTGCACACCCGTTAAAAATCACTGGATTATATTGTGCTGTAGATGGTTCTGCATCTGTGAATTCAACCAACCAGGGATTGAAAATAATCCAAAAAATACCACAATGTTGCTAAAGGGCGCTGTGTAGTTAGGCCTACAGTGCATCTATACTGAACATGTACAGATATTTTTTCCCTTGTCATTATTTCCTGAGCAATACGACGTGACAGTATGTACCTGGTTTTTATATTGTATTAGGTGTTATAAGTAATCTAGAGATGATTTAAAGTATACAGGAGGATGTGCAGAAGTTATATGCAAATACAGTGCCCTTTTATATAAGGGACTTCAGCTTCTGTAGATTGTCCCGGAACCAATCCCCTTTAAATAGGAAGGGATGGTTTCATGTGGTATGGAATGTATTGAATAAGTGTTCACCTGAAAAACTTCTCAGAAGCAGATTTACCTATAAACAAAGAGGGAATAATGTGTATTTGTGCAATGTCTCTACCAATGTACTATGACAGCTTTTCTGTGAACTTTGAGGATAAGCATGGTTTGGAAAGTCTTTCCTCATAAGCGTCAAAAACTGATGGGGGTTAGCTGTGTGTCCATGTTTTAGCTTACACTCAGCAGCATGTAGAGGTGTGACTTTGAATGCTGAGCTAATTGCACTTTTCCAGTCACCAAAAGCTTGAAGGGAATCTATGGTATTAGCATATACAAAATTAGCATATGCAAAAATTGACAACCTGTCCTTCTGCTTGATCTGGAAGACTTGATTCACTTGTTAGGGCATTGGTTAAGTGGATCATCAGGATTCTTGTTAAGTGTTTAGAATACTGTATGGGCTGTATTTCGAAATTAGTTGACTGATAGTCACAAATGTTTTTACATTTTCTTATGGTTTACTTGCAATTCTGGCTTACAGGGAACCTTTCAAGAACCATTGAATTCCTTTGACCATGCATTAAAATGTATAGATAGTTGATTAGAGTTGCTCCTTTTTAATAAAATGGCTTTTACCTTAGAATTGGGTTAGCTGTTGTAATATTTTTGTCCCATTAACATTTTTCTAAAACAATATAGGGTAGGCAATCTCATTTTGTCCTGTGTGGTATACAGTGTTCAACAGGGTTATGTATAAAAATTGACTGTATGTACTTCGATGGGAAGGCCAGTAAGGCTCCAGCATTTCAAGCTAGTAAGGATAGGAAGTATGTAAGCTCTGGTCCTGGATTGCCTAGATTTGAATGGTTCTAGTGCAGCACTGCTTAATAGGACTTTCTGCAACAATTGAAATGTTCGTTCTGCACTGTGCAATTTGGTATCCACTAGTCATATGTGGCTAGTTGTGTAGGATGCAAATTATGTCATTTCATTTAAATTTTGGTAGCCATATGCAGTTAGGGTCTCCTGTATTAGACAGTGCAGTAAGTGTTAAAAAACTGAGGGAAACATAAGTATGGAAATGGCCACATTGCCCTGACAAGGTAGCTCAGTTGGTTAGTGTCATCCCAGCACACCAAGGTTGCGGGTTCCGTCCCTGTTCAGGGCATATACAAGAAGCAGCCAGTGAAGCATAAATAAATGGAACAACAAATCGATGTCTGTCTCTGTGTCTCTGTCCCTCTCTCTCTCAAGTCAATAAATTTTTAAAAATTGATTTATTTTTAAAAAAGAAAGAAATGGCTACATTGACCATGTAGAATTTCTGATCCAAATTGGTTTGCTTGACATAGCTTACAAAAAAGTTTACTAAAAAACACTTTTTATAACTAACACTAGGGCTGAAACTTTTTTTGATATGTCTAGTAGATGCTTGTTTAGCATTTCTAGAATCTTAGTGATATTTAAAAAATTGTATCTCTGCCTTAAAAAGTAACTAACACAATTCCTTTTCAGAGAAGAAATGTGCCCTGACCTGTGTGGCTCAGTTGGTTGGGCCTTGTTTGGATAAGGGAAAGTGCCGTGGTTGGTTGGATCCAAGTCCAGGAGCCTATTGATGTTTCTCTCCCACATTTTCTCCTTCCTTTCACCTCCCTCTAAAAATAAATGAAGTCTCTCTCTCTTTTTTTTTTTAAGAGTAGTTTTGCCAAAATTTCTCCCTTCAATTGGAATTTTTTTAAATAATGGTATTTTAATTTTTTTTAAGTCTTTAAGTTTCCATTCCCGTATAGCATAGATAATGCGGTCTGTGTCTTCAGAGCTGAATTTCCTAGCAAAGCCTGTCAGTCTTGCCCTGTTATCTTTCAGACAGTGGAGTGCTTCTGCTGCTGATTTCTATAATAGTCTAAAAGAGGAAAGAGATACAGCCTACCTCAAAAAAAAAAAAAGTTTCACAAGCTGTATTTCTGTATAATGCATACACTAATAAGGTAGAAAATGTGTTAAAACAACATTGTATTAAACACCTCGTTTCTAAGTTACACTTAGCAGAAATCTTGGTCGTTATAAATATTTGGATGCTCCATCTTGACTGAAAAAACACATTACCAAACTTCTCATAAGGTGAATATTTAGTTTCTCTGTGTGCACTGACCCTGCTACATTCATGTTTCCTGCTTAGCACGGTACTTTGGTAAATGCTGCTGCAGGTCACATGCATACCTGATCTGTGATGGCAGTGCCAGACTTGCTCAAGGATACTGGGTTGTGTCTGATTTTCCTTGCTTTGGTCCTGACATATCCCCAGGCTACAGAGCTGTTATATAACTGACCACCTTTGTATAGTAGTAGTATAATGGTTTCTTTTGGGCCATTCTTTTGGGATATGTTAGGCTCCTGGCCCCTTTGTACAGAACTGACCTAAAATCTGATTTCTTTTTATGCCTTTTCATAGTTGAGTATCTTCTCTGCTGTTAATTCTGACTTTAGTTCATTCTGATCTTTGCTATCTCTTGCTGTCAGTAAATATCCACCTTACTTTCCATTTCTGGTGCTGTAAATCTAATTTAATTTTTACAACCAAAAATAAGTGTTAAAAATGGGTTTGTGTGGTTTATATATTATTTTTTCTCTTTTTTTTGTTTTTTTCCCTTTGTTCTTTGCATATGTGTTTTTATAGTAGCAAATGGACCAATCTTTACATTTTGTGCAGTCTTCCCAATTTTAATCTTTTTTTTTGTCTTTAAATGCTCAGAGATTTGTTTATAACTTAAAAAAATAATCTCTGGAAGGTGTTGCAGAATCATTTGAGACCTCTAGAAACATGATTTCTAAATAAATGAACCTATAACTGGACCTAGTTGCAGATTCTCTAGGTGACATGATAAATTCTGACATTCTATAGTACAGAATGTGAAATATTATTTCTCCAGACTTATTCATGAATGAAGTCAAATTCAAAATAATTCATCTGTACTTTAGAATATAGTTCTTAACCTAAACTAGTATATTCCGACTTAAGTGGTTTATCATTAACTGCCTGCACTCTAAATTGGATAGAGCATAGTTATCAAAATATCACACAAAAGAAACGATATAAACATTTTTCAATGTTTTCTCTAAAATCTTCTTTGAAAGACTATTGAGTGCTAATTTTGTTATAACAACAAAATCCTGAATCCCTGAGAATCAGTTGTCCTTTGTAGATGAAGTAATATGAGTTGGTCTGCATTACCAAGAAACTGTTAAAAAGGAGATCGAAGGGAGAGTTTTTCCCCCAGTAAAGTGTTATTGCACCAGGAATTGACAGGAGTCATTTCAGTAATTTTTCTGTCAGAAGAGAGGAAGGAGATATAGTAGGTCATTCTATTTAGGGACTTTTTTTTTTTAACACTAGTCTTCCTGTTTTGCTGAGAAAGAACTCAGATGTTCATCCTTTTCCCTTTGTCATTGAGCAGGAAAAGTTACCAGGAGAAGCAGGTTCTTAAATTATTTCATACAGTTGTAGGAAGTTCCTCCTGTTACAAGTGAAGTAAGTAACTGAGTCCTCTGCCAAAAGGAAAACCTTAGTTTTCACAATGGGCCATCTGTTTAACATTGAGTTGACCTTCCATTTGTGAATGATACTGAGAGAGGCAAGATTTCCTTCTCCCTGAAAGACTGCTCTGAGCTTCATAACACACCGCATGATTTTAGTACCTAGCAATTATTTTTCCCACGTACGCCTACCCCCCCAAACTTAGGTTTATAGGTTTTTACTTGACTGCTTCTATTTTATGCCCCTATAAGAAACTTAAATAACCTTCATAAAACATATTTGCTTTCTTTGTTAACACGTGATTTGGTAAACTTTTTTCTTTTGTGGGGGCTTCTTAGATGCCGAGAGTTGAGTTAATCTTATGAATTTATTAACTCATCCAAAAAAATTAGAAACCCTACTGTGTGTCAGGTACCCTGGGGGACCAGCAGTGAGCAAGCAGATATGACTTTGCCTCCTGGAACTTCTAGTCTGGTTTGTGGCACATTGTCGTCATCATCAATGAACATGGACCCTACTCTTGTACTTGATACTTATTTTTTCCCTTCCAAAAACATCCATTCAGATACGCATGTCCTTGCAAATACATAACATTTTTATGTTTTTAATTTACATTAATAGTAGCATAGATCTGTTTATTACTTTTTTCACTTAGAACTATATTTTTGAGTTCTAGCCATCAAAGTACTACTTCTGACTCTGCATAGTGTCCCATTATCAGCATCCAACGCATTTACATTCATTTCCCCAGTGATGGAATCTATATGGCTTTTACACTTGAGACAAGTAATGCTGCAGTGAGCAGCCTTGTGCATGTTACCTTAGTGTCTGTGCGACTGTTTCTTTGAATGGGATTTGGGGTCTAGGTAAATAAAATGACTTACCAGGCAGTTCACGAAGATTCCTCTCCCCACCCCTCCATTCTCACCAGTACTTGATGTTACTCGGTTTTCTAATTGTCATTTTTTTATAGTGTTGAAGTGATATTTCTTGCATTTCTTTGACAGCTGGTGAAAATGACCTTTCTTGTTATACTTGTTTATCTCTCTGTAAATCACCCATTCATATACTTTGCCCATCTGTTCTCTTGAGTTACCTTGGGTTTTTTCTTGTTTTTGCAGAAGTTCTTCATTTTAATATTAACCCTCTGACAAGCCCTGGGCATGCCCTCAGAATCCTAAGTTATATTAGTTTTGCCTTTTATTTCTATAATCCCTCTGTGATTTATGATCTTTATGTTCTACATACTGAGAGGTAGGGGTCCAACTACTTTTGCCTATTTGGTAAATTTTCCCAGAACCATCTTTTCAAGAATCCATTTTTCTCTACTGTTTGGAGAAATCATTCAGGGGTGTCCAACCTGCAGCGCCACAGGCTTCATAAGGCTCAGGATGGCTATGAATATCGCCTAACACAACTCTTCTTCCTGTGTGGCCCAGAGACGCCAAAAGGTTGGACACCCCTAACAGAAGATTCTCATTTATGCGTAGGTCTGTTTTATAATTTCTGTCTTCTGTTACTAGGTCTATTTGTTTCTTTCCAGCACCTGTCTGTCTGTCTTCGCTTTGTCTTTGTGTAGTCTGTTTTAATACCTGAAACCCAACAAATAAACATAATGTTTGCTGTTTCTTTGTAAAGTTACCTTAGCTTACCAAAGACCTTTTTCCCCCCTTAACAGTTTTATTAAGATACAATTCACATGCTGTACAATCTACTTACTTAAAATGCACAGTTTGGTGGGGGAGGTGTTAGAAAATATATTTTTAGAGAGGAGAAGAGAGGGAGAAAAGGAGAGAAATACCATCAACCCAGGCATGTGCCCTGACCGGAGGAATTGAACCGACGACCTTTAGGTTTGCAAGTTGGCACTCAATCCACTGAGCCACACCAGCTAGGGCTGGTGGTTTTTAATATACTATTAACAAAATTGTACAACCATCACCCAAACTGATTTTTTAACACTTTCCTTACCCCCAAAACAAACCACAATACTCTTTTCGCTATTGTTCCCCAACCTTCCTAACCACTATAGCCACAGAGCTGCTAATGTGTTTCTGTCTATATCTATTTGCCTGTTTTGGACATTGCATATAAATAGAATAGTATAATAAATGATCTTTTGTGACTGGCTTTCATTTAGCATAATTTTTTCAAGGTTTATCAACTTTGACCCCGACTGGTGTGACTCAGTGGGTTGAACATTAACCTGCAAACTGAATGTTGCCAGTTGGGGTCCCAGTCAGGGCACATGCCTGTGTTTTGCGGCCAGGTCCCCAGTTGGGGTCGTGTGAAATCAGTGTTTCTCTTGCACATCAATGTTCCTCTCCATCTCTTTCTCCTTCCCTTCTCCTCTCTTTAAAAATAAATAAAATCTTTTAAGGAAAGGTTTATCCACTTTGGAGCATGCATCAGCCTTGTTTTATGGTTGAGTAATTTCATTGCATAGACATAACACGTTGTGTATGCTCATTGATTGGTGGGCATTTGGTAAGTATTTTGGCTGTTATGAATTTTAGTTCTGTGAACGTTTATGTACAGGTTTTTGTATAGACATATTTTCATTTCTTTTGGGTGTATACCTAGGAGTGAAATTGATTGGTCAAATGGTCACCAATCAATTTCTGGGTTGGTGGGTTGGGTCTATTGCTACCAACCCACCAACTCTGGGTTCAGTTTTAAGGAACTACCAAACTGTTATTCAAATTAGTTGCCCCATTTTACTTCCCACCAACAGTGTATGAAGGTTCCAGTTTCCCCAAGATCCTCATCAATGCTTGATAAGATCTTTCTGATTATACCATGCTAGTAGGTAAGAACTGGTATCATTGTGGTTTTGATTTGCATTTTCCTGATGACTAATCATGCTGAGCATCTTTTCATGTTCTTATTGGTCGTTTTTATGTCTTTGGAGAAATGTCTATTCAGATTCTTCGTCCAGTTTTTTCATTGAATTTTTTTTATTAAGTTCATGCATTTCATCAAAGTTATTTAATTCATTGTCACTTTTTAACTTTCTGTAGGTCTGTCTTTTTCATTTAGTATTTTGTCATTTGCTTTTCTCTTAATCAGCCTTGTCTGAGTACCCTTTCCACAAAACAGTGAATATGGGTTCAGGCTTCCTTCATTGTACAACTTAACAGTTTCAAAACTTACCACCTGTGTCAGTTTTGACACGTTACATAATTACTCTGCTCCTGTTTCCTCAGATGATAGTCCTTAGGCCAGGGGGTTGGTGAAAGGATTAAATTAGTTAATATATGAACACTGTCTAAAATAATGCCTGACAGTAAGTACTTGGTGAATCCTAGGTGTCAGTAATAGTAGTGGAAGCTTTTTCTAATAATCAGCTTTTGAGTCTGTTACATTTCTGTTTTTTTTGTTCTCTCTTGTTGCTCTCTGCCCCTTATTTTATTTTTTCTTATTTCTTTATGCTTATGTTCCTTCTTAAATTGAACATGCTGATAAATATTCAAAGCTAGACACCTGTATGAATAATTATACTTAAAGTGTGTCCTACAAACTATAATTTTTCTGGTGATTATATCTGAGTCATACTCACATTCATGTTTTTCTTCTGTCTTAATCTTGTCAGTATTAATATCATTCTGAACAAATCAAGTGACTGGTGCCCTAGCACATTTTCTTAAGTAACTCTCTTTACTCTTTCTTCTCATCCTCTCCATGTTGTTATTCTCCAGAGTTTTGATTTTGGATTATTAGGGATATTCTTTTCCCTTTTTTTTTGTTTTGTTTTGATCCATTGCTAACTTACAGAAAATATATTAACTTGTCATAGCTCAGATATCTTATAGAATCTCCTAGATTTATTTTCCTCTTTGCCTGACAAGCCCTGGGCATGCCCTCGGAATCCTTTTAAGCATAATAACACTTCAGGGAGTTCAGCATTAGTTGTCATTTTTGTTCTGGCTCTTGTTGCAGTCAGACTAAGACATTAGCTTCTTATTCAGGCTCTATTTGCTTTGAAGGCTAAAAAGGAATAAAGGTAAAATAGTAAGTAAAATTGCTTCCCAGTATCCAAGAGACACTTTCCTGCCCTTCCCTTATGCATCTTTTAAAGCCTTTTATGTCACTCCAACCATTGTTTCTATCTGTGCTGTTGCTGCTTCTTTCTACCTAATTACTTCAGGGTGGGGAATAAACAAATTTGTATTGAGTGGTACAGACTGGATTTTTGGTTCAGTACTCAGTGAAGAGGGAATTCTTTTCCTTCTAAATATTCTCACCCTTTTAGTCACTTCTGAGGTGATTTCTTCTCATTTTTCAAATACTTCTGTACATTTTCCATATCGTTGTATTTAGATTTTTTGGTGAATTAGGTGCCAACCAAGCCTCTGGAAGATACCTGTTTTGAATGCTTCTTTTGCCTTGAACTAAGCAAAGGTCTATTACTGCTAAAAGAAGATAGGGATTTGAGAATGGACAAAATAGAAGGAAATTCTGGTAGGGCAAACAAGTATTTATTTTTGTTCCTGAGTTAATAGGAGGTGGATAGTTTTTAAATATTAATGAGAAAGACATAACAGGGAATGGACCGTTCCTAAGTGAGCCAGCTTCTCTATTAATATGCCTAAACTGTATCATCGTGCTTGCTCTTCACAACCACTCTGTTCAGTGTGGCTGTTGGCCTCACTTGTGACAGCAGTGAGAGTCAAAAGGTAAATCATTTGCCCAAGGACACACAGCTAGTAAGTAGTAGAGTTGGGATTCCACTCCCCTCTGTCTACAAACCTTTATGTTCCTTCTCATCTAACAGTTTGGGGAATTTTACCTTTACAAGATTCTACCTTTATGTCTTATAGGTTATCTGGGCATCTGGCACAATGGCTAAAATGATAAAGTTCTGGTATAAATAGTGTTCTGAGCCCTTGATAGTGTAGTTCAGTGATATAGGACAGTGACTGAGCTGGGTGACAAGTCCTGATTCCACCACTGCCTTACCTGTTAGGGACCAACACACAGGATTGTTTTGAGGATTAAACTTATTAATATGTATAACAAACACTTAGCACATGCCTGACAAATAGTAAGTGCTTCATAAGTACTATTATATATTTACTGTTAGCATGTTAAATTCCTAGCTTTTCCATGAGATTCTGAGGAGTTTCACGGAAGTTATAAACTATACTAATATTTCATACCTCCTGTGTTATTTGTAGAGAAATAATAAGCATTACCTCTACTCTTATGTTATTTTTCATATTTTGGGTAAATATTTTAAAAGATAATCACTACTCTTTGAAATATATCATATAGTATTTGAGTCTCTCCTGATTAGCAATATTTGCCTCATCCCAGGATTTACAGTATTTCTACAGAAATCCCCAAAATCTGTTTTGGTTGAAGATACTTGAAGCAATAGTAGCTGGTGTCTTTATTTTAACCTCCTGTTGTGTGAGAATGCAGAATCCACATTCAGTGATTAAAACATTTGCTATTTCCTTTTCTCTTTCAGAAGATGAATAATCTTTCATTTAGTGAGCTATGTTGCCTCTTCTGCTGTCCACCTTGTCCAGGGAAAATTGCTTCAAAATTAGCATTTTTGCCACCTGATCCAACTTACACGTTAATGTGTGATGAAAGTGGAAGCCGCTGGACTTTACACCTATCAGAACGAGCTGACTGGCAGTACTCTTCCAGAGAAAAAGATGCTATTGAGTGTTTCATGACTAGAACCAGTAAAGGCAACAGAATTGCCTGCATGTTTGTGCGTTGCTCACCCAATGCCAAATACACCTTACTCTTCTCACATGGAAATGCTGTTGATCTTGGTCAGATGAGCAGCTTTTACATAGGACTGGGATCAAGGATTAACTGTAATATATTCTCATATGATTATTCTGGATATGGCGCAAGTTCTGGGAAACCAACGGAGAAGAACCTCTATGCAGACATAGAAGCTGCTTGGCTTGCTCTTAGGACAAGGTAAACGGTGATTGGCAGTTATCTTCTACACTTAGGATGATTAACTAAAATTGTCTTGTATTAGAATAGAATAAATGCTTTTTTAATAACACATATCTGGAAATACTAAGTAGAGGTTTTATTTACCACTCTATCTGTGAACAGTTAAAATTAGATTGTAATTTAACTTACTAGATTGTGATAAAAATGTTTATTCAAAGCTGTGGCATTTCACAACGAGAGAAAATGGTGATTAAACTAATTACTCATTGACTTGATCTATCATTAACAGTGTAAGAGGCTGGATTTTTAAAGTATTCTATAAAACTGAGATTTTACTTTAAATTTGGAGAGTTTCTGTGAAGAAAAAAGAAATGTTATAGTAAATTATCTTTGTCAGTTATATCTTGATTATAACTATATTATGGGGGGAACTAAAAATTGCATTAATTTTTTCTAGTCACCAGTATATTTATAAATTTGCCTGAAAAAAGTGCAGTTTTGTAGACTTAAGTGTACAATAAATAGATATTTTAGTGTAAGTTAAGAAACAAAAATGAATGCCCATTTTCAGAGTTAGCCAGTTGAATATATTATAGTATAATAACTGTCATGGGTGTGATATATTTTTTAATAACATTTATTGAGATAAAATTTACATAGCATAATTAACTCTTAGAATATAGCTTCAGTGGACTAGCTAAGTTAAAACAGATAGCCTTTATTTTATGCTAGTGCTTTTTATGAAACCAAGGAGGGAAAAGTAAATAATGAACTTAAGTAATTATTACTTGAATGGTCTTTTTAGGATAATCATTAATAACCTCAAGCTTGTGAATTTCTGATCTATCAAGAAAAAATAAATAAGGGACTAAAATTTACTATGCATCCTTCACCCATAAACTTTAAAATCATTATCTTTGTGTTGTAATAGATAAAATACTACACTAAGCCCTGGCTGGTGTGGCTCAGTGGATTGAGTGCCAGCCTTCGAACCACAGGGTAGCTAGTTCAATTCCCATTCAGGACACATGGCTTGGTTGCACGCCAGGTCCCTAGTTGGGGACATGCAAGAGGCAACCACACATTGCTGTTTCTCTCCCTCCCTTCCCCTCTCTCTAAAAATAAATAAATAAATAAATCTTTAAAAACAAAACACTGGATTGAGACTCAGGATACCTGTGTTCTAATTATAGGTTTGTTACTAACTTATTCCAACTTTGAACATCTGTTCAGTAAGCAGCTGAACCAGATTAGATGGTCTTTAAAGTCTTTTCTAACTTGTAGTATTCTGAAATTCTGTTATTGCTTTGAATTCTCTGATGTGAAATTGGCTGCTGCCTCTGCTGCTCTGGAGCCTCATCCATTACCAGCTTAAGCCTAAAAACCCATGGTTACCACCAACAAGGCTGCTGCCCAGCCAGCAGCAACTATGCAGCCTTCAGAGTTATGCTGATGCTACAAATATTCGTTTTCCTAATTTTTTCAATCCCATAAAGTACATACAGCGAGGTCTTTTGTAAAGAAAATTTTTCTTCGTTTACTTACGGTTAGAGTCAGTCTAGAGTAGATGGAACCCATACTCTGGGACATATCCAAGTGCTTGAATAGGACTGATTAGAAGGAACTGTAGGAAGATATGTTGTCTGGATAGTCCAAAAGGCCTATGCCCCAAAAAGGGCCAAAGGGAGCACACAGGGTTGGTCTTACTCTTTCCTGGTGGGTGCTCAGGTAATTTGGAGAGCTCTGTAATCTTTTCAGAAGATTAGAAGCTGTTGTTCAAATGGCTCTTAGTAGCCAGAAGTGACGCCCAACAGGCTTCTAAAGCAAAAAGGCATATCTGGCTGCACTCTTAACCCCTAACCCCACATTCATTAGTTCCTGTAGCATCTCACTTTAACTTGAAGTAGTTTACATTTGGACAGTTACACTGTAGACAACTAGCAGTGCCTGGAACGTAGTATTACCGAGTCAGTGAGTTTATGTACTTAAATCTTAAGCATTTTTTAAGAAGATTAAAGCAATACTCTTGAGATTTTAGCTGAATTATGTGTCATTGGACTTGTCATTCATCTGTTTATCTTCTCAATCACTAGTCCATTTCTATGGTAAGTAAAGACAGATTTTAAGAAGAATAGTAATCTGCTCTTGTCTAAAACAGTACATACATTCATTCCATATTGTAACCATATGTCACATTTCATCACTATGACCAACTTTAAAAAATAAAATGACTCACTTTTGATGTTTGAACAAATAGAGAACTTTTCTTACATTGAATGGAAGATAAACAACTATCCATTAAACATCAATCATTAAAATAGTGATTGATATGTTTCCAAATTTAGTCAGTGTACATTTAATTACATACATCCATTTTTAAGATTGAAATTTTATTCTTTTATATCCTTTCTTTTTATTCATGCCAAAACTACCAACTCAGACATTTGTGCTTTTGATTTAAAGTTCATTGATACTATACCTCAATGTTATGTAAAGAGTAAATTTATTTGCCTTTGATGAAAGGATAGTAGTACAAGAACAAATCATCTTTAAAAATGAGAGCATTACCTGGTTTCCTGTTTTTGAGCCTATTCAACACGATCTATATGATACAGAAGAAAATGATGCAGTTTAAGTAAGCTTTGTTTTACCATTGTCATAAGCCATTTTTTTTTTTTTGCTTGTTTAATGGAAAAAAGTATGTGAGATTTATACAGGTTCACTTGTGTTGGACAGGGATTTTTGTGTAAATTTTTCTCAAAGCCTAGCAGAAACCAAAAGAAAAAAGTTGAAGTTTTAAAAAACTTCAGCAATTTTTCCAAAAGACGATAATAAAATAAGAAATAAGCTAAGAAAAAGTATTTTACTATAACATTAAATATGATAGTGATAACTAAAAACTTACACAATGCCAATAAATTTATATTTAAAATCTAAGTCATTTGGTTATTAGATTAAGTCCTTAGGGATGTTTGAGTATTTCATACCAGTCCAACTTTTTTCCCCCCCTTTAACTTCTGAACTTTGTAGATATGGCATTCGCCCTGAAAATGTGATTATATATGGCCAAAGTATAGGGACAGTACCGTCTGTGGACCTTGCTGCTCGATACGAGAGTGCTGCTGTTATTCTTCATTCTCCTTTGACGTCGGGAATGCGAGTTGCTTTTCCTGACACCAAGAAGACCTACTGTTTTGATGCATTCCCAAAGTAAGTATCAATATTCAAAATACTTGAATTTAAAGAAACTTTTGAGGGACTTTCACTCCATCACCTAAGGCATACATGAAACAACTCACTTAGCCATGAGCTTCTATTTTACATATATTATAGAAATTGTGAAAAATTAGCCTGTGAAGCAAGTGGCAGCAGGACATCAGTCAGGAAGCTGAAATGTTTGAGCAATAGTCATGATGCAAAGTGCAGAGGGCCTTACCCAGACAGTGGCACTAGTATTAAAGACAAGATAATGAATTCAGGAAATAAAATTGATAGAACTTAAGTGTCAGGCTGGATAGAGGATGCTAAACAAAGGAACTTGAATGTAATTCGCAGGTTTCTGACTTAAACTGCTAATGGATGGTGGTCCCATTCAGTGAGACACAATACTGGAGGAAAGAAACAAGTAGAGGAAAAGTAAGATGTGTGCATAGAAATGAGTTAATGATGTCTAATGCTATCTGATTGACAAAAGAAGTGAATTTGAAAAAAAAAATTGAGTCTTAAGTGAACTAGGCTAAATACTGTCGCCAAAAAGGCTGCATACATTAAAATGTTAGACAAATTTGAAAGAAGGGCTATGTCTCAAGGTAGTTCCCACCAGCTCAAGAAGTGAGAGGCTAGCACATTTGTTTTATTTTCTTTGCATAATTAACAACAGTACAAAGTGATTTTTTGGTGAATGATAGATGGGCCAAAGGCCAAATCATCACTTGGTTCTTTATAAGAACAGCAGCAGTTACTACAAAAACATTTTTTTTTTTCATCATTAGCCAGTAAGGAGTCACTTTTGCAAAGAAGTTTATGGGAATGTATGATGTTATCACCAGAGCAGGCTGTGGGAGGGAGATTTTGATTTTTACTTTTATTTTGGTTTAGATAATGGTAGGTTGGAAGGAGTGGGCATTATATTACTTTTGTCTAGCTGAATAATAGAGATGATAAGGGTGTGTTTAGGGTAATGCTATTGCAAATAATATACCTAAACATTCTTTCTTTACCAAATGCAACCTTGTGCAATTTCATTGATGTTCCTACTTTTCATGATTATATACTCATTTATGGTTACAGTGCCTTTTCTCTCTCTGTCTCTAAGGACTTTTTAAAAAGAGTTGTTTGTAAGATTTCTTCTCTCTGTATTTTATGTCTCCTTTGAGTAGCCTTTTTAGTTCTGATTGTTTTGATCTCTCAGTTAAAGTGTTCTCCACTGATGTCTGGTGGTTCTTGATTGCATGTTCATACAGAGTAAGACAGGGACTGAAGTGCTGACCTGAAGCAGGTGACTAGGACTTGTTGCCTGAGAGATTCACCAGAGAGCGATCTGTTCAAGCCAGTTAGTTGGGGATTCCCAGCCTCATCTCAGTATGCATATACCTTTACTCCTAAAGCAGACACAGACTGCAAAGAAGACTCTAAAACTCCCCCTTGGTGGATGAAGCTCTGGGTGCCACCATTCTGGAAGCCCACTAGGGGAAAAGGGTTCACAGCAGCCAGTATGTATACGCTCACGTGTCCTCTGATGTCCTTGCCCCGAACTGTGACTGGCAATTCCGTAGTCCACAAGCCTTCCGGTTTTGGGTGGAGAGCATTTACTCTGCTGCAGAAAATAGGGGAAAGACACTGGGGGCGAGGGACCTGAACTAATTCTTTGAACAAATTCTAGAGATTTCAATCACTCACCTTCATCCCCCCATCATTGCCTAACTTTCTCGGGTATTCCATGCAATAAATGGGATTGGTTCTTTACCTTCTATATCCTCTTAAAAACTGTGTTTTCTGCCGTTTTTCGGCTCCAAAATTGTGTTATGTGTTGTTACATTTGCTCTGTTTTTGTGAGTTAATACCCCCAAAACAAGAAAACTTGCCACCATATCAGTGCAAAGAGGTATGAAGTTAGCACAGCAACCATTGAGTGATTTCCTTAAAACACAAGTGCATGAAATTAACTTTCTCAGAAAATCTTAAGGTAGCGAGTATGTGAAGATGACTTGAATAATGTTTGAAATCCAAGAAGCATCCATCCCTTCTGGTTAGATGCTGATGTTTGAATTCTCTGTATGATACAGCACAAGAAAATTTGTTTTATGGTTTTTTCATAGTTAATTCATTGATTTTTCTTCCCTCCTTCTTCCCTGCAGCATTGACAAAATCTCTAAGATAACTTCTCCAGTGTTAATAATTCATGGGACTGAAGATGAAGTCATTGACTTTTCACATGGCCTCGCATTATTCGAGCGTTGCCAAAGACCTGTGGAGCCCCTGTGGGTTGAAGGGGCAGGTCACAATGATGTGGAACTTTATGGACAGTACCTTGAAAGGTTGAAACAGTTCGTGTCACAGGAACTGGTAAATTTGTAAAATATTATGTAAATTTGCATACCGGGTTTTTTTTTGCTGAACTGCACTCCTTGGTAAATAATGTAAAACCTGAAGGTTTTGTTTACAAATCATGTAAGTTGCCTTCATAAATGTACAGCTAATGATTTGTTAACAGACTTAATGAAGGTTTTAATTACCAGAACTATAACTGGAAATAACAGTATCATGCAGTCAGGCTGTGTAATTTATATTTTTTCTGTGAATTTTTTTTTAAACATCAAAACGAGTACTGTATGAAATTTTAATTCTATAAAATCAAATGCTGTAAAAGTATTGCCAAATGCTTTTGCATATGAGAAACAAATTTATAAATATTTTTAAAACATCTCAATGTACTAAATCTTATCCTGGTATACAAATGTAATATTCTTTCAATAAAAATCTGTATATCTAAAACAATTCAAGTACTCAGTAGAATACTAAGAAAACACAAGTTCACTAGAGGTGACCTAAACCCTGTTGTACAGGGATAGAGATATAAACAGTTATTTTATTGTAAAATACATTGAATTTTCTGTATTCCTTGGTTATCATACATTTTCTCCTTTTAAAAAAAAACTGATGTCCGTCTTAATTTTTATGCCATCTGTTAATTTACCAACTAGTTACCTTGTAAATGAGAAGTCATTATAGCACTGAATTTTAACTAGTTTTGATTTGTAAGTTTGGTACTGTGAGGCAACTACTTAAATTTTTTATTTTAATTATTTAAAAGGCATTTAGAGCTTCAAGAATGATTTTTGTATGCATTGTTGTTTTAAATTTTGACTAGTCTCGTAAAATTGCAGTACTCTTCATTATAAATAGACAACCTGAAAGTCCACTGATGTTCTTGAAGACCACAAACAGACTGGCTTCGGTCCCTTATCACTTCGGCTCTTTTTAAGAATAGAACCTATTGTTTTCGTTTACTATCTGAGGATTTCACAGATTCACTCCTGATGCAGGAGATATGAAAACATATAATTCATAACTTTTATATTAACCAGCATAGGAAAAAATAAAGTTCACACACAAAAACTAAGTTGCCTTTCCTTGAATGAATCATGCCTGAATTTTAAAAAATGAAAGAAAAATAGAAAATTAAATTAACGGTATGTAGTCTAATTTGTAAATGAATGAATATTGAAATAATACACACTGTGGATATATTTTAAGGCCTTATGTAGTTTTAATTGTTCTGCTTGTTCTGTGGTTATGTCTAAGACTCTAGTATATGATTCTCTTCAAAGTATATCAAGTATTGTGAATGCTTTGGTTCAGATGTGTCAAATTAACAGTAAAACAACGAATATACCACTCAGCTGTGCTTGTTTGCCTTCTTCCATGCTCTCCTCTGTATAGAAAGAGTGAAAAAGGGTTTCAGTTCATCTTAATAGAACATAGTTCTTTAGTTTTCTAAATTTTATCGCTCCTTTGGAGAGGTCTTTCCTTCTCAAGATTGTCTTGGGACCAATATAATTCCGCCTTTGTACAACATACACCCCAGAGTTTAGCTGGGATGGTTTTATTTTGTTTGTTTGTTTTTTGTTTTTTGATTACCTGGGAAAGTCAACATTTTGATCATGCTGATTTCTTACTCGTTCAACAAATTTTATTGCATGTTTAAATTCTGCAAAATCCTATGCCAGGTAAAAATAGACATGGACCATGCCCTTCATAGACTTCGCAGTATAACTGAGGACACATACCTCATTGCACAAGTGTTACTTTTTGGATAAGAACTGAAGGAGATTGGTAGGGTATTATAATAGTTAAAAGGTGTATTCCTGGGAGGAGAGGTTGTGGAAGAGGCCAAGGAAGAGTCCCTTGAAGTAGTTTTTGAACTGAGCCATGAAAGATGATGAAGAAATGACTAAACGTAAACATTCCGGGCTGAGAGGTACAGCTCGTGGAAGCCTGGAAGAAGAATGGCATATGAAATGAAGGTTGGCCAGAGTTCAAATGGAAAGGATGGCATGAGGCTGGCAAGCAAGTTAGAGGCACAGTTATGTGTGGTATCAGGGGCCCTGATCACTGTCCTAGAAACAGTAGAAAAGCCGTTGATAAAAAACATGAAATTACACTTGTCAGGATGTTGCAGATTTTGGCTTTAATAAAAAAATGGGAGCCAACTGTTCAGAAACTGATACAATCTTAGGGTGCTGAAAAATGTCAGTGGTAAATAATTTTATAAAGTGCTGCAATATCTACAATATTAATTTCATTTCAAGATTCAGTGAGAGGATGTTCACAAACTAGAATAAATACTGGACTGTTGTACGAAGTTAGAAAGAGTCTTATAAACAAACACAGAAACTAAATAGGGTTATGTGACTAAGGAATAATAGTTACCTTCAAGTTTTTTTAGAGTGATGTACAATTTATTCTTTTTGGCCCTCAGTAAAACAAAGTGAAAATTGTAAAATGGTACATTAGAACTCAATATAAAAGCTAACTTTATGGTTTTTTGTCCATCAAGGTAAAGGAATTGCCTCTGAAGAATTAATGAGTATCATACTACTGGAGCAGAACAGAGAAGCTGAATGACATGTCAAAATGCTACAAAAGAAATTCCAGATTTAAATAAGTTGAACAGGGTCCTTTAAGATTGTATATCCCACCCTGACTGGTGTGGCTCAGTGGGTTGGGCATCTTACCAAAAACTGGAAGGTTGCTGGTTCGATTCCCAGTCAGGACACATGCCTGGGTTGCAGACCGGGTCCCCAGTTGGCTCGTGAGAGGCAAAAACCGCACATTGATATTTCTCTTCCACTTTTTGTCCCTCCTTTCCCCTCTCTAAATTTAAATAAAGTATTTTTTTAAAAAAGAAATGGTTGGTGAATATCTTTACATTCTAATGTGGTAGAAAAATCTCTCAACCCTACTCATGGAATAACTCTCATACCATTTTTTAACCTTGGCTAGAGTAGACCCAGGTAAACTTATTTTTATATTTGGCCCTTGGGCATACCAACATGGCGTAATTTGCATGTTAACACTAGTTCTAGAAAAATGATCAGCAATATATAGAATTCCTGCCATTATCTACAACTGTAAGAAGTAGAATAAGAACAATAAATTGATTTTGTTATCTTTATACTTTTTCAGACTTATAACACTCAAATTTATCAGTTCTATATCTCACCTAAGAATATGTATCATAGCTCCGACCGGTGTGGCTCAGACCGGTTGGTTGAGTGTTGTCCCACAAAGCCAGAGGTTGCCGGTTCTATTCTGGGTCAGGTTCCATGCCTGGGTTTGGTCCCCGGTCTGGGCATGTGCAAGAGGCAACCAATCACTATTTCTCTCTGACATTGATGTTTTTCTCCCTCTCTCTCTAAAAAGAAATCTTAAAAAAAAAAAAGAATAAATATAGTCATTTTTTTCTCTCTGTGATTTCTGTTGCTAGCTTTAAAAAAGCTTGATAAGTGCATTTAGATGTTCATAATGACAACAACTTGAACAGCTTTTCAAGAACAGGTATGGAAAGCCTGATAAAAGTCACAGTCTTCCTAATCCTTTCATTTTATAGGTGAGGAAACCAACCTAAGGAAGAAAAGTGAGTTTCCTAAGGTCTAACAATCTAATTGTCAATGATTGTACTATCTCATCCTCACCGAATTTATCTGGACTTATATACCAGTGATCTTTTGAACTATAATACAGCATAAACACAGTTATTCTCTTGTTAATCATAATTTTATTTAAAATTATGGTTTAGATACCAGCAGGTTTATTCACTGAAGAGTAGATTGATAGGATGTGCTTTTCACCTTTCTCTGATTAATTGTTTGTGTAAGTATTTAACACTATTTTACTAAGCTCAGTAACAGCTACTGGTTGTGTTAAAACCTAGTGAACATGTTAACTAGTCAAATAAGTGTTTACTCACATTTACTTCAAATTATAAATATGCTGAGAATATGCAATTTACATTGAATAAAGTACCAGAAGTTACTGATTGCTAAAGGATGAGCTTTTCGTTGATTGCTTTGGTTTTAAACAGGCTATCTATTCAAATACGGTGATAGCATATTGCTAATAATAATTCTAATAATAATGTACACCCCAAATAATTCTAATAATAATGTACACCCCAAATGTCCTATGCCCAAAAAGTGAACTATTTGCATAATATTTGGAATCCTGTTTGAGTCAGATTTGTGGAATGGAGAGAGAAGTACTAAATGGATTGTGCCTATGACTGAATAGTTAAATAACTAATGCTGAGGAAGGAAGCAAATAGTAACTGTAGCCTGGAAATGACCCACCTCACATTACAGTTTAAAAAAAAATGAAGTAAAGCATAGTCTATTTTTTAAAAATTTATTTTATAGTGTTTTTTATTGCCATTTATCCCCCTTGTACTATATATCACCTCCACCACCCCCATCACCAGACTGTTGTTATCCATGTCCATGAGTCTCCCCCCTCCCCAGAATGGTAAATGTCAGTGAGCTAAAACCTTGTTAAACTTTTTTTTTTTTTTTCATTAAAAGCCAGATATACTTGAAATTATTTTACTCCTATTTCCTCTTGTAGGCCATGTACTGAACTTGCAAAATATAATTATAACATATATTAAAAAGTTTTATTAGTGCTCTGGCCAGTGGCTCAGTTGGTTGGAACTTTCCTTACACACCACAAGGTTCGATCCCCACTCAAGGTGTGTATGGGGGGCAGTCAATGAGTGTTTTTCTCCTCTTCCTCTCTACAGTCAATAAACATCCTTGGGTGAGGATTTCTTTTATAAAAGTTTTAAGAAATGAGATGCCTATATTAGGAAATGCTGATTTTGATCCGATACTTTTTATCTGTTGATAAAATGTAAATTTCAACTATTGTATGTACTGCTTGATTAATTTAGAGTTAAGTTTTTCTGAAATTACTGCTTCAGGCAGTAATTAAAGGTAAGAAGGATAGAGGTTTATGGATATAGGGGCATCCGAGTCAAAAGTTTTAAACATACTACTGTTTTCTGAATGACCTGCAAACTGGTGGATTCATAGACCTTAAATCAAAACTTCTAATTAGTGTTTTACATTATAAATGTTATTCAGATGATACTTGTGTCTGTTTTTAAACATTTAAATTATGTAAATACAAGTTTAAAACTTGGGTCAAAGTCAGAGACCATTGGCATTCACCACTGTTCAAGATTTGGGTGTTTGTTTCTTTGTTTTTGTGTCTGGAAGTCTGGGCTCCAACCCTTCCCCTAGGTCCACTGCTATGAAGTAGAATGGACAGGTCAGAGAGACATGGGAAAATACTTATATATCCCTGAATACATGTGATGCTATCAAGAATGACCATTAAACTTACTAAAGTATCTAATACCAAATGAAAAAATATAAATATGCAGTGTCTGGCACAAACAATGCCCCTTTTTTTATTTCAAAATTTTTTATTATAAAATAAGCATGTGATTTTATAACTATCACTCAAACACACCATATGACATTTTAGGTGGAATGTTCAAATTAAAACTAAATTATTACACCCATATTCTTAACCTACCCAAGCAGGCAATACTTCTGCTGGACCCTGTATATTAATGGTATACCTCCATAAAATAAATTGTGAATGCCTGTGGAATAGAACCAGAAGGGAATAAATAACAAAAAATGATGTTGAAGTAGAATGATAAATTGAGTTTTTTCCTTAGAAAATTATCTTTTATCTTGCTATGTTATTTTTAATGATTATAAAAGGAGGACAAAAAACTTTTTCAGTCCAGACCTCAGAAATCAATAGGATCTTAACATAGACCAAAGAGAAGTAACTCAATGTATTTTTAGCCTGGCTGTCAGAGCAGCAAATAAAAGTAGCCAAAAGAAGACTCCTTATATTTCCTTGTTTGGTGTTTTGGTTTTGTTTTGTCTTGGCAAGGAGTAGAACAAATTGTACAATATCTATAACTTGCCCTCATTGAGGACCAAGTCTAATGAAAGTATTTTCTAGGTGCCTACATATTACAAATTTACAAATCCAGCAGTGTGTTGTTACAACTGTTGGTCTAATGTTTGTCATCATTTCCTCAGCGCACTACAGCTTCACTCACATTTACCTTGTTTATGCTGTTGGCAAATGTATTACACATATGTTACATTTCTATCTGTATAGTCCCAACAATATATTGCATACATATTATTTTATAAAAATGCTTTTGAAATCTTAAAAAGTGTGCATTTATAGTTACATAATTGTCTTCAACTTTGTTCTTGTGGCTTATTACTTACTGTCTGGGATCACTTACTTTCAGCCTGAAGAACTTCCTTTACTATTTTTTGTAAGATCAGTTGGCTAGCAACAATTTCTCTTTTTTATGGATAGCTTTGCTAGGTAGATTAAGATTCTTAGATGGCCCCTGCCTGCATACCTCAGTTGGTTAGAGCTTATTCCCAATACACCAGGTTGTGGGTTTGATTGGGTTAGGGTATATGCATGAAGCAGTCAATGAATGCATGGATGTGTGGATCTTCCCCCAAAGTCCCAGCCTTTAGAGAACACATAAAAGCTCTTAAAGGACCCAGTATGGCCCCCATCACTCTGCCCCTCTCCCCTGCCACCTCTCTCTAAAATCAATAAAGGAAAAAAAGATTATTGGTTGGCAGTATTTTTATCTGAGCTTTGTTTCCCAGCTACCTTTTGGCTTCCACTTGGACTCCCCTTTAAGTGGCACGTTTTTTCTAGCATTTTTCAAGGTTTTTCTCCATGTATTTGACTTTCAGCATTTTTACTATGATGTGTCTACATGTGGGTCTCTGCGTTTATCCTTGGAATGTTGTTTTTTTTTTTCTTTTTCTCCTTTCTGGTACTCTCAGTTCAAGGGCTACACAGGTTACAGAATTAGTCACCTACTTTTAAGTTAATAGATGCCAGGCTGCTCGGTTGTCCTTTCATGCTGTTAACTCACTTCTTGCTACTGTGAACTCTGTTGTTCTGTGTTTTTGTTTCTGTTTTCACTCAGATGATCTCGAAAATAGATAACTGGATGAATTAAAGTATGTCTAAATTGAGAGCCAAAGGGCTGTGCTTTAAGGTCCTGAGAGGCTGGCTATTCTGTGACCTACAGCCAGATAGCCAAGACCAAGGCTACCCATCCTGAGGTAAAAATTAGTTACTGGCTACCAAGGAGATTGGTTCTGTCCAGAAGACTTTGGATTTCCAGGGCTGGGTTTTAGAAGCTGACTTCTCTGGGAAAAGTTAAGTGCTGTTATCTTCTATATATTTCTATTGAAAAAGTCATGAGTTTCCAAGACTTTTGCCAATGTTGAAACTGGATTCTAAATGACGTCTCCAATCTGAAACAGGGACCGAATGAAGTGGTAGTGCATGTCAGTTGTCCTTGAGCTTAGCCACTGTTTAATAGCCCTCATTGACCAGGATGATGGATTTGAAAGTGCTCTTTTTAGAATCATGACAAAAAGTTGAGCAGTTGCAAACATCAGGGAATATGGAATTAAATTTAAATTGATCTTGAAAATGAAGGAACAGGTTCAATAGGGGAAATAATGAAATATGCTTTAGAACTAATAAATTCTTACAGACTAATGCATAATCAGGAGAAAGGCGGGGTAGGTAAGAGTAACAACCCAAATACCCTATCCATTAAGGAATATTTTGCGATTGAGATACTTGGAGCATCTTTTTTTTTTTAAGGATTTTAAATATTAGTAAATAGTATGGAACTCTTGAAATGCTGGAAACAGCAGTAATGGGGGGGTATGAGTAAGAATTTGTTTTACCTCTTCAGCATTTCTTAAGCCTTTATTTTGGACACATTGATCTGCATTTTTTGCACCTCAGGGCCTAAGAGAAATGAGCAAAATGTAATGATAAAGAATACAAAAGAGCACATAAGGAGAACCTAACAATTGCTGTCAACCAGCTGAGATTGGCTGCACACGTCTTTCAGATCCTTCCTGTTGTTTCTCAGAAGTCGTCTACTCAAAGCCTATTAGACTGTACTAGCACCACCCCACTTGTTTTTGCATAAACAAGATAGTTTATTTTTTCCTCGAGTAAGAGAAGTCTGGAGGTAGGATATCCAGGATTGGTTATGGTAAGAATGCAGACCCCCATTTTTTTTTCCTTAACGTGAAATTCTCTTCCAACAGCTCCAAGATGTCTGCTAAAGTAACTCCCACCATGTCTGGTAATTAATTGTCTCATGGACTCTGCTTCTATCTGGGCTACTGCTGTTGGTCCATTATGGTGGAAAGGGCCCGGTGGGTTAGTCTGAAGTCTGTGTTGCAGTAAGTAGTTTATCCATGTTTTCGATTTTGTTCTGTACTGGCTTGATCATGTACACATAAAGTCTGTAATATACAGGGTTGGCTAAGTAAGTTTACAGTTCGTATAGAAAAATATATAAAAGAATAAATAATGCAAGAATAAACACCATGTTTCGAATACAACCAGAAACCTACTTTTGCCCACCCCTGTATCTCAGTCACTTGCTATCAAGAGGTTCTGCAGATAGGTTCTCCAAGGATCGTACATTCCACAGTTAACAGTCAGAAAGACTCAGATCAATGGGCTGGCAGACCTCTTCCTGGCTTGTAGATGGCCACCTTACTGTGTTTACAATAGCCTTCACTCTATCTGTGGAGAGGGGGAGCGACAGCTGTATCCCTTTTAATCCTACTAGTTCCAGGTAGTTCTCTAAACAGACTGTCATGCAGTGTTGTAAAGAAAGGAGGTAAGATCTCCAGAGACCCGGGCCCTCCACATTACAGATCTGCCCTTCAAGAAGCTATCTGCTGTGTTCTTACTGTTAGATTACAAATCTCTGAAGGGCAAAGAATGAAGTTCTGTTTCACAGTTGACCCTTAAACAAGGGGGTGGGGAGTGGGGAGAACAAGCACTGAGCCCCCTGCTCAGTCAAAAATTCCTGTGTAACTTTTGACTACCTGAAACTTAACTATAGTCAGCCCTTCACACCCACAGATTCAGCTGTTTCCTGACAGGGGGCCTAGCCACGAGGGGATCTGCCTAGGGCCAACTGGTAGTGTGTGGGGTCTTGACTTCAGGGAACTATGAGAACTATGAGTACATTTATTAAAGCTGGGGACAGGAAAACGGGAAGGGCCTAGCATAGAAGAAGCAACAGGAGAGCCTGGGCTGGGCTGCCTTAGCTCATTGGGATGTCAAACAAAAGGGGACCTTGGGAACAGATTGATGATTAGCCTGGGACAAGTGGCCAAAGCTCATTATTCCCTGATTGCAAGTCTTGGGATCCCTTGGAGTTTAGGAGATGAGTGCTTGCGGGGGGGAAGAGGGAAGAAGAGGGGAAAGGGAGTGGCACGGGTTGCTCCTCTCAGGGAGAGCTTGTCCCTGGGTCCTTTGTCTTGAGGCTCTTATCTCTTGCAGGCCTGAATCTTAGGGCAGATTTCAGGGGAGGGTTTCAGAATATTCATCAGTTCTCCAGGTGTGCCCTTCAGGGTCACAGCCTCCACTAATCGGTCTGTGACAGTGCCGGGGGTCCTTAGTCATTGCCGCTGATCCTGGGGCTGCCCACCTGGTTTGGCTGCTTTTCTGGGCCTGGAGGTGAAATACAGTGGTGGCCTAGATGTCACCTCTAGGGTGGTGAGCTTCTGTATCTGGCTGTAAATTGTTTAGCCAATCTGTTCAGCTATCTGTCTCAGTCTCCATGTTCCAGTTGCCAAGGAATTTTCTTAGCTTCTTACTATACTGCTTCACAATCACAGTTTCAAATTTAATTGGAAATGTGAAGATACTAAATTCTATCTGCAGTTAGTAGAATCTACAGATGTAACACCTGGGATATGAAGGGCCAGTTGTATTTATTGGGGAAAAAAAAATCTGCATTTAAGTTGACCAAGGCAGTTCAAATCTCTGCTGTTCAAGGGTCAGTTGTATCTCTACCCTTCCCTTGGTAACTGAAAGCTTCCTGACAACTGAATTCGTACTGTAGAAGAAAATATTTCAGCACTGGCTGGTGTAGTTCAGTGGATTGAGCGCAGGCCGGTGAACCAAAGGGTTGCTGGTTTGATTCCCAGTCAGGGCGCATAACTGGGTTGGGGCCAGGTCCCTAGTGGGGGGGTGTGAGAGGTAACCACACGTTGATGTTTCACTTCCGCTGTCCTTCCCTTCTCTTTCTAAAAATAAATAAAGTCTTTACAAAAAAAGAAAATATTCCAAAGATGTAAGATTTCATCTTTATTTTAAAGTCTTAAGTCATAGGATAGCCTCATAGTTCAAAGCTGTGACTTTGTATATTCCTTTTGTATGTTTAAATTATTATAATTAGAGAGGAAAATAGCAAAATTAGGAGTGAAAGGTAGCTTTTGAAAACTTAGACATACTAATTGATCTCTTGGAGCAGCTTTATTATCAGTTAAAGGGGAATATTGATAATATCCACTCTGTTGACCTTGGAGGTATTCTATAAAGATTAAATGATAATTCTAAATGGGCATTCTTACAGTGCTGCAAAGGAAAATAAAAATATATGAGGTTGCTTATGTTCTAATGATGTGCCAATTTACTCATGAAGTTGCAGAGGACACTCTTAATCTGTGATAAAGGCTGGCCCGTTTCTTTCTCGAGCCATATTCATATAACTGGTAGAATCTAAAGCAACCAAAAGTCCTGGTGTGTCGGCCCTTAAAACGATAGTCCAGCCAGGAATGTGGCAACAGCTGGATGAGGCTTAGCAAAGGTATCTTTTGTCCTGTGCAGCCCGCCCTGCTCTCGTGACAGTTTGGTTCTAAATGTCCACTATTGTCCCCAGACATACTGCCTCTGTGTTCTGAGTTTTGAGAGTTAAACTAGAAATGCTGGAGACAAGACAACACTGGGACAGCTGAAATGAAAACCCTGTGCACTCAGAAAACATGTAATCTGCAGTAGCAAGTCTTTAGTGCTCGCTGTTCTGAAAATTAAAAAAAATACTAATACAGTTTTTTCATCACAGTGCTTCTCTACTGGCATAAGAATTGATTATTCAAATTTAATTGATTAAAGGTTTGATGTTTAACTTTTAAATCTTAGTAAATTACTAGCATGATAATAAACAACATTTAATGTCTTATAGAGGATTTAAAAATGTAAACCCCTTTAATTTCATAATATATTTTCCTTTACAATAAAATAAAAAATATGACCTGACCCACAAAAACACTGTATACCTTCACCAAGTTCTTACCATATCTTTTACTTTTTTTTACTGTATTTTATTGATTATGTTATTACAGTTGTCCCAAGTTGTTTTCCCTTTGCCACCCTCTGCCCAGATTGCCCCTTCCCTCCAGCACTCATCCCCTGCCCTCAGTTCGTGTCCATGGGTCATGGGTGTAAGTTCTTCGGATTCTCCCTTTCCTATGCTATTCTTAACATCCCCCTATCTATTTTGTTCCTGCCAGTGATGCTTCTTGATCCCTGCAGCATCTCCCCGCTGATAACCTTCCAACTGATCCCACACCTATGATTCTGTTCCTGTTGTGATTGTTTGGTAGTTTGTTTTTATTTTTTAGATTAAGTTGTTGATAATTGTGAATATGTTGTCATTTTAATGTTCATAGTTTTGATCTTCTTAAATAAATCCCTTTAACATTTCATGTAATAATGGCTTGATGATGATGAATTCCTTTAGCTTTACCTTGTTGGGGAAGCACTTTATCTGCCTTCCATTCTAAATGACAGCTTTGCTGGATAGAATAATCTTGGATGTAGGTCTTTGCTTTTCATCCCTTTGAGTACTTCCAGCCCTTTCTTCCCTGCAAAGCTTCTTTTGAGAAATCAGCTGACAGTCTTATGGGAACTCCTTCCTAGGTAACTCTCTTCTTTTTTCTTGCTGCTTATAAAATTCTGTCTTTATCTACATTTTAAATATTTTACTTATTTATTTTTAGAGATGGGGAAGGGAGGAAGAAAGAAAGGGAGAGAAACATCATGTGTGGTTGCCTCTCACACGCCCCTCCCAGGGACCTGGCCCGCAATCCAGACGTGTGCCCTAGACTAGGAATTGAACCAGCAACCCTTTGATTCTCAGGCCCACACTCAATCCACTAAGCCATACCAGCCATGTCTAGGCATTTTATCTATGGCATTTTAACCCTTTAAATGCCATTTTACTTATGGTATTTTACCTTTAACCCTTGGCATTTTAATTATGATGTGTCTTGTGTCTTGGACTCTTTGAGTCCAACTTGATTAGGACTTTGCTTTCTGGACTTGCATATCTATTTCCTTCATCAAATTAGGGAAATTTTTCTTTCATTATTTTTTCAAATAGATTTCCAATTTCTTGCTCTTTCTCTTCTTTGGGCACTCCTATGATGCAAATATTGGATCTCTTGAATTCCCAGAGGCTGCTTTTACTACCTTCAATTTTTTGGATTCTGTTTTCTTCTTGTGGTTGTGACTGGTTGTTTTTGCTTCCTTATGTTCCAAATCATTGATCTGATTGTTGGCTTCATCCACTCTATTGTTGTTTTCCTGTAAATAATTCTTTATTTCAATTAGTGTATTTGATTCTGACTGGAAATTTTTTATGCTGCTGAGCTGAAGTCTTCACTAAGTTCCTTGAGCATCCTTATAACTAGTGTTTTAAACTCTGCATCTGATAAATTATCTCCATTTTGTTCAGCTCTTTTTCTGGAGTTTTAATCTATTGCTTTATTTGGGCCATGTTTCTTTGTCTCCTTGTTTTGGCAGCCTCTCTGTATTTGTTTCTATATATTAGGTAGAGCTGCTTTGACTCCCTGTCTTGGTAGCATGGCCTAATGTAGTAGGTGTCCTGTAGGATCCAGTGGCCCAGCCTCCCCTATCACCCAAGCTGAGTATTTGAAGTACACCCTTCCTGTGAGCTGAGTACAACCTCCTCTTGTAACTGAAGCTTGGTTGCTGTTGGCAGATCAATGGATGGGATTTACCCAGGCCAGTCAGCTGCAAGGATAGGCCATGACCACTGACCACCAACCTCCACCCTCCGTGGAAGATCAGCTGTACAGGGGCCACTTGGCGGTGCTACGAAGTGGTCTATAGCTGTCCACTGGGTGTGCTGGCTCTGGGGTTTCCCGGGTGGTACAGACCAAGGTCAGCCCCCACCTGAGTTTTGCCTGGGGCCACCCCTCCTGAGCTATGAAATAATCTGAAAAGGCTGCTGTGGTGCTGGGCTTGGAGATCTCCAGGCAAAGCCAAGCTGTGAAACTAATCTGGCTGCTGCTAGTACCTGACCTGCAGCTCAATGAGGCCAGCTATTGCTTGTTTGAGAGGATTTAGTTAGTTGTGAAGCATGAGCCAAGACCAGCCATTCATATGGAAAAGCAGCATGGGTGGGCCTTAAGTTGGGTGGGGCAGAGTCTCTGGGGATCTCCAAAGCAGGTCAAACAGTGTTAGCCAAGTTAATGATGTCTCAAATATGACACCAGCCTGTCGCTGCATGGCTCTGTGGGGGCAGGATCCAGAAAAGGGACAATGGCCTTCACTCCCCACAATGCCAGACACTTCAGTTTCAGCCTGTATGCCACTGGTGTCTTTCAAGTGGCTACCCTAGCACTAGAGCTCAGAGGGAGTGAGTCTGAGTAGGTGAGTCTGTGTGTGGGTTTTTTTAAGAGGAACTGCTTGGTGCTCCAACGGTTTCTTCCACTGACTCATTTCCCGCTAGTTTTTGCAGCCAGAAGTTGTGGAAACTTATCTTCCTGGCACTGGAACCTTAGGCTGGGGGGCCTGGTGTGGGGCTGGGACTTCTTGGTCCTGAGATATCCCTCCCAAATTTTTATCCATCTTACGTGCATGAGAGACCAGCTCATTCCATGTCTGCACCCCTCCTACCAGTTTGGATACATGTGGTTTCTTTAATTCCATAGTTGTCAGACTTACATTCAACTTGATTTCTGATGGTTCTGAGTGATAGTTGTTCTATATTTTACTTGTATTTTTGGTGTTGTACAAAGAGGCAAGCCATGTCTGCCTTTGTCACCAGCTTGACCAACTTTATTTTATTTTACAAAAATATAACCTATAACAAATTATAACTTGACCAAGTTCATATCATAATCAGTATATTATTTTATATTTTATTTTATTATAATGTTTTGACCACAAGGTCACTCCTTTGCTTTACCCAAGAATTAATGGATTTAGATGGAAGAACTTTTTAAAACAGCAGTTCAGCCCAAATGGTACAATCCCATTAAAAGGACTGTCCAGGCAGAGTTACCATTCATTTAGTTACCCTGAAACACAAACTAATAAATACAAAATCTGCTTCCAAATGGGCCCTGGCTGGGTAGCTCAGTTGGTTAGAGCATTGTCTCCGTATGCCAAGGTTTGATCTGTGGTCAGGGCACATACAAGAATCAACCAATGAGTGTATCAGTATGTGGAACAAATCAATATCTCTGTCTCTCCACCCCCTCTTCTGCTTTCTGCCTAAAAATGAATAAGTAAAAAAATTTTTAAGCGTCTTCCAACTGTCCTGGAGCTCTCCCAGGTCTTCTCAGTGGCGATTTCCTTGTACAAAGCTCACCCCACGAGAACCTGGAAAAGGAGAAGGAAGAACACTTTGATTGAAACTATTTAATGGAGAAAATACTTCTTCTACCACCTAATGTGACAAAATGTACATAAATGAACAAATTTTATTTTATTTAAACTTTACCTGTACATGGTTTGCAGTGTGTGTGTGTGCGTGTGTGTGTGTGTGCGCGCGTGTGTGTGTGTGTGTTTAATGAGGTTCTAAAATGCTGTTCTGGCTTGTATAGTTCTGAGAAAGATGTTTTAAGATTGGGATCCAAAAATGTTCTCCATCACCCATACTTCCTAAATTTTTCTACTTCCATGACTGCCCCCATCAAAGAAGCTCTGCAGTCCTGGCTCAGTGGATTGAGCACCAGCCGGTGAACCAAAGGGTCATCTGTTTGACTCCCAGTCTACAACTCATGCCTGGGTTGTGGGCCAGGTCCCCAGTAGGGGGCATGTGAAAGGCAGCCACACATTGATGTTTCTCTCCCTCTCTTTCTCCCTCCCTTCCCCTCTCTAAAAATAAATAAATTTTATTTATTTGTTTGTTTGTTTGTTTGTCTGTTTATTTTGGGGGGAGGGACTGCAAATTCCCAAAATAAGAAAAACCAAGACTTAGAATAATCAACTCAGTATAAGGAAAGAAGTACATTTAAGTTTATGAGAAATCTTCATGGTGGAGATAAAATTTATTCATTCTTAAGTGTTCAATATAACATACAAACAACCAAGTTACTTGTTTTATCTGGCTTTCCATCTGCAGAATGCTGCTTACATCAAAGGACTATTTGATAATCCTATGAGATGATATATGTGAAAGAACTCTTAAAATTGCAATGCTACATTCAGTTGTAATGATTGTGATTTTTATAGAAAAGAGTGTCATATCTATGTATAAAATATTCTATTAATTCTTCGACTAAGATGCTATTGTTGCCTCAGTTATATTCCCTCACTTTTAACAATTTGAGTGTACACAGGCTCAAGTCTTAAAATTCTAAAAAATAAAATTGATCTTACTAACTTGTATGACTTTATACAATCTTGTCTAGACTCAATGTCCTGATCTATACATGGCTGCAGCCTAACACCTGTAAAGCCTACTTTACTGGGTCTTCTCAATGATCTAAGAAAATAATATATGTGAAAGAATTAGGTAGATAGATAGATCCATCTATAGAAAGAAAATCATACAAAAATTTTGTCATGATTATTAAATGAGGAAAGCTTCAAGACACTAGTTGCTATTGGGGTAAGTGAAGAAAAAGCACTCCAGATCTGAGGCAGGTGATTGGTTATGAGAGCAGTGTTAACAAATCAGTTACATTTAAAACAAAGCCTTTATTTGCAGAGCCCTGGCTGGCATGACTCCATGGACTGGACTGAGCATCGGCCTGCAACGCAAATGGTCTCCAGTTCAATTCCTACTGAGGGCACATGCCTGGGTTGTAGGCCAGGGCCCCAGTTTGGGGGTGTGAGTCAACCAGTTGATATATCTCTCACACATCAATATTTCTCTCCCCCTTTCTCCCTCCCTTCCCATCTCTCTTAAAATAAGTCAATAAAATCTTTAAAAAGAAATAATTTGTTTTCAGAAAAAATAATGTATAGAACATTATTCAATTTCTTTCCTTCCCAGTCTATAGGGTTCTTTCTATGTGATGGACCATGGATGGCATGATATGCTGTAGAAAAGTCACACAGAAGGAGGAGAGATTAGCAAGATCACACTAGAAATTGCCTACAAGACAGAGGGCCCAGAGAGGTGGAGAAACCTTGGCAAGCAGCATAATTTCCTGGCTTCTCTTCTGTATCCTTACCAGCGTTTGACGTCTCCATACACTTCTGTGGGTTGGCAGTGGCTACCACCATGCAGGCCTCGCAGGTGCTATCAATGCTTACGGACCCCAGCAGAGCGAGACTAGACTGATTGGGTGCTCTCGTGCACGATCTGTGGCATTTCCAGTGCTCTCCCCGAGGCTTCTGTCAAGTCCTGGGAGGTTAGGCTCTCTGTAACAACCCTGGCTCTGAACTTCTTATCAGAATTAATTAATTAAGGATTGTCTTTCTTTTCCATGCGGGAAGTCCTTGTTTTGCATCTTGTTGACTCAGAAGTAGAACTTGCCCTTTTTCCTTGATTTCTGTCCCCTCTCTTCCCAATACACATAGCACACACACACATACACACTCCCATGAGGTGTTTGTACATATGTCAAATCTTACCAAAGGTTTAGAATGATCAAGGGGATTTATAATTTTAACTCTGAATATTAGATATCCCTATATCTATAAAAAGTCCCTTAGCCATTTAATGTTGCTCAGGCTCCCTATCCTTTCTTTATTTTTTTATTATTTTATTTTTCTTTTTTTTAAAGGCTATTATTGATTGATTGATTGATTGATTTTTAGACAACGGGGAAGGGAAGGAGAGAGGGAAAGGAACATCAATGTGTGGTTGCCTCTCAAGTGCTCCCTACTGGGCACCTAGCCCACAACCCAGGCATGCACCATAGATTGGGGATTGAACCAGCATCCCTTTGGTTCACAGGCCCGCGCTCAATCCACTGAGTCACACCAACCAGGGCTATTATTTTATTTTTCAATGACAGTTTGCACTCAACACTATTATGTATATTAGTTGCAGATGTACAGTACTCTTTAATTCTTGAATCATGTCCCCAAATTTCTTATCCTACCAGTAGAAATTTTACCACTCTTATTTTTCTTTTTCCTGGTGAGCTCCTGGCTCAGGGTCTCACTTCTACCCCATAGCAGCACCTCAGGGAATATTTCTAAAAACAATTTTTAAAAACATGGTGGGCATGGAAGTACACAGCTCTGATCTCCCTTTAAGAGAACCTGCTCCAAGATCATAGGTAACAAACAGCCTCCAGCTGCCAAATATTGTCTGCACCGTGGCAGCCAGTGACTGGATGCAGTGAGGCTCCTAGAGTGGCCAGTATTCTTGCCTGACATGGAACTCTGCTCAGGAAGGCCCCACTGACCTGGCCAGATTTCCTCAGCACTTTGCTATAGTCGGAGGTTCAGTCCTCAAATTCTTCCTCCTTGTCTCCTTTCTCAATCTGAAGGCCTTGCCTACTCTGTCCTGTCCCCTCCAGCCACCCTCTTTATCCTTCACATCTTCCTCCCCAGTAAATATATAACCGGAAAAGACACTGGCGGTCAGGCTGCCTGTCACTACCAAATCCAATAAGCAATGACAGCGATTGAATCTTTCATTGGTGCTTTATTCAGATGGCTGGCGATCCAAAAAGATGGCGGGTTCATACCCTAACAAACCATCTTCCCTTCTCTTTCCTGGCCAGATCTTTTATAAGGGGTGTGGGGGAGGACAAGCAAGGTGCAGTGAGGGCTTTGAAGTTCAGGGAGAATTAGGTGAGCGAAGCTGCATCCTTCCTGTTCTCGGCAGTTAGCTGTTGGGGGGGGGGGGGCAGTCACACAAAAGGCCCAGATGCCTCCAACATGTCCCC
>PVIA01002206.1:0-222838 GCA_004024845.1 Tonatia bakeri | reverse complement strand
TATTTCACTTTTTATAGCCTTTACTTTTTCCTCTGTTTTGTGACCATATTCAACCATTTCTGTGAGCATCCTGATTACCAGTGTTTTGAACTGTGCATCTGATAGGTTGGCTATCTTTTCATTGCTTAGTTGTATTTTTTCTGGAGCTTTGATCTGCTCTTTCATTTGGGCCATTTTTTTTTTTTTTTTTTTTTTTTTTGGTCTCAGTGTGCCTGTTGTACCTGTTATATAGCAAGGGGCAGAGTCTTAGGTATTCTCCAGGGCAGAACAACCTATGTAGTTGTGTCATGGTTCTGTATGTGGGAGAGCAGTCTCAGAGGGAACAATGCCACTTTTTCATTTCTCTTCAAGCTTTCAGTCACTTCTGCTTATACCCACAAACAAATTGGTCCCTTTTGGTGCTGATTCCTGGGTGGGTGGGTTTGTGTATGTTCTAGGACACTGTGGTTCTCTCCAACAACATCTCCTGTAAGGCTGGGAGTTTCTCCCTCCAAGTTAACCCTCACAGGTTTTTTCAGTCAGAGGTTTTTAGGGTTTATTTTCCTGCACTGGAACCCTGGGTTGTGTGGTCTGTCTCACTCCCTCGTTGTTCCTCTTGGTTTGTACGCATGCAAATGTGGGACCACCTGCTCTGCCAACCACTGCCTTGCCATGAGTCTTCTCCACCCAGCTGCCCGTCTCTGTCCCTCCTGTTGGTCTTGTTATAGAACAGACAGGGGGTGGTGAACTATATACTATTACCAAAAGGACCCCCCTTTTTCTCTGGGGGTTCACCCCCATAATAGGTTCACTTTGCCCTATCACCAGGGGAAAGACGTCTCTCAATGCCAGAGATTGGTGAAAAGGAATTATTTATTTAAAAGTTATACAGACTTGGGCCTGCGAACCAAAGGTTTGCCAGTTCAATGCCCAGTCAGGGCACATGCCTGGGGTGCAAGCCAGGTCCCCAGTGTGGGGGCAGATGAGAGGCAACCACACATTGATGTTTCTCTCCTCTTTCTCCTTCCCTTCCCCTCTCTCTAAAAATAAATAAATAAAATCTTAAAAAAATAAAAGTTATACAGACTAAGAGTAATGACTTAATGCCTTCATTAAAATACTGAAGTCCCTTAAAATACCCACAGATGCACACAGTCCTCCTTTTTCTCTCTACCCAGTCTTGGGTATCATATCTTAGGAAAAGAAGTAGAAGTCGGTGGTTCTGGCTCTCGGAATCATCACCTGAGTTGCTACTACAATTTCCAGTTAATCCAAAGCCATCTGGCATCTACTCATGGCCCACCAGCAAGAGTCCTTTCACTCCTTTTCTTCCAGACAAAGTCTCGCCTGCTTCCTAAATCACATGGCAAAAGGGAGCAACCCAAAGCTGCATGGTCCTAACTCTCTCCCAAGCTGTGTGATCCTAAGGTCCTGGTATAGCTGTGCCTGGATTTAAATCCCTGTGCCAAACTCCCTCTGCAGCTCCAATTCTGACCCTTCCCGTAATCAGTTACATCTGCCAGTATTCCCATATTTGTCCAGCTTTACTGGGCTGCCATAGTAAATCCAGGGAGGTGTGGACCCCTGGTGTAGAGCCATCATCTCCAAGCTCTCACGCAGGTGCTGTAACCAGGGGCAGTTGCTTCCCAGTTACATACTGGATTGAAGTCACTCCCATCCTCCTGGCTCAAAGCATGGCCACAGCTATTTAACATACCTGTGGAACAAGTTAAAGGTTATAGATATGTTAAATGACCACACCAGAGGTTAGCTGCAAAGCTGTTGCTATGCAAAACAGCTCTCAATGGCCCTGCTCCACGTGTTTCATCCTCCAGCTCAGACTGGTGACGGTGAGGACATCATATGTATTTTTTCTCTAATATTTCCTGGACACCCTGAGTTCTGGACCCCATTACAAATCCCTATTTGAGGCTCTCTCTTGGCTGCACCCTGTTACAGTCTGGATGAATATTTCTTCTTTAACTCCTTGGTTGTTGGACTTTCATACAGTTCAATTTTCTGTAAGTTCTAGTTGTTTTTCATTTTTAAATTTGTTGTTGTCCTTGTTTTGGTTGTGCAAGGAGGCACAGTGTGTCTACCTACACCTCCATCTTGGCCGTCAGTCTCAACTCCATTTTATTAATGACAATAGTGATCATGTTCTGTTTTGCATATCATACAAATTCCTCTTTGTATGATACAGAGTAACAACTCTGTATGATTGGTAGGTTGTACTATTCATTTTACAGATGAGCACATTTAGGTATGGAAAGGTTAAACAGCACCGCTAAGGTAGAGGGAGAATTAGAGCAGTCTGATTCTGGAGTCTGTGCTCACAACCATTATTCATTTAATTATTTTTTTCAGTTCTATTTTGCAGCACTTCACAAGCCAAAGGTAATGTTATTTATATATTGAGGGATTACTGAATATGTTTTTCATATTTTAAAAGTCCAAGCCCTGGCCAGGTGGCTCAATGGGTTGGCAAGTTGTCCTATTGCCCAAGAGGTTTTGGTCAGGGCACATGCCTAGGTTGTGGGTTTGGTCCCAGGTTGTAGTACACAGGAAGACAACTAATTGATGTTTCTGTCACTCTCCTTTTTTCTCCCTTTCTCTAAAAAAAAAGAAAAATCAGTGAAACATTCAGTGAACATACTCATATATCCTCCCGTGAGGATTTAAAAAAGTACAGTGTAGGTTACTCTGTTTCTTTCTCAGTTTCAGTTCTTTCGGAAGTAGACCCTGAAACTAGGATTCCAATGCAGTCCCAGTAGGGCAGTGGGACAATGAGATGGAGAAAGGATGGATGCCAATACATCACATGTGACTAAACCTTAAGAAACTCTGGTAAAAGTGTAAAACACACATATCAGAATAACTTCCCAGAGGGGCAGGGTATTTAGACACTAACCCTTGTCCAGTCATTAGTTGAGAGCTGCCCGTGGGCTGGGTGGAGGTAGAGGTAAGGGTTTGTTAGTTTTTGAGTTCTTAAAGTCTTTGGAAAAAGCCATGAGGGAGATGCTGGAATACTTGAATGTGGTAAAGTCCAGGGGACATGGTAGGACACTTACAGGGTTTGCTACCATGTCATTATTGGTGAAACAAAGCACCTTAGCAATTTAGAAAATAACAGGAGCTAGTTATTTTATGCTTTTGGAACCAGATAGATCAATACATAAGAATGATAATATCAGCTGACATCTAATGAACTCTTACAACATACCAGGTTCATTGCTAAGAACATTAAAGGTATTAATACATTAAATCCTCATAACAGTACTATATGAAATGAGTACTATTATATGTTCCACAGAAAGTGTCCTAATTTACAGAGCTAATAAATGGTAGAGCAGAGCTGGGAATCCAGTGGCGGGCTTCAGAGCCCTGCTTTCCACCACCCAGCTATCCTAACATTTCTTCTCTTGTCTTATTGGCCTTGGAAACTAGATTTACTTACTCTACTTGAACTTTGGATGCAAAGGAAGAGGCAAAGATCCTGTTAAAATATATTTCTTTGTCTTTCCAGGAGCTTCCCATGGGACTTGAAACTGTGAAGTAATCAGACAACTGTTTGATACTGTCTTTTGGGGATAGTGTCAGGTATGGAATAATGCAGACTCTCAGACTTTGAAGGAAATATGCCTTTTCTCAGTCTTTTATTGTGCTGATTGTTTTGAGCACCAAAAATGGAAAGTATTTGTCAGAAATAAAAAAAGTAGAATAGGGAAAATGTGATTATTTTTATCACGGTCTGTTAAATAGTGAAATAGCTAAGGAAAGACTGAAATATCCCATGTTTTGACTTATATCTTTGAGATAATAAACCCTGGCCACACTATGAGAACTGATACCTACTGAGGTTGGTACTCACTAACTCGTATGTCTTTTTAGTTCTTGAGAAATAATCAGCTTTCATTTTCTTTTTCTCTGCACCTACCTTGTCCATATGAATAACCTAATATGGAGTCCTTCATAGTTTGTACTTTTATCAGAATCATATATATCCATATATATAATTTATGCACACAGATATATATATAGAAGGTCTTATTTTCCATGCTATCAATATATGATAATGTATTTAACTATTTTTCCACTAGTAGATATTAAAATTATTTTAATCCCTTTTAATTTTTTTGTTTTTCATTGTGTTTGTTTTTGTTCTATTGACCATTGAACATGCTGCATTAAATAACCACGAGCAATATCTGAGTAAATATTGTGTAAGATGAGACCTTTTATTGTTATTACCTATCTCCATACAAGGTAGGTCCCTTTATGTCTGCTACCAGTCTTGCTATAGACTTCAGGACATTTTCTGTAATACTGCACAGGACCATTTTGGAAAACTTAAAACACAAGAGAAAGCACAGATCCTTGATCCTTATTATCACTGCCAGAGACTCCTGCCAGGGATAGAACAGCTATCTAAATGTTCCAAGAGAGGGATTCAATTCACTGGTACAGCTTGGTCAGTGGAGGAATAAATGTTCTAGTTCTTGATAGGTAAGAGAGATTTTCTTTATGAGATATTTACACTTGTTTGGGAAAACCAGCTGCCCAGCATCTGGATAACTTGAAATCATTTGAAATTTCTTTTGCCAGTGGTTGGAGGTAGCTATTAGTTCCGTGGGAAGCATGGTTTGGATGAAGCCATTGTCTTACCGTTAGTCAGAGTGAACCCCCAGATTCATTTACAAACAGTTCCGCTTATTGCTTCATTGTTTACTTTTCTCCAACATCTCAGCCACTAATAGATGTTACTGTTCTTTGAAACAATTGCCTGTCAAATGAATACAGAGATATTCTATTATCTTTCTACCACAAAAGTTAGGAGCTTAAAGTAATGACAGTTTGCTGGGAAATATGCAGTGTTGCTAGGACATGATAAGGATTGCTCATCTTTGCCTCAGTCCGCTTCATTTGGGTTTGTTCAAAAGCTGTGGCCTGGAGTCATCCAAAACCATGCTCACTTACAAGCTGTCAAGTTGTTGGTGGTTGTTGGCTGAGATTCCAACTGGGGCAGGGGCCAGTATACATATATGTAGCTTTTCCAAGGACTGCTTGGCTTCCTCAGAGTATGGTGGCTGAGTTCCAAAGGCAAACATTCCGAGAGAGAAAACTCAGCACTCCAAGAGAGTCATTTAGCATCACTTCCACCTCATTATGTTCATTAGAAGTCAGTCACTAAGGCCAGTTTACATTCACGGAGAATTGGACTTCACCTTTGGTTGGGAGAAATTTCACATAATTTTTAGTAATGTTCTAAAACCATCACAATAGAAAGAACCTACATTTTTAAATTTCTAGTTTCCTCACTACCTGAGTGTCTTTTGTCTGTTCATGTATTAGTTTTCTACTGTAGCATAAGGAATTACCACAAACTTTGCAGCTGAAAACAATACGCATCTCATAGATTCTGTAGGTCAGAAGTTCAGGCATGGTTTAGAAGAGTTCTCTGCTTAGGGTCTCATAAGACTGAAATCAAGGTTTTGGCTGGGCTGCCATCTCTTCTTCAGGCCTGACTAATGAAGGGTCTGTTTTAAATATCCTCTGGTCGTTGGCAGAATTCATTTCATGACTGTATAATTCATGGTGGCTTTTTTCTCTTTCTTTTCCCCAAACCAGAAATGGAGAGAGTCAGACACTACAGCTTCAAGTCTCTAACTTCCAGAAAGGCCTACACTCTCTTAGGTTATATGATTAGGTGAGGTCCAGCCAAGATAATCTTTCATTTCATGAACTCAAAGTCAGCTATTTAAGAACCTTACTTACAGATGAAAAAATTTCTATAATTTAGCCATATTCTACCATATAGAAAAAAGTCACAATTCTACCAATACTCAAGGGGAGGGATGGATATCACAGAATTATGGGGGCCATCTTAGACATTTACCTGACACAATTGCCCTTATATATTTATTCTTTGAAAATTGTTTCTTCACATTTTTTTCTACTGTATGGTTGTTTATCCACTTATGACCAATTTTTAAAGTTCCTCATACAGTACAGATATACTCTGTACTATGCTCTGTCTTTACTCTGCATCGAAGATATTTTTCCTCCAAATCTATTACTTGTACATTGATTTTGTTTGTAAAATTTTTATCTATAAATGTTTACCTCATTTTTCTTGAATTAACCTTATAAAAGAATTAGCCAACTATATCTTTGCTGTCTAATAATGTATCAGCTAATCACAAATTTATATCCACTTATATTAATTAAAATTAAATAAATTTGGAAATTTTAGTTCCTGAGTTCCACTGACCACGGTTCAGGTGTCACATGCTAGTGGGGATGACTCTGGTAGACAGCAGGGACACACAATATTTCTGTCATCACATAAAGTTCTGTCGGACAGAGTCTCATTGCTATTCAGAAAGAACTCAATTAGATATTTTAATTTTTCTATTTTATTTCTTTTATTTTCTATTTCTTAATTTTATGCTTTAATCATATTCTTTCCTTTATTTTATACTCACTTCTCAAATTGTTTACAGGCTGAGTAAGAATTTTCTTTCTTTTCTTCTACTAATTTTCTATTATCAAAGTCATTAAGTCTATATACTTACTTTTGAATTCAGTATTTCTGAGACTTAAAATACTGTTTTCTGATATGAAGATTATATAGGTATGAATTTTATCATCCTTAAGTTGTTAAACATTTTTTATGATTTATTTTTAATTTTACTGGCTCATTATCAGATAGCATGGAATTGCCTAACAATTGTTTTTTTTTTAAGGGTTTTTTTTTTTTTTGCTTTTTAAAAAAATTTTATTTATTTGTTTATTTTTAGAGAGGGAAGGGAGGGATAAAGAGAGATAGAGAGAAACATCAATGTGCGGTTGCTGGGGACTGTGGCCTGCACCCCAGGCATGTGCCCTGACTGGGAATCAAATCTGCAATGCTTTGGTTCGCAGCCCGTTCTCAATCCACTGAGCTATGCTGTTACAGAAAAGACGACTCAGATGGCCTGGGAGTTTACAAAGTGGGGTTTATTCACACATGCGGACCCAGAGGAGATAAGATCCAAATTCTGGGCCCCGAGTTTAACCTGGGGCTTGCTTATATACTCTGTTACAAAAGTGAAAGAGGAGGGGGGAGCAGCTGCTAAAAGCAAGCACACAGAAGCAGAAGTGAAGGTTAGTGTTTTGGCCTTGAGATAACTGCTTATTGGGAGAGACTGCTGTCTGGGAACAGCTGCTGGTCAGCTCCTCCCTAAGAATGGCTACTGTTTAGCTATGTCCCATCACAATGCCATCCAGGGTTTACAATTGCTTTAAATATACAAATTATTTTGTTACAAATACCAATTATAAATATTTCATGTTTATACCCAAAATGATACACATTATTTATTTACTTAATAACAAATGCTAGATAGATATATTCAATAATTTTTATAATATTATTCAAGTCTCATATAATTTTATTCACTTTTCTCTAAATTTTCCAATTTAGAATTGCCTCAGTAAAATTATATGGTTGTGAAAGTTTTTTTAGTAATTTTTACTTGATTTATTAGTTTCTATGTTATTTGATAGATACAAATAAATGTCTACTGTATACTTTATTAGGAAATTACATCATATTTTGAACTATTTCCTCTATTGTTACTATAGTTAAATTCAACTTTAGCTAATATTAATAATAATTTTTGCACTTGCTTGTTGATTTACCTATTATTCTTTGGCTTTCAAACTTTATCATTTTTTAAGTTGTTACTAATGGAGACTGTAAACAATTTTGCTGTTACTGTTTTATATATTGTTTTAAATACTTTATTTATTTAATTTTAGAGAGAGGGGAAGGGAGGGAGAAAGGGAGGAAGAGAAACATCAATGTGTGGTTGCTTCTTGTGCACCCCCTACTGGGGACCTGGCCAGCAACCTAGGCATGTGCCCTGACTGGGAATCGAACTGGCGACCCTTTTGTTTGCAGCCCGGCACACAATCTACTGAGCCACATTGGCCAGGGCTGTTGTTACTGTTTTTTAAACCTAATATATCTATCTTGATTTTCATTTTATTGTTGTTACTGTTTTTTAAACCTATCATAACGATCTTGACTTACTTTGGAATGAATATATATATATATATATATATATATATATATATACACACACACATTTATATAATTTATGGAATGAATATATATAATATAATATATATTGAATGAATATATATTATATATATATGTGTGTGTGTGTGTGTGTGTGTGTGTGTAGTTTGCTGCCTATGTCTCTTGCTCCTAAACCACTCTATTCTTTTAGTCATCTTCACATGTATGTTCATATATAGTCAGGCAAAGTCATATACCATAGGCTACAATTCTGAATTTGCTATCCTGTCATGGCAATCATAGTCACCTTCCTTTCACTTGACTTCTGCTATTCAGAGATTCAGTATCTTGTAACACCAATCCTAGACAAAAGGGAGAGTTGTGACTGAACATTTTATCAGTGCTTTTGCCTGCTCCCAGTGTATTTCTTTTCGTCTTTAAGTGACAAGTGACAGGCCTACTGATGAACAGAGAGCTGGTTTGGTTTGTGATCTTTCGTAATAGTCTCATTCTAGCATGCCCACTTCAGGCATGACCACCTTTGTCCATAACCTACTATAACAGTTCTGGCATCTTCTTTGCTTAATGTGGGCAACTTGTTTCTAAGCATCCAAATGCCATCCCAGCAACATATAAGGATTGGCTGCTGTGGCCTAAATCAGGGTTTAAATTTTGTGTCATGAGAGAATTTAGCTATATTGACAACCTCACTCTTCATCACCTTGATATTCTGCCTCCCTTGATTCACCTCCTTCAGGATTTACTCCCAATTATATTCTCCCAGTTCCTACTGCTACATGCTAGGCAGGTATGGTAGCTCTTTTGTCGTGTAAACTTTTCTCTCTTAGCATGCCTAGAACTTCAGTTGGTTATGTTATAACTTGATCTGTTAAGCAGAAGGGGTTGTAGGAGCAGATCTTAAAGAAGACAAACATTGCTTAGTAAAGCACCTGCCACATTTGTGGGTTTCACTTAGTCTTAAAAAAAGAGGGGTATATTATCCTTTAAAACAAGCTATGTGTTACTTTTCTAGGCCTAAACATTTCTGGGGCATCTGGGCCCTCGACTTTTTCTAGTTCATCTACTTAGTGTTTAAAGATTCCACATCTTTCATAACTGGGCCCCTAGTTTCATGCAGAATTATAAATAAACTTCTATGGCTGATTTTCAACATGATCAGCTTTCCCATTATGGAAAATTATTGTTTTTTTCCCAATGTTGCTAAGGAATCCTGTACTCTCTCATTTTTATTTGAATTATTGAAATTGATGTTTGATCACCCTGAGTCTTTCATTTTCTCTTTTCAAAGTACCAGTTTTGCTCACCAACAGCTATCTAATTTCTCAATTAATATCATTACTATAATAGCCATATATCTTAAAGACCAGAGAGAGTATGCCAAATATTTAATGCCAGTGCAGTCCCTTCCAACTGAAAGCCTTAAAAATTATACTTTCACAGAATGCCAGAGGGACTATCAATTTTCTACTTACTATCCAAGATGGGGACTTAATTTCAGCTGGTCACTGTATGTTCAACTTCAGAATCCCATCCTAGAGTTGGCTTTCTCCTTAGATCACTTCCATAGAAGTAGTTATCGAGGCAGAGATTCAGATGTATGTGATTTATTAAGTGAGGGCTCTTAGGGAAAATCCTGTAAGCAAATGAGGAAAGCAGGATAGAGGATGGGAAAAATATGAGTGAGGATGTACACTAGTGGTCTGATACATAGAGGAAATGTGAATATTCCTGAAGAATAGATCACACCATAGAGTGTGATTTGGAGGCTAAAGGACATGATTTTTCATCTTTTCATATGTCAGTAAATGGGTGGCATAAATGCCCAGGTGTCTCCAGAAAAGTTAGTTTCCTTTGACCAAGGGCAATTCTGCTGAGAAAGTCACAGTTATAAGCCATTAGCTTTGGTGTTCACAGCAGCTAGAGGATGGCTGTGTGATGAGCTGCTAAAGGGAAGATGGATGGGGCAGAAAAAACTTCTGGCGTATACCTGCAGTACAGTTAAGAAGACATGAGTGTCAGCAAACTACAAGAGTGGAATGATTCACACATACAACTGTATCATAGAGAAAAGTTTATTAAATTTTAAACATATGATTGTAAATGTTTAGTATTTATCATGATAATCTGACTTATTAGAAAATCACTATATGTTATGAATGTGTTGATGTACAGTTACAAAAGAAATGTAAGGCATAATGTTGCTCTTATGAACTTTATAAAATGTTGATAATATTTCAAAATGCAATATAAAAATATCAATAGGAGTCTTATAATTGCTATTATGTAGTAGACCATCCTGCGTGGTGTGGGCCCAGCCCCCAGTGACAAACTTTTATTGCAAAGAAACTTCCTAAAAACCATCCTAAACCTTCCAAGGACCAGTGTAACCACTTGTGTCTTATCATTTGCAAATATCCCTCTTCAGCTGTGTGATTACCGGCATCCTCTCCTTTGTTTTCTGTATAAGGTAACCACCTAAAGCTAGCCTGTGTGTAGTTAATGAGGACCTTCTGGTAATATGCCCAGTAAGACAACAAAAGCTCATTGGAGCAAGGGCTGAGGCTTTTGCTCCCCTTGAGAGAGAAGCCATCCACTCTTTTCTTCCAAAGGATTTGGTAGTCCATGTGAATTTCTTTTGTTTTAGCTACAATGCTGTGGACCCCATGAGCAGGGGTCCAAGACAGTATCACATGCCAAGGCACAGAAAAAAACATTTCTCAATAAAAACATCTTATTATAGCTTTGGAAGAGAATGACAATCTTTGCAGTTTTAGTCTAAGCAATCGTGAGCACATTGCCTTTACACTTATCACTTTCCCTCATTGTATCAGTTATTGTTGATTTTTTTCAGCTGGACTCACTCAGAAGTGGCTACCCACAGATATTATTGGAGAGAAACTTTTCTATTTAAATCCTCTTCAGATGAGAGAGAGGTTAACCAGACCTCAGTTAGAAATTTATTTTTGATCAAGAAGAATAAGCCTCATATCAAGTAAAGTGACCAATGTCACACATGGTGAAAATTAGAATGATATAACATGAACTGAAAACTCTCTTTTCCCCCAGCTATTCACAATTTAAGGATGTATTTTAAAATTATGCCAGGTTGTATGCAGCATAAATATAAAATGCATTCATGGAAAAGTGAGAACTCCTTCCCAGAGCCCATTTTTTTATATTTGCAAAAGAAAAGTCTAGGAAATGGCACAAAAGTCCAGTAAGATATATTCTCCATGCTCTTCAAAAGCCTTGTTGTTGATGTCATTGTCATAGGGGACTCAAGACTTGGAAAATTTTGGATTAAGGTAAAAAGTTATGAGTCTAGCAAGTAATGTGTATGTTAAAGCTTTTGTTTCAGAAACTACAGATAAGGCCCATCCTGGTTTTTGGGGAAAACAGCCGACCTCCTGGGGCACTGCTAGAGATTACCGCCTGGGGATATCTCAACCTTTGTTCTAGGGAGAGCAGATGACCACCCCTCCCCCTTGGGAACAGCTAACTGCCCAGGACAGGAATGGTTGCAGCTTCTGAATTTCAAAGCCCTCACCACACATTGTTTGTCCTCCCCCACCCCCTTATAGAAGATCTGGCCTGGAAAGAGGAGGGAAGATGGGCTGTTAGGGTATGAACCCGCCATCTTCTCAGATCACCGGCCATCTGAATAAAGCACCTATAAAGATTCAATTGCTGTCATTGCTTATTGGGTTTGGTAGTGACAGGCAGCCTGAACACCGGTGTCTTTTCCAGTTACAGTTGTTGACAGAATAGTGTAGTATGTTACATGGATATTTTAAGAAAATGTTTTGCATGATTTATTTCCCACCCCAAACAAGTTGCTATAGTTGTTTTTGTTTAATAAACTGTTTTTAAGCTCAGGTAAATTCAGGAAATGGGTAAATAAAATTAAATAGATTAAATTTACCACAGAATCTCTGGGATAATTTAATATGCTCACAGGCATCATGACTCTCTAATTGAAAGAGAATTCCTTAAGCTATGGGACTATGGAACCCATTTTCTTGAAGTACATCACGTGAAAGATTCTGAGAAACATTTTTAAAAGGAGCTATTTTAAGAAAAATTATGCAATTACCTCTTAAATGTCATTTAGCTTTATAAACTATACTTTAAAAACACGAATCAGCCAGGGGTCCGATCAGGAGAGAGAACCACATAGTAATTTGAGTAGAGGAAGTTTAATAAAAGAGTTATAAACTATCGTAGGATTAGATTGATGATGGATAAGCTTTGGAAAATATAAATAGAACTCTAAAGATTATAAGAATAGCAGATATAAAGGTCAGCTGTACCTCTGGACTAAGAGAGAGCATCCCTGGAAAGCTCCCACCATCCTCTGTACCAGGGCTAAAAGCTATACCTTGTTGGAGAGAAGGTGACACTTCTCACGAAATGGCAGAGAAGTCACTGAGATGAGGCTCTGGTGGAACTTGCTGGCAATCCTCCCTCTGGAACTTGTTGGAAATCCATTATTTAGGGTGCAAAAGAAAGCGGTTCACAGGAAGGTGTCTTACGGAAACAGTCTGCTATGGAATTGCCTAGAAGGGCCTCTAGGGGAAGCTGCTGGCTGCTGAAATTGCTAGATGCCGTGCATGCACTGCAGGAGCCTGGTGATGGAGAAGCTGTGTGTGCTCCAAGAGCTGGATACCAGAAACTGAGACTCCATCCACACTGTGGTTACTTGGTGCTGGAGCAGCCAAGTGTGTTGCATGAGCCTGCCAAGTGAGCTCACCTGAACCAGGGAGGAAAAGCTTTTCTCCTGCAAAGCCACTGCAGCACCAGCTGTTGACAAAGCTTCCTGGCAAGAGAAAAAAGCAAGAATATACTAGAAGTGTCTGATCAATTTTACAAAGCAAACAAGGAAGGGCAAATTTCAGGTGACAGGCATTTCAGTTGATAGCTAAAACATACCTTGAATATTTAGAAGAAAACAAATTGTTAATGTCTTTTGTTATTCTTTCTCTGTTTACTTTCAGACAGTAGGATGTGGAGTAAAAAATGGTTTTCTTGTAAACAACAAAAACAATCAGAAGTAATTAATAACATTTGGTTTGTTATTTTTTCAGAAAAAGCCTTTAAATGTTGCTTTCAGATTCAAAATAAATTTATTATGAATACTTTTTAAAATAATTGCACAATACTCATATTGGCTTCAAACAACAGAATAATACATTGTTAACAGACAAATACATGCTGATTTTTCTCACATGAGAAAAAATCTTGAGATAAGCAGCTTCAGGCATTAGTTTGGGGGGTCATCCACTCAGGGTTGCCAGATCTGTGATTCTTTTTGCCTTCTCCTCATACATGCCCCATGCCTATTTCATTTTTAGGAGTCATATCTGCAACCAAGGTAGAAAGGATAGTGATATATGAGAGCAGCTATGTCTCACCCTTCTAAAAGCAAAGGGAAACCATTTTTAGACACCCACAGCAGACTCATTAACCAGAATGATGTCACATAGCTACTTCTATCCAGGATTCTGGCTGAGGAAGCAAGTTTTAATCATGTCAGTCTTCACAGTGGAGCCTACAAGAAGATTGGGATTTGGGGATCTTTATTTGGCAAGCCAGTGAACTATATCTTCTTCACAAGAGTTTACTGGTGATGTGAATATATTGCTAAAACAGAGTAGCCAGTGATTTTGAAAGGAATATGGTAAAAACAATGGGAGGGGCTGTTTTGTAGTCAGGTCAATATAGCTGCCTCCAAAGATGACCATGACCGAAGGCCTTGAAACTGTGGACAATGTGAAGTTACATGGCAACAAAGAATAAAGATTGCAGATGCATTTAAGATTGTTAATCTTTCAACCATGAAACAGAGAGACTACCCTGGATTATCCCAGGGGACCCACTATGATCACAGAGGTCCTTATCTGGGGAGAGGGAGGCAGCAGAGGAGAATCCACACGGCAGTGCACATGGAAGAACGCTGCTAGAGGAGCAGTGTTGCTGAGGATGGAGGAGAGCGGCTCTAGCCAAGGAACGTGCTCAGCTTCTGGAAGGTGGAAAATGCAAGGAAACAGATTCTCTTCCAGAGGCTATGTGGAATGGAATGCAGCTCTGTCAACACCTTGGTTTCAGCCCAGTGACTACTGTGTTGAATTTCCTACCTACAGAGCTGTAATATAATAAGTTTTTGTGATTTTCAATCACAAAGTATGTGAAAATTTGTTTCAGCAGCAATAGAACACTAGGGAGAAACATAATGGAGATACAATATTGGGATAGACTGGATTTTTTCATCTTTCAACTACATATTAGATACTTTTTTTGTGGTGTTTTCCAAAAACATTTATTTATTTATTAGGTAGATCCAATGTTTAAATGTGACCAACTAAAATTCTGTAACTGTATTGAGTCCATTCACAGTTATTTTCTATTGGAGAATCAAAGTAAAGTTATGGGGATGCCATTGGATAAATGAGGCATAAAAATCATTCCTCTACTTGACCCAAATATATCTAAATATTTATCAATATTTTTCCATGATGTTTTCATTGTAACAATTTATTTTAACATATAGACTGATATATCCAAAAATGGTTAAAGAAGGAAGTTTAATATTAATGCTAATGTTTTGTAAGTTTTTTGCTGATGGGGACCTTGGCTCGTGGGGTCCGAATCATTATGAATGAAATGAGACATTCACATGGATTACCAAATCCAGTGGAGGAAAAGGGACAGCATGGCTTTTCTCTCAAAGGGAGCAAAAGCATCAGTCCTTGCTCCAATGAGCTTCTTTTGTCTTACTGGGCACATTACCAGAAGGTCCTCATTAACTACGCACGAGCTGGCTTTAGGTGGTTACCTTTTACAGGAAACAAAGGAGAGGATGCCAGTAATCACAGAACAGAAGAGGGATATTTGCAAATGAAAAGGCAAAAGTAGTTGGACTGGTTACACTCATCCTTGGAACGTTTAGCATGGTTTTTAGGGAGTTGCTTTGCAGTAAATGTCCTCAATTCAGGGTGAGGGAGTTTTAGCAAAAAGCAAGACTCATAGTGGCCTAGGTACATTGCAGGCCTGATTCCCCACGGGAAAACCTATACATGGGTGTGAGTCCTGTGCATCTCCCAGTGGGAGCTGGGCCCACACCATGCAGAGCGGCCTCCCACATTTTTCCAGTTGTGATTCAGCTTTTAAAAAATCCTCGAAAAACAACTCAGTGACAGATGTACTTACCATGTACTATTTTCTCTTCCTTCCTTCCTTCCTTCCTTCCTTCCTTCCTTCCTTCCTTCCTTCCTTCTTTCCCTTCCCCCCCTGCCCTCCCCTCCCCTTCACTTCCTTCTTTTGTCTTCCTTTTTTTCCAGACACTGAATAGTTTTAATGTTACATATAGTTAAAAATAATATTTGCAGTCGTTGAGACTCTCTGAACTTTCAATCTTAAAAGAAATCATACAGACACTTATCATAATTTCATACTGTACTTATCTTTTTTCAGACAAATACCATATGATCTCACTCATGTGGAATCTAATGAACAAATTGAACTAACAAGGAAAATGGAAACAGACTCATAGATGGAGGACACAACGACAGCTAGTGGGTTGGGGAGAGGTTAAGTGGTGGAGGGATTCAGCAAAAAGGAAAAAGAACTCATAGATATGGACAACAGTGTGGTGATTGCTGGAGAGACATGGGTGGAAGGGGATTAAATCTTAATGGAAAAAATACAATAAAGACTAAATTTTTAAAAAGCCTGAAAGTAAATTTGCAATAAAAATACTTTAAATATTATATTCCCACACAGGAACATTTTACATCTAAAAATAGATTTTTAAATGTAGCATTTATCACTATAGAGTATGTTTAACCATAGTTTTTTTTTTTTGTCATTTTTTTCTTTCATAGAATATATATCTCTTTCCTTCCAAAGTTAGTTCATTCTTTACTTAGAACAGTTATTGGGCTTTAGATACATTCTGACATGACTTAAGTTCCTTGCTCTATCTTTTATTTTCAGGTGGATTTTGGTGAGATATATGCTTCTCTAAATCACATTTTCTCATTTGTACGATGGGTATGATATTACAAAATATATAGAATTCAGGAATTTTTGCAAAGTGGCACTTAATCGTAGTAATTATTTTTATTAAAATATAATACTAGTATTATATTTAAAAGCAAAACAAAACAAATGCACCAGTTACATGGTTTGTTATGAATATACTCTGTAATAAAATATATCTTTCTAACAAGATGTGTTAAATATACCAACAAATTAAATTAGGGAATGCATTACTTAATTTGCATGTGTCCATTCTTTGAATGAATAAAGAAATGATCTAGGGTAGATGAAGGCCTCATAAAATTTCCAGAGCATCCACCTCAGTGACGCTTGGTGAATTAAGTGTGTAGGATGTGTGCTTTAGAGTACATAGTTAAGAACTGAATAAAAAGACTGGTTTTCTGAGTTATCAAAGGAAAAGCAAACAGGTAAAGCAAAGAGGGTACCATTGACATGAATTTAGAATGTATGATATGTGATTTGGTTTATAAACACCTCTTCCAGAAATGTATAACCTAATTAAACTAAGTCAACCAAAATCACTTTTCTGCCTTTGCATTATCATTGGCTTTAGATTTCTGTAATCTCAGCAAGAGAACTAGACTATCAGAATAAATTCAATCTCATATATTTTTGATCATTGTAGATATGATACTTTAAAAAGCAACATCCTATTATAATTACTATTACTAACAATTACAATTATAATACAAGCACCAATATTTTGTGTGATTACAAAATGCTGGGATCTTTTCAAGCACATTATATGTATTATTAACTTATTTTGACCTCATAACAATGCCATTAGATAACTATTATTACAATCTCACTACACAGTGTAGGCAAGTAAGGCATTAGGATAAATAATTTGCTTAAGATGACAATTAATACAGTGTAAGTGGGAGAGGTAGGGTATAATAATGTGTAATAGTACATATTTTATATTTATTATTTAATTATATGAATGGTTGAGTTGGGGACAATGTGAGTTAACTATTAAATATAAATTGTTTAAAAAATTTAGTTCAAATATTTTATATAACCCTTCATATAACAGATGGTTTGTATGCTGAATTGAACTAATGCCTTTTCTATATCTATCATTAAGTCTAGCAATATTTTATTAAATCAAATACTTATGAAAAACAAAATATTTATTAAATAAATACATTAATATTTTATAATTATCTATATAGATATATGGCAATTAGTTGGCATTATTTATATGTTGCTAATTTTTCTAGGGCTTTTTCTTTTATTAAAGAAATATTTTTTAGGATGATTGTTCAATGCTTGCATTCTCAAATTTCATTGGCTTTCAAACTGTGCTTAAAACTTTTCTGTGGACAAATAAATATTTGGATGATCCTGTGAATAAAGAGCTACTTTGTCCTAGGGATAAAGTACTAAAAATATTTTTAAAAAACTTTCCTCCTCACCTGAGGACACTTTTTCATTGCCTTCAGAGAGAAAAGAAGAGAGAAAAAAAGAGAAACAATGCGAGAGAGAAGCATCAATTGATTGCCTCCCATAGACACTCAGAGCAGGGACTGAAACCACAACTAGGTATGTGCCCTGACCGGGAACTGAATATGCAATCTTTCGGTTATGGGAGATGCTCCAATCAACTGTGCCACACCAGCCAGGGCTAAAAATATTTTATAAACTCATTAAGGAAAGCATAAAACTTTGTCAAATAAGTGATGGTGTGTTTTAAAATGCTCTTATGTCATATGCTCATGAATGTTCAAGACTGGCTGTCTGGTCCTTTCCTATACCAAGACTGGTATTGTAATTATTTTAAGGGGGCCTTTGGTGGAATAAAAACAAAAATATAAATGGGAAAACTATTTCCTGACATGGAGCTACCAAGTTAAAGACATGGATTTCTGCTCCATGCATGCTGAATCTGGTATCCTGATGTGTCAGTTGATGCTGAGTGGCTTCCCATATGGGGCAAACCTCTACAGGGAACTTCAACAATTAAAGAAAAAAGCTTTACTGAGTAACACTAATTTTTAAAAAGTAAAGTTACCCATATCCTTCTACTTTTAATATTTTTTCAGTAGTTGAACTGAATATGTGCTATTCTAAATTGAATGCTATTTTTTTGTGTGTTCCAAGAAAACTTTATTTGTGGACACTGAAGTTTGAATTTCATGAAAATTTGTAATCACTTGTATTTAAGTTAATATCTCAAAAATCTGTGCTTGCATTTGACAAAAGTAATATGTTCTGACCTACAATAAATAGCCTTGTTCTTTCTTAACATCTCAGTTCAGTTTTTTGTTTTCAAAGATTTATTTATTCATTCATTTTTTTATTTTCCTCCCTCCCTCCCTCCCTTCCTTTCTCTCTCTCTGTTTCTTCTTTCTCTCTCTCTTTCTTTCTTTCTTTTCTTTCTTTCATCACCCCTTGTACTCCCAATACTCTCTTCCACCTCCACCTACCCTACCCCTGCTCTCAATCACCACATTGTGGTCTATGTCCATGAGTTCCTTATTACTGATTTCTTTTTTTGTTCCATCCCTCCATACTCCTGAACATTCTGCCCCCCTACCCCTAGAGCTGGCAGCATGCTATCTCTGCATCTGATTCTATTTTGCTTGTTAGTTCAGTTTGTTCCTTAGATTCCACATGTGAGTGAAATCATATGGTACTTACCTTTTTCTGACTGGCTTACTTCAGGTAGCATCACGTTTTCCAGGTCCATCTTTCTGTCACAAATAGTAAAATTTTCTTCTTTTTTACAGCCAAGTAGTATTCCATTGTATAAATGTACTATAGTTGTTTTATCCATTCATCTATTGATGGACACTTGGGTTGCTTAAAATCTTGGCTATTGTACTGTAAACAACACTGAAATGAACATAAGGGTGCGCATATACTTAAGAATTAGTATTGAGGACTTCTTCAGATAAATTCCCAGAAGTAAAATTGCTAGGTCATGAGGTAGTACCATTTTTAAGTTTTGAGTTTAACTCCATACTGTTTTTTGTAGTGGCTGGACCAATTGGCATTCCCCTCAACAGTGCAAAAGGGTTCCTTATTCTCCACATCCTCTCCAGCACTTGTTTGTTAATTTATTGATGATAGCCATTTAGCCATTCTGGCAAGTGTGAGGTGACATCTCATTGTGGTTTTAATTTCAATTTCTCTAATGATTAGTGACATTGAGCATTTTTGTATATATCTATTGGCCATCTATATGTTCTCTTTGGAGAACTGTCTATTCAGGTCATTTGCTCATTTTTTAAGTGGATTATTTGTTATTTTGGTGTTGAGTTTTATAAGTTCTTTACAAATTTTGGATATTAACCCTTTATCAGATATACCAGTGAATATGTTCTCCCATACAGTGGGTTGTCTTTTCATTTTGTTGATGGTTTTCTTTGCTGTGCAAAAACTTCCTAGTTTGATGTAGTCCCACTTGTTTATTTTTTATTTTTAAATATATTTTATTGATTATGCTATTATAGTTGTCCCAATTTTTCCTCCTTTGCCCCTTTCCACCCAGTACCCCCATTTCTTCCAGCAATCCTACCATCACCTCAGTTCATGTCCATGGGTCATGCATGTAAGTTCTTTTGCTACTCCATTTCCTATACTGTCTTTAACACCACCTTGTCATTTTGTACATACCGATGTTTACTTTTTAATTCCTGCATCTTTTAATTCTTTTCTTCTTTCGCCTTCCCAACTGATAACCCTCCAAATGATCTCCATATCTATGATTCTGTTCCTTTTCTGCTTGTTTGCTTAGGTTTTTTAGACTTAGTTTTGATAGTTGGGAATTTATTGCCATTTTAATGTTCATAGTTTTGCTCTTCTTTTTCTTCTCTAATTCTCTTTAACATTTCATATAATCATGGCTTGGCGATGATGAACTCTTTTAGTTTTACCTTGTCTGTGAAGCACTTTATCTGACCTTCAGTTCTAAATGATAGCTTTGCTAAATAAGGTAATCTGGGTTGTAGTCCTTGCTTTTCATCTCTTTGAATACTTTTTTGCCAGTCTCTTCTAGCCTGCAAAGTTTCTTTTGAGAGATTAGCTGACAGCCTTATGGGGTTGCCTCTGTAAGTAACTATCTGCTTTTCTCTTTCTGCTTTTAAGATTTTCTCTTTATCTTTAGCCTTTTGGCATTTTAATTATGATGTGTCTTAGTGTGGTCCTATTTGGGTCCAACTTATTCAAGACTCTCTGTGCTTTCTGGACTTGTATATCTATTTCCTTCATCAAATTAGGGAAGTTTTACTTCATTATTTTAAAAATAATTTTCAGTCTTTTGCTCTTTCTTTTCTCCTGGTATTCCTATGATTTGGATGTTGGTATGTTTGGTCCCAGAGGCTCCTTAGTCTATCCTTGTTTTTTTCAACTCTTTTTTTTCCTGCTGTTCTGGTTGAGTTCTGTCTTTCTTCTGTTCCAAATCATTGATTTGATTCTTGGCTTCATCCCTTCCACTGTTGGTTCCCTGTAGATTTTTCTTTAATTCACTTAATGTAAACTTCATTTCTTCCCGGGTCTTTTTTATGCTGTTGCAGTACCCAATGAGTTCCTTGAGCATCCTGATAATGAGTGTTTTGAACTCTGCATCTGATAGGTTTCTTATCTCCATTTCATTTAGTTCCTTTTCTGGAGTTTTGTTCTGTTTTTTCATTTGAGCCATATTTCTTTATCTCCTAAATTTGGCAGCTTCCTTGTGTTTGTTTCTGTGTTAAGTAGAGCTGCTTTAACTCCCTATCTTAGTAATGTGGCCTATTATAGAAAATCACACCTGTAAATTGTACGGGGCTAAACATTAGATAATTGCCAGGTTGGGGCAACTCGTGTCAGCACTCTATAGCTCTGTGTGGGGAAGGGCTCAGAGAAGGGACATTGCCTCTGCCTGGCCTCTGAAGATTTTCCCAGTGGGAAGCTGTCTCCTGGCACTCACCCCATTATCAGTCACTTCACTTTCTCCCCATATGGCACTAGTGCCTTTCCAGCTGTTTCCCTAGTGCTGAATACCAGAGGGAATGGGTCTGTGTAAGTCCTAAGACCATTGTGGGCCCTTTAAGAGAAGTCTCCTGAGAATCCTGCAGTTTCTTCCACCTTCCCATTCCCTACTGGTTTTATAGCAAGGAGTTATGGGGACATCTTTCTGGCACTGGAATCCTGGACTGGGTGGTCTGGTCTGGGACTGGGGTCCCTCACTCCTGAGGTATCGCTCCCAATTTTTATTCACCATACTTAAATGTGGGACCACACTCTCTGCATCTCCATACCTCTCTGTGTGCCACTCTGCATCTTCACTCATCTCTATTTCCGCTCCTTTCCACCTCTTCATGCCTCTCTGTGAGTCTCCACATCTTTGACCCTCCTGCACATCTGGATAAATGTGCCTTCTTTTAATCTTCAGTTGTTGGACTTCCATGCAGCTTGATTTTATGATGAATCTGGGTGATATTTGTTTTGTAGCATAGTTGTAATTTTTGCTGTAGCTGTACAAGGAGGCAAAGCATGCTCACCTATGCTTCCATCTTGATCAGAAGTCACTATTGTGGGGACTCAGTCAGAGAGGATGAATGAGATTTGTCTAATGTGTCCTTTTCCACCCATCATCCCTCCAGCTTTCCGCTGTGCCTCTTGAATACCAGTCATTCCTGCTAGTCTGCTCCCCAAAGGCCCAGCCCTCAGAAGTCAGGGACTCCATGCCTGACAATGGGGCTAGGTAGGGACCAGACAAAGGGGTGTTTAGAACTGGGCATGAAGTTGAGGCGCAGCTCCCATCTCCTGTAAAGCTACCAGAGTGAACAAAGAATACCCTGGAAGAGAGGAAGCAACACAGAAGAAAAGGGCATGGTTTAACTTGGCTTTTATCTTGGGCCGCAGAAGTCTGGGGTGGCTCTTACCACTGGGGCTAACCAAGTCCTTCCCTGTCCTCTCCTTCCCCTTCTCATATTTATTTATTTATTTGTTTGTTTTTTCTTTCCCTTGTCCAAGGATCTCAGTTCAGTTTTAAAGAGAAGAAATTTTAAATTAAACTCTTAACCTAACGATAATTCTCTAAAGAACTTCATTTTGTGTTTTACTTTCCTTTGTTAAGAAAAAAATATCCAAATTTAGAATAAAACAAGTGGATGGCTTTTCCTTCTTTTAAGTCTTACATATATTTCTAGGTCTTTTTATAATAATAAGCTCACTCAAAGTGTATTTATTTATATAGGAGAAAGCACTTGTGCTTGACATCAGTAGTTAATATTTTATTTGTGCTCTGAAGACTGTTCACTGTTACATGTGAACATTTATATTTTTGTTTAGTAGAAAAGATAACCCAAAAGTTACAACTTTATGGTCTTATAGGACATTACCAAGTTTTATGTCTATTAGTAAGTTTATTTCAGTATTCTGTTGACTGAGTGACTGTATAGATTCTTGGTTCTCAAATTTTCCTTTTAATTAACCTTATCATCTTACTGGTTACTGAATTATTAAATTTAGTAGTGTCTTTGAAAGATATTTTAGACTTGTGTGAAAGTCATGCTATAACTTTTCAAAAAGTGTACTTTAACATTTTTATTAGTTTTTAGATATTTTCAAAATTTGCTCATTGCATAAGTTTTCCTAGCTCTTAGAGTTTTAAACATTCTGTTTTTTGATAAAATTATCTGTCTATAAAGTAGTGATCTTTGTAAAAGCAAATATACCAGAACTACAGATATGAAAATACTGCCAGAAAATGTAAAAATTTATCAATCAGTACTCGATTTAGAGTTACAGATCATTTTATTTTTTTATTTTCATTGGGTAAATTACACATAACAAAAAACACTGTATTAACCATTTTTGAGTGTGTAGTTCAATGGTATTAAGTGTAATCATATTGTTGTACAACCACTGTCATTCATATTCAGAATAGAATTATAGATAGTTAGATCTAAATCAGCATTATACAGCTCAAATATTCCTCTCATGTAATGTGCTTGATTCCAAAGAGTTTTGGTTAATACCCAAAACTAAAACCAATTTCAAATATAGCAAAAACTTCATCAGCAAATACCATTCTAATTTTTTTTATCTGCGACAATGCCAATCAAACAATCAAACAAAATCAACATAAAACCAGTGAAAATAAATCAGTTTTTTACTCTAAGGTAGGTGGAAACTTACAAATTTCCATTACTGGTATATGTGCTCTTTGAACTCTTGAAATTAGAATTCCCATCCCTCTGATGGACGTGGGAAAAAATCCCTGTCATTAGCAATGTTCTTTTTTTCTGTTGTTCCTAATAAGGGCTTTATGATTCTGAAGCTTTTACTCTGAGTTTTGGTTGAAGTTCCATGTATAGCTGATGACCAGGTTAAGTCCTTCCTAACTTTTTTCCTTCACATTTGTCACTCCATTCACTACTTTCCTCAGAAATATTTCTCTGGGAAATGGGTATATACATTTCACTTCTACTTCCATTTAAACTTTATTATGCTGCAAAGAAGAGATATACACATATTGTGGAGGTTTGGGTGATACATTATTTTAATTTTATTAATTCTTATTATACCCCCTTATTGTAGTCCCTCAGGAGCTGAGCGAATATTCCCCTCTGTCTAGAGGAGAAAAGTTGTAACATTTTTTTCTTAAGAGTTGACAAAGGTCATGTGGAACTCCCAAGAGTCATAGTATGGTAGTTTATTATTTATAATGTGTATGAACTTGAGAGAAGTCAATAAGAAGCACTAAAAACATGGAAGCACAAGCAAGGAATGTTCTTGGTCAAGTTAAGACTGAGGAATGAGATTACTCTCTGTCACAGAGCCACAAGGCCTGTATAGGAAATCTGGGTCAACTTGTTCTCATTTCAGCAAGAGTGGAATCAACCAAATGCCAGTGTCAGTTCAGTGAGGAGGCAGCAGATCAAAGGAAGATGATCCCAAACGAATACCTTTTGGGGTCTAGAGGTTAGAACGAAGTCTATTTTTGACTGCCAGTCCTTAGGATCTTTGACAATTACAGACAGAAGGGAAATTCAAGAGGGAGTTGTTGGAGGATTTTCTTCTAAGAAAGCATGAGAGCCCAGAAATTTACCTGAAAATAAATTGCACCCAGAGATTCACAAAGAAGCATGTTCCAAAAATTAAGTCCCGTGCTCTGAAGGTTTACATGTCTAGTGGTATCTATTGCATAGTCACCTCAGGTTTTAAGTAACACTCACTTTTATACCTGACTTCTGGTATTTTTGCTAAAGCTTATTTTAAAGTGATACCTAATTTTTGTATCTATATTCATCTTTTTATCCTAATTTCATAAAAGTCCTAGAATTTCCATGTGTTTCCCATATTTATTCTCTGCATTATGAGGCCACATATAGCAGGGTGAAGAGAACAAGAGAAAAAGGAGAACATGAAAGTGAAGAAAGTGTAAGGAGAGGAAGTCCTGATATTTCAGGGACCTTCTCCCATCCCAGGATCAATTATTTTTACTTCAACAGTAAGTTTCCCTATCGTTTAATACCATTATTTTTTATTTTAGATATTTTTGATTTTTCTTCCCTCATTTAAATATGATAGTTTAAAACAGTCCATAGTTTAATAGTATAATGCAAAATTAAAAGCATAACTTTAAACTAATCCAAGTTCATTTGAAAATAACACTTGAGGCAGAGGGTGTGGGGCAAGGGTGGCATGCTCTTCTTCCACTTTCTGGAGATACTAACCTTTGACTTTGTTTGCATGGTCTACAGGTAAAGCACCTGCATAAAGTATTCCATACTGATGAGATAATATGAACAGAATTTCAAAAGCTTTGGAGAATTATTTTTGGGAGGTTGAGGTCTCATTTATAATACAGATTCAGATAGTTTCCCAGTAACGAGAGAATACGTTTCATGGTTCTCATGGAAACTTATTTCCATGAGAACCATGGAAGTCATGAAACAATGACCAATGGAAGCCTGTGTGATTTCGGCGAAACTATTTTATTGTTTTAAAGTTCAGATTCCTTATCATAAAAAATGGAGAAAATGAAGTAAACATGCTGAATTTTGATGATCTAAAAATAGTATTGGAAGCTCACTGAGGAGGGACATTAGCTTGAATTAAGGCTGCAATATGTTTGGAAAATAGTAAAACACATTATATTTAAAACACTTTATAATTAGTATTTGAAACTAAGATACTAATGGAAGGAAAGTAAGACTCATTTATTTCATTCTAATTGTGTAGATTTTAAAATAGGTTTGAAATGTCAATACATACCAGGGACATCTTCAGGAAAATTTGACAATGTATCTTTGTGGAAATGGTTTGGGAGATGTCAGAAAATTTATCCCCATGTAAATGACGTTGCAGCACCATTTGAAGTGACCTACACAAACACTTATTCTGAAAAATACACACATCTCATTTCTGTTCTGGAATAGTGTTGTTACCTAACACAAAGCTACCAATTTTTTGCTATCTTTGTGAATGAATAAATGAGGTCTAGCACCAAACTTATTCAACAGTTTGAAATTTCAGCGTTTATTTCTAACACTGAAATGCTAGCACATTAGCCTGGTAGTATTTTCTTCGTTTCCTTTAAGCACACTTGTAACGGTATTGCATCAAGTGATGTGCTAACATTCCTCAAAGAACATTTTTTTTAAGGGAGGATGTATGAAACCACATAAAGATCAATCAAATAGAAATATTTCTGAGGTGAAAATCTAGCAAAAGCATAGCATTTGAAGTTTACCTTAAAATGTAATCTGAAGCTTACTTCTAAGCAATGATGTTTTCAACCTTTGCTAGCTTTCCTCCTAAGTTTTCTTCCTTAAAAATGCTCCATAAAAAGAGAAACTTTCGCTGTGCAAACTTCAAGGGATTTTATGTATATTATTCCTTACATGTATCCTTTTATCTATGAAATTTGTAAGGAAACCTTCATGATTGGAAATAGGGACTGCTGGGATTGACAAAGGTTGAAAGCTAAAGCTTCATGAGGGGTATTTTATGACACTTCACAGATTACAGTAAAAAATAAGAATAATTCTGGTTATTAATTACTAAAGAAATCACAAGCAATAAAGGCTTGAGTAAAATCTTCTAAAATAAGGTTTGGAATAAGTGGATAATTATCTGTTTTTAAAAAATCTTCTGTTTTCTCTGTGTTCAGTACTGGGTTATAGCACCCTTCTGCTTCTGTTATGCTTATTGCTCTCATTCGGTGAATTACGCACTTGTCCTACCGATGAAAGGGTGAGAGAAACACCGGGATTCAGGACAGATTTCTAAGAGAGGCTTCCAATATGAGGACTGTGGAGAGAGCTAGACACTGTTCTTCGGAACTCACATTCAAAATAAAAAAAATGTTTTTTTTTTTACTTGGCCAGAAGACTATAAATTCTATTTTCTAATTTAAATCTAGGGTAGGAGTCATTGCGAGAATCAGTTCATGGTTTCTGCTCACACTTCTTTTAGTAATCAGTTCTCAGTTGGGTAAGAAAGTTTATTTCTCTGCTACAAACTGATAATTTCTTGAAAGTTGAATTTTATTTGAGCCAAGTGTGTTTCAGTTATGTTTGCCTTTTTAATCCTAATTTTATCTTTAGAAATAGCACAGAATTAGTCAATTTGCCAATTTTTTAAAACAATAATATACCCTTATCCAACACTATCTCCATCTCTAACCCACCACAGGCCAGATGGTCTTGTCAGCACTGTTTCCTTCAGCTGTCGTTATGTTACATTATTGCTTTTTAAACAACTCTGGGTATCTCTTCAAAACACTTTTTTTTTCTTTTTGTTATGAGATCCAAAATTAGACAAAGCCCTTTGAAGCCTGAATAAATTAAGATGATAATACATATATATATATATTCTCAGCATGCTGTTAGCTTATATTAAACTTGTGGTTATATAAACATCCATATATTTTTTATTTAAACTACTGAATCTCTATCACGCTAACTATGCATTTAATTTTAAATGTAAATACATGTAATGGTTTCTGGTTTTCCTAAAACTCTTGTTGATTTCAACCCAGTGGCCCTGCACAGATCCTTGAACCTATAATCTGTGTTATTTGTCTTCATTCTAAGTTTATTCATCTGAACATTTAAAACTTTTTTTTCTTAGTTGCTAAAATTAAGAGTCTAGGTTTGTAAAAGTACTGTTCATTAACATGATTAGTGGTTTAAATATACTGTGTTAGACTTTGTTTTAAGTATTTAATGGTAGTCAAAGATAAAGGCAGTCCCTTCAAATATCTCTACTTGCCTTGAACTGGGTGAGATTTGTGAAGTTGCTAAAAGCTAACAGCTGCTGGAAGGGTAAATTGTAATATCAAGAATAGGAGACATTAGCCAGATAGCTGCTTGCTTCTCCTATTGAGTGAGTGCAGATTGTGTAGAGCTGGTGAACCTCAGAGACAAGTTAAACCAAGGATGACTTGATAATCCTATCCAAAGCTGCAGCCCACCAGGTTGAGGCACTTCTTTGGCAATTCAGAGGGAATTCATGAGCAGGAGGCTAAAGAGTTCTGTTCCTGCTTTGCCCAGAAAGCTGTTCTCCAGATTTAAAAGAGATACTTTAGCTCTGATGAAGTGACAAGCTTGGATGCAGAACAACAGACGCCAAAGCTGTAAATGGCTGGCCTGGGGCCCTGTATGGCAAGGGTCCGGCTCTTTGAAAGTTAAAGATTTTCTACGGAAGCATAAGAAACGCCAAGTTTTTGTCAAACTTATTAAAATTAGGAGTGGTGTAAATTGAGACTCGTTCTTTTAGATATTATTTCAAACTATCTTCTCATATGTATATGCTCCAAGCAGCATTTAATTTATATTATATAAATTTAACATACTTCTCTAAAAAATCTATCTTAGGAATTCAGAAAGCTATGCCTATTAAGGAAATCTGGAGTTTGACGATGTTTTAAACCTATCAAGTAACACCACTCTCTAGTGTCAATTAAATTGCAGTGAGTAGTTGTATGATTTCTCAGAGGGTGTAAGTAATTAAGCAATACAAGTTTATAGAGAGCCTACACACTACATCTGGGATTAGCGATTCGACTGGGAAAGTAGTTTAAGTTCTATAAATAATTTTAATATAGTTTCTTCACGAATAAATGTGCAAACCTAATTTGTCCTTCATCTTTTTGTCTTTTTCAGGGATAAAGAATATGTATATTTACTACCTCCAAAGGAAAATTGCCTAAAAAATGTGGTGCAAGAAACTAGTTTTTTGAATAGTAAGATTTTCAAGCTGGAAGAGAAGGGTGATATACAGCATCTGGTCCGTTTATATTTCAGATGAGAGAAATGAAGCCAAGAGAAGTAAAGTTTCTTGTACAAGATCTCATAAAACAGATAATTACAGGAGTGTCTAGGATTTTATTTCAGTAATATGCCCAATGAAGGATAGAGAAGTTTATCCAAAATACTTAACAACCACAACGAAAGACTTGCCTAAAATGTCTAAAATGCTTGGGATAAAATATTCACATTTGAGGCACTTTGCTATTTGGTAAAATATGTTAAGGGTCCTCTGAGATTCAAAGGTCATTATAAACCCAAATTGCCTGGAGGTTAAAGGCACCATGTGACTGAGTCCCAGAACTGCACCAGGATTCAGTCCCAGGTTTTGTTAATTCCAACTCACATAGAGTAAAATTTCTTTCAGGGATGGAAACAGTATGGTGCCGCTCACTTTTTACTTCTTTTGCATAACACTGTATAAAATCATGGAAAACATTCAAGCAATCAAGGGTAGGCCAAGCATCCAATGAAAGACAGGTGTGGGTGAGTCAGAGTTAGAGCTGGAGTGATAGCTGCGAAGATGAGAGGAGTTGACACTACTTCTCAAAAGTTGATTCATTCAGGAAGATTCATCTAGTTTTCCAGACATGATGCTCTGACGAGCATGTCAACAGCTGGATATTTTCTCTGAAATACATCCTTGTGATGAATGTAGTCTGGCTTTTGCTTAAGCTAAAAATGTGATTTCAAAATTCAAAGCACATTAAACCAAGCAAACAAAAAATCTTACATTTTGTGTTGCATATATGTATCTGAGAGAGAGAGACAGAGACAGACGGGGGAAAGAGTAAACGTGATCATACTCCTACTACCAAGTTATTCTTTTACTGGAGAACAAAGGAATGATTGCACCGCAGGGGAGCTGCTGCGAATGCGGCCCTGGCAGAGGCCGCGTGGGCACTGCGTGTGCTCGAGGTGTAGAAGCACTGGTGGAGATCCCCGATCCATTTTTGTCCTCTGTGGGACTATATTTATTGGGGCCAGGAGACAAAAAATAGGTGCAAAATCAGAAATCCTGTTGATAAAAATGGTAATTTTATGAAATGAAAAGATAAAACTGTTTTTTGTCAGGTATTTCTGATACCAACCCAGTGAACAATACAACATAATATCATATCAAATTTAAAAAAAAAGGTAAATTGCAGCATTAACTCATCTGGGAGGGAATTTTAAGAGTATCAGTGTATATTTTATTCAAAAAAGCTCTTTTTTATTTTAATAAAAGGATTTTCAAAATTACAGTACAATAACAAATAAGATCAAAATTTTATTTTTATTATAATTTTTATATTTCAAAAACATTAATTTATACTAAAACAATAACTTATTTTGATTTCAAAATATGATACTACCTCTTCCATCTGCTCTAACTGTATCATTATTCCTGAGAATTTAGTTTGAATGTAATTTTTTCATTTAAACATGGCCTCTCTGGCCCCTTCTTCTTTTTTGTAATAGGATTATAATATAAATAAATTTAGGTGAAATAATTTGGAAATGCTTCAAATATACTACCATCTGCTATGGTAATTATATTCTGAAAAAAAACACAACTTGTATAATATAAGAATATTTTACATCTAGGGTTTTAAACAGTGGCTGCAAATATCTTTTAAAGTACTTGATTAGGACAAATCTGAATATATACATTAAGCTGTTATGCATTCGGTATATAAGAAGAGTCAAATCTGTTTTGATTATGGAACAACACCAGTATGAGAACTGCTGTCTGCATGCCCCATATTCCTACCAAGTGAGAAGAATGAGGTGGGCAGAGTTTCTTTTTTAGCAGGAAGGCAGTCATTTTACCTTTGGTGTAGACCTGCAGCAGCCCAGCAGCTGCAAGGTATGAGAACTGTGCAGTTGCCTCTATCGTTAAAAAGTGATGGTTTCTTTTGGAAGGAAAGTGGAGGATTTCTTTTGGAAGATGAGAGTGATAGTGCCTTGTCTTTTCTCATTATCACTGTGCTGAGTTGCCACTCACTTCTGAGTTGTTTGCTTTAAGTCAATTCCCCAGAACTAGACTTAGATAAGATTTTGTGTATAATGGTGTGATTTACTTAAATTGTGTGATTTACTTAAAAATGTGTTTGCAGTATAACCCAGCAAGAGGGAAAGAAGCAGGGCAGAGAAAAGAGGAAGAAGTCAAGAAATGGTGCAGTGTCATGAAGTGCCTTACCCTGGGCTCATACAGGGCATCTCTGGGTTATAAATGATGTCTCAGAGTTCATCATGTCTTAAAACACAGAACTTGGACTTTCGTATTTTACACGAGTCAATACTGACTAAGGGTGCCACAACTCATGGCAAGGAGTGCTTGGTCAAACTTCCAACCATTTGCAGTTGATTACATGTGTGAATAGGAAAAGCTTCCCCAATAGACTAGAGAAATCCCTCAAAAGGGTTGCAAGTAAGTATAAGCTCCTGGAAATAATGGACAAGAGACTGGGCTTTGAGTGAGGGGCACAGAGACAGAGGGCTTCAGGGAACCTGAGCAAGGGCACCCACAGTGTCTGCTACATTGACTTTGTACTTGAATTTCAAAATATTGTGGGTGTTACTTTAATATAGTGTTTTATATAATAGACATGTGTATTTTTAATAAATATTAAATCCAGTCTGTATAAGACTACCAATTTTCTTACAGACATTCTAAAACACCAAAGTATTACATATGAAATTATTGTAATCAAAAAGCTACAAGATTTAGGTATTACTATTTTTCTTCTATTTTTTTGGTAATAAATTGGGTTGTACATTAATTTAAATTTGACACTTTATAAAAGGCGAATGTTTGTATCAATTTGGGTAATCAAACTCTACAGTTGAAAAGTTAGTTATGCAAGTTTAAATCCTAAAACTTTAAAAAATGTGTTTTAATAAGAGCTATTTAAAATTAAAACACCTATAATGCCAAGGTTATAAGAGAGTAATCAAAAAGCTTTCAGAATGGAATATAGCCAAAAAAGTGAAAGATATTTGGAACCAGAGTGCTTTTTTTAATCATAAAATAAACTTAGTCATTTAGAAAAATAATTTGGACTTAAATGAAACACCCCCTCCCCTAGGAGTTTAGCCTTAAAACTTTATTTCAGATTAATAGCAAACTGAATAATATACATAATATGATATATCATAATATTCATATATTATGTCAATGGAGGAAGTATTAGTTAAACCTTAAAACTTTATTCCAGTTTCACTATCAAATAGGATGTTATATTTTGTATATATAAACACTATATATTTTGTATTATAACATACACAGTAACATACATAACATATCATATAGTATATTATTTACATATATTATATATTTTAATAATGTGTATTTGAATTATGTATATTATATATCAATAGAGGAAGTACTAGTTCATCTTCCCCTTTATTTCAAATTAACTATCAAATTGGTATGTTATATATAAACATATTATATACAATGTATAGTGTCATAAATTATATATAATATATAATACTATTGAAAATTATACAATATGTATTACATATCATTATATATTCCATGATATATATTTGTATATTATATTACCCTTAATGGAGGATGTGTTGATTGTACTTATCCATTTTCAGTTGTCAAATTGTCAGGTATGGAATAACATTTTTACAATCTACAAAATGAATTATGTTACTTAGTGTTATGCATTTACAGGTTGGAATTTGGTAGAAATCTGAGACTTTCTAATGTTACCCAAGTAACAGAATCAGATAGAATACTAATGTTGTAACACCTAGATTTCTGGTTATGTCATACTCACACCAAAGCTTGCCTGTTAATGCACTTTTCATAGGGATAGATTGTAGAAATAAAAGAGTTGTTTCCTTCACTGTCCATTTGGAACAAAGAAGCCCAATTCTTTTTTTAAAGTATATTGTATTGATTATGCTATTACAGTTGTCCCATCTTTTTCTCCTCTTTATTCCTCTCTGCCCTGCATCTGTTCTTGCTCCACCATTTCCTCACCTTAGTTCATGTCTATGGGTTGTACATGTAAGTTCTTTTGCTTCTCCATTTCCTGTACTATTCTTAACCTCCCCTGTATATTTTGTACTTACCAATTATGCCTCTTATTCCCTCTGTACCTTTTCCTCTATTCTTCCCTCTCCCCCACCCCACTGGTAACCCTCCGTGTGATCTCCATTTCTGTGATTTTGTTCCTGTTAGGTTGTTTGCTAGTTTGTTTTCATTTTTTTAGATTCAGTTGTTGATATTTGTGAGTTTGTTGTCATTTTACTGTTCAGAGTTTTGATTATCTTCTTTTTTTTTAGATAAGTCCCTTTAACATTTTACATAATAAGGGCTTGGTAATGATGAACTCGTTTAACTTTACCTTGCCTGGGAAACACTTTACCTGCCCTTCCATTCTAAATGATCACTTTGCTGGATAGAGTAATCTTGGATATAGCTCCTTGCCTTCCATGACTTTGAATACTTCTTTCCAGCCCCTTGCCTGCAAGATTTCTTTTGAGAAATCAGTCAATAATCTTATGGGAATTCCTCTGTAGGTAACTGTCTGCTTTTCTCTTGCTGCTTTTAAGATTCTCTCCTTCTCTTAATCTTTGGTAAAGTAATTATGAAGTACCTTTGTGTGTGCTTCCTTGGGTCCAATTTCTCTGGGACTCTGAGCTTCCTGGATTTGCATATCTATTTCCTTCATCAGATTGGGGAAGTTTTCCTTCAATCTTTTTTTCAAATAAGTTTTCAATTTCAGGCTCTTCCTCTTCTTACGGTAACACTATGATTTGGATGGTTGAACATTTAAAGCTGTTCCAGAGTTTCTTAAATCTCTCCTCATTTTTATGAATTCTTCTTTCTTCATTCTTTTCCAGTTGAATGTTTATGCCTTCCTTCTGTTCTAAATTGTTGATTTGAGTCCTGGTTTCCTTCCCTTCACTGTTGGTTCCCTATATATTTTTCTTTATTTCATGTTGCATAGCCTTCACTTCTTCCTTTATTTTGCATCCATATTCAATAATTTCTGTGAGCATCCTGATTATCAATGTTTTGAACTCTGATAGGTTGGCTTTCTCCTCAGTGCTTAGTTCTTTTCCTGGAGTTTTGATCTGCTCTTCCATTTGGCCATATATTTTTTTTTTTTTTTTTTGTCTCAGGGCACCTGTTACATGGTAAGGAGTAGAGCCTTAGGTATTTATTTACCAGGGCAGAGCAACCCACTTCACTATGTTGTGGTGTGTATGTGGGTTATGGGTCCTAGAGGGAACAATCCTGCTTGCTCAGATCTTGGCTGACTTTCAGTCACTTCCTCTGCTACCCAAAAGCGAATTGAGCTCTTCTATTGCTGAGTCCATCGTAGGTGGGTTTGTGTACATTCTAGGATCCTGTAGACCCTCCAACAGATTCTTCTGTGACACTTGATTTCTCCTGCTTGTTTTTTCAAATATGCAACCCCCACAGGTTTTTACTGCAAGAGGTTTTGAGGCTTTATTTTCCTATGCTGCAACCCTGGGTTGTGCAGTTTGTCTCTCTTCCCAGTTGTTCCTCCCAGTTTATCCACACACAAATGTGGGACCACCTGGTCCACCAGCTGCTGCCTTGTCATGTATCATCTCTGCCCTGGCTGCCGATCTCCACCTCTCCTATCAATCTGGATGTTTCTTCTTTAACTCCATGGTTGTCAGTTTTTTACACAGTTCAATTTTCTGTCAGTTCTGGTTGTTTTTTCATTTTTAAATTTGTTATTGTCCTTCTTTTGGTTGTGCGAAGAAATGAAGCATATGTACCTATGCCTCCATCTTGGCTGGAAACTGAAGCTCAGTTCTTAAATTTGTGCAGTCACTAAGACAACTCCACTGGCAGGATTGTTTAACATAAGAAAATTATATCTTTAATATGTGTATGTAGAAAAAATAACTCAAAAACATATGCAATACAATGGGGCTAGTTTTTTAACAATATAACTTGGTGATATTTCTATATCAGTTCATATTAATTTGCCTCATTTTTTTTAAATCACTGCACAGTGTTCAATTGCTTAAATGCACCAACATTTCTGTATTTTGACACTAGACAAATTGAAAAAAAATATGACACCATTATAACAGACTTCTTGTTTTGGGAAAAATTGAATAATTCTTTGAGTGGACAGATACTCCTGGGGAAAATAACTAGATAAAACTACATTATAAAATTATCTGTTAAAGGTGCAGAAGAAATGAGACTAAAGTGATTAGTATTCCAGAAAGGAGAGCATCATAAAGAGATAAGCTGATGGTAACACTTGCTTTTTCTCAGATGTCGTGAACGATTTAAGGGAACAGCAAGTGCCTGAGGTGAAAGTACCCTCCACAGAGACAGACCATGCTGGGAATGCAGGAGAAAGTGGTCATCAGAGCTAACATCTGTTTTAAAAAATAGGAATAAAATCAATGTTGGGCCCAGTCTTGATATAGCAATAACTTATAACCATCCAAGAATAAATAAAACAATTGGTTAAAAAATGCTTCTTCTATTACATTGAAAGACAATTCCTTAAATTATTCATCACAATGTGCTGTATTAATAGTGTTTTAATCAATAAAGTATGAATAATATTTGTAATAATAACTTAATCCAGAAGAAAACTTGAGTATTTTTGGATCATTGTAGAATATCAAATGTTGACTTATATTTTTTGGTCAGAGAAGTATGATAGGTGTATCAATAAAATATTTTCAGGTATAAAGACATATTCTAGGACATTATATCAGATAATTGGAATTGGACTGGAAATGAGTTTAAAAGAAAATAACAATGTAAAAGTTAAAAATGATAAAAATAGCTTTTCCATGCATTTTAAAAATGTGCAATCATAGGAATTAAATACCTATGGTGTTTGGGAACCATTAAATTCATATTTTAAAGGTACTGCAACTAATAGCTTTTAAAACGTCAATATTTACCACATTAGAAATCACTTCCTTTGCTAGTATTTACATTTATGAAATATTTAACCTAAAATCTGTTAGGAAATACATTGTTTTAGAAATTCCTTTAAGAGGTGCTACTGGCTAAAAAACATTGAGAACTTCTTTAATAAATTTGGTATTATTCAACTAAATAGAATAGACTAAATTCTTAACCTTTCTTCAGGGTTTGGTATTTATTTGATTTAATTAGATTTCATGAGAAATGTGCAACCTGGAGGTTTGCAAATCCCATTTAAATTACTCTTTCAGTTTGTTTTTTAATGAAGGTTTTGTTATGGGGAAAAAGTCTTTTGTTTGTAGGCTTAAATTTGACTCTAATGTAATAATTATATTAAGCTTTGTAGTGAAATCTTATTTATTGTCTCTTCCCAAACACAAGATTGTACTAGCTGTACCTCTATTCGCAAGCTACCAGAGGATTCTTTTCTGACTAAAGAATCAGTCAAGGAGAAGCTGTGTTTTTATTGCCACTATTGTTCAATTTTGTGAATTTTATTTTTTGATAGAAATAAAGGACTTTTTCTTGAGTTTTTTGAATAGCTTTTCCTTTAATATAAAATACATTAGAATCATTGTAGAGTTTAGGGTTGGCTCAGGTATTGCTTTAGACACTGAGTGCTGGTAAAGTAAGTGCTCAATCAATAATGAGAATCATTAATAAGATTTAACTTAGAGGGTTAAGGGTTAGTATGTACAAGGCTAATACTTTACAGGCTGGCCTCCCAGAAAAGAGCTCGCTCCCTGTCAAGCTCCATGGAAACCAGCAGTGGCCTGGTGTTTACAGCAATGAATTTGGGATTGCTAGGGGACTGGGATGCCAGTGTCCCTTAATATCATTCACACCAGGGGAGGCTGTTTCCTCTCCAACATCCAGCTTAGCAGTCACATAATCCGAATTTGACATCACCCTTCCCGAATCTGACTTCTGCACCTGCAAAATCACTGTGCTTAATGGGAACCTGATCACCTGTTTTTGTTCTAATCTCTGAGCTTTCCCAATAAACACTGTTCCATCAGGCCTAGTGTGTGTGGGCCTCCCGGCCATTTGCCTCTGTTCACTCCATACCTATATTCGGTTCATGTACTGTAAATGCCTATGCACGTGAGTGACAGAGAAAACAGTAGACAGAAAAAAACGCCCAATATACAAATTATAATGTTGATATCATCACAGAATGATTCTTAATGTCTCAGCCTCAGAAGATGTATTTGTGAAATTTCACTTCATAGGGCTGTTGTGAGGGTTTCATAAGATACTGCTTGGAAAATACCAGATAGCTCAGTGTTCATTCACTCATTTATTGATATATTTATTAATTTATTACTATCGTTGATAGAGTATCTACAATGAGCCAGGAAATACTCCAAACCCTTAGTAATAACACTAATGAATTCTCAATAAATACTAGCCATTATTTTATTAACAGAGTTCTAACTATTTACATTTCTAATATTAATATTACATAATTATTTTAAGGTATACCTACATTAAAATCAGCCATGGCTTTATTTATATTTTTTAAAATCTACTTTAGTAGGAATAGTGTAGATATGTGTGCATGTTTGAGTGTATGCTTGTGTGTGCTAGTTAGTTGCAATCTGTATTATACTATATGAACAATTGTCAGATATTGAAGAGCCCTAATTTGCAATGAACATACCAGGGGTCATTTGTATTAAGTTGAAAGATCTACTCAGAAGTTCCACCTCCTGAAATTTAATTCAAAGATATATATTTATCTAGTTTTATATCTCCAAAAAAAAAAAACAGGCTGCTTAGTTATAAGCCTAATAAATGTTAGAAAAATTTCGAAATGAAATAAGTGGCACTTAAGTGCTGGCATTTAACTCTCTTTAAACACCTACCCTTGTTCAATGAGAGTATTAAGATTCTAAAAGTAGAATAGACTATATGCTTTAGAATAATGTGCTTGGTTTAGGATTCTGTACTAATTTATAATTTGCCAGAAGATTTCTATCACCTAATACAAATTAGGTACTTAGCTAAATCTTTACCAAACCTTGCCATAAGACTATTGCTTTATGCTATTTGAACACTGAAAAAGGACCTAAAAGTTCTCCAGACTTAAATAATGGACAAGGCTCTGCCTTTATGTGTATTTGAAGTTGTGGAAGAATTCAATCAGAAACTTGCTATTGCTATAACATGCTAACATGTGATTTACCTTAGCTAATTCTTTCTATTATAGGCTTATTTAGCAAACTAAATCTACAACTTTTTAAAAAGATTTTATTTATTTATTTTTAGAGAGGGAAAGGAGGAAGAAAGAGAAAGAGAGAAACAGCAATGTGCGGTTGCTGGGGGCTATGGCCTACAACCCAGGCATGTGCCCTGACTGGGAATTGAACCTGAGATGCTTTGATTCACAGCCCATTCTCAATCCACTGAGCTATACCAGCCAAGGCTAAATCTACAACTTTTGATTAGCTTAATGTAAATCTACCATGTAAATCAATACATAAATAAAAATAAATTATATTTCTCACAATGCTATGCACATTGAAAAGTACCTACAAAGTTCATGAACAAAATGTAAAATGTGTTTGGTTTGTATTATTATGGCCACACTGTGAGCACCCTCCCAGTCTCATTGAGGTATAATTTACAACCCAACATTGTATATATTTAGGATGCACAACTGGATAATTTTATATACCTATACATTATAAAATATTCACCACAATCAAGCTAATATCCATCATCTCACAGTTACCATTTTATTTTCCTTTTTTTTTTTGACAACACAAGACCTATCCTCTTAGCAAAATTCAAGTATACACTACAGTATTAACCTAAGTCACATTTTGGTACATTAGATCTCCAGAACATTCATCTCACGTAAGTGAAACTTTGTACCTCTCGACCAGCATCACCCTGCTTTTTACTTCTTTTTCTGAGCCCCTGGTAATCAGCATTCTTCTCTCTAATTCTATGAATTATACTATTTTCAATTTCATATGTCAGTGATATCATACAGTATTTGCTTTCTGTGTCTGGTTTATTTTACTTCACATAATGTTCTCCAGTTTCATTCACATTATTGCAAATGACAGGATTTCCTATTTTCTAAGGCTGAATAATATACTATTGTGTGATATATTTATTGATCAGTATAAATAAAATATAGATATAGATATTGCAAATCCCATTTTCTTTACCATTTATCCATTTCATGAATATGGCAGTGCAAATATCTCTTTGAGATCCTGATTTTATTTCCTTTAGATGTATACCCAGAGGACAATTGCTGGATTATAAGATAGTCCCCTGTATAATGTTTTGAGGAACCTCCATGCTGTTTTCATGATGGCTGTATTAGCTATAATTTTTAAATTTGTTTTTATAGCAAGAATGGGCAATCAATCAGCAAATCTCTATTATATGATAATGAAGAAACTGAACCTTAATCTAAAAAATTTGTTCTTTAAAATGTAAATACGTGTATCTTTCCTTTTTACCTTATTTTCTGAGTTTAAAAGCAGCAAATGTATATGTTAGAGAACTTGGAATATAGTGATAAATACACATATAATAATTCAAAATTCACTAATTTTAAATATTATTCTTTTCTTCTAATACATTAATGATACTTTAGTGTTTTGTCATACATATTTTCTTCTCTTTTTTTGTATAGCCTAATACCTGAAATTTCTAAAAAAGTATTAATTCTATTATCTAAAGTTTTGAGGACAGAAAAATAGTATAAAATATTCTTTACTTGGATTTTAAAAAGATTACAGGTATGGCACTTATGATTTAAAAAGTTAAAGTGTGCCCTAGAAGTAGATTTATTTATAGGAATTCAACAAAAAAATTACTAAATGCATGCCAAGACACTGTCTTAGGTGCTATGAAGTCAGCATACTAATTACAGCATGGTCTTAATTTTGAAGGACCTCAAGCATAATGAAAGGGAAGGCAAAGGCATAAGCTCCAAAATGTTACTCTGTGTAAACTCTGCTATAATGGACACAATCAAATGTATAGCTAAGACATAAATGAAAGACGTGAATCTGGGAGGACACGGATTAATTTTTCAGAAAAATGGAGCCTGCAAAGCACAGTTAGACAAAGACATGGACACACAGAAGGGCATACTGAAGAATCTAGGCAGGTGGACATTACTCTCATGTGAGGGTGAGCAAGTTTTGCCGGGACTGGATGCTTTAGGTAAGGTGGGAAACATAAATAAGTGAAGACAGCTGGGTGAAGACAATAACAGGTGGAGGATGTGGTAAACTGGAAAGGATCTGAAACATCCAAAGGGGCAGGCAATCAACCAAAACACATGTGCTTGCCAGATGTGTCCCTTTGGCTACAGGTTTGCATCCTATGAAAATAGGTAAGATGAATGGTAAGAAGACTTCATTTGGGATGAATGTCATTTGGGACATATACCAATTTGGACTTTTTCTTTTGCTTAGAGTTTCCCAACCACAGCACTATTGACTTTTGGTCCTGATACTTCGTTGATGTGGAAGTCCCTCTTGTGCACTGTAAAATGTTTAGCAGCCTCCGGAGGCTCTACCCACTACTCCTTCCTCCCCTAGTTGTGGCAACCAAAAATATTTCCAGATAATGCCAAATGTTTTCTGGGAGAGAGAAAATACTCCCAGTTGAGAATCACTGGGTTTGATAATTATGAAGGAGTTCCATGTAATGGAATTATATGATGAGACTTAGGCTCTAGAGAGGAAATTTCGGTGGCAGAATAAATAAGTATTCTGTGAAGAGTGGGTGGTTCAAAGGGGAAATAGAGGCTAATGGTCTGTCTTCCAGCTGTTCTCCATTCCTGTGAATGATGACACTTTGATAAGCAAAACAATAATGTAACCAAAGCAAACATTTAGCTTGTTCTAAAAAAACAACCCATAGGCTTTTTGACTATTGCCTCACATTCTGAATACAAATATTGTTGCCAATTAGATGTCATTAATCATAGGTTATAATGCTTAACAAGAAGCTCTTTCATATGCATTGATGTTTTGTACATTGTGTCTGGCTTTTCTTTTTTTAGGCGCAACTGTCCTAAATATGGTGCTTATTCTCTTTACTAATTATAGAATCAAAAGTTTGATTACATTGGAAATAGAACAGTGACATATGTAGAAATGTATCTCAGTTGAAGTTGTGGAAATCACAATGAAAGTGTGCATCATTAGTGTTATTTCTTTACACTTATTTATTTAACAAATATATAGGATCAACTATGTGTCAGGCACAGAGTTAGGTTCTGAGGAGGAAATAATTAGTAATAACAATGCACTTACTCTTATGAGCTTAAAGTCCAGTGGAAGGATTAAATTTTATCAAATAACCATACAACCATGAAACTAACTATAGAAAGTACTATGAAAGAGAAAGTAGAACAGAACCTTTTAGAGTAATTCTGGGGATTCTATTAACTCCCAGAGTTATAGTCACATTTCAGTGTCATCGCCTAGTGTGACATCTTCAGTGCTATGGCTGTGCACAGTGACATACCTCGGCTCTGTGTGAGATGTGTTTAAGCTGTGTCTGAACTATTTATTACTCTATAAACTTTTGTTTATTATACTATAGATTCTTATAAAGACAAATTTGATGTACATTCAATTTCATGAAATGAGTAGTTCTGTATAAATGTAACCCACAAAACATTGGGAATTAATTACCTATACAACTATAGATAGAGTGGAGGTTTAATGTTATATGGGAATAATTTGACATAAAACAACAAATCTTTTCTGTAACTAATCCCAAAAGCCATGATGCAAAGCTCTGTATCTAACCAATCATTCAGCATGGGGTAAGCAATCACTAATGTTTCCTGGATAAATAAATAAATGGATTTTTAAAACCCCTACTATATGAAAGATACTATGGAAAGCATAACTCTGCTTTCAAGAATCTCAAAAATAAGAAAAGAAAGACACCTATACTCGTGCTAAAATTTATAATACTGTAAGTATGTGAGAATGATTTAAAAAGCTTTCTAATGATCTCAGGGGCAGAGAAAGATGACTTCCTGTGGAAGGTGGCAGATTCTCCAAAGAAGAGGTTTTGAAGAAGAGTTAGCATTTGAATGGATCTTGCAGCATGGAAAGTATTTGAAAGGCAAGACTGTGGGGAAAGGGAATTTCTGGCATAGGTAAAGATTCAAAGGCAGGGAGATGATGAAGCAAAGCAGACAAAAAGGAGAACCACTGACCTTTGCAGACCCATAAAAGTGATGCAATCAAAGTTTTTAGTGGAGCTATCTAGTGGGGGCATCACAAATGGACAGCAGATGACAAAATCACAATTCTGGGAGGTGGGACAAAGTGTTTCAAAGTACACAAAAGTGATTCTTTGTCAAGATCTCTTTATGAAGGTAACAATGTAAAGGAGTTTATTATTGAAAACAATAAAGAACACATTTTTACAATTTATATTTATCAATATTAGATATTGAGATGAAGAAACTTTAAAAACAACTCATTTAAGAATAGCAATAATGTATTTTATTGATTATACTATTACAGTTGTCCCATTTTTTCCCCATTTATTCCCCTCTGCCCTGTATCCACCCTCCCTCCCCCAGCCTCTCCCCTTAGTTTGTGTCCATGGGCTGTGCAGGTAAGTTCTTTGGTTTCTACATTTCCCCTACTATTCTTAACCTTCCCCTGTCTATTTTGTACCTACAATTTATGCTTCTTATTCCCTGTACCTTTTCTCCCAGTCTCCCCACTGCCCCTGTCCACTGATAACCCTCTATGTGATCTCCATTTCTGTGATTCTATTTCCGTTCTAGTTGTCAGCTTAGTTTATTTTTGTTTTTGTTTTTTTTTTAGGTTCAGTTGTTGATACTTGTTAATTTGTTGTCATTTTACTGACTTTATTTTTGATCTTCTTTTTCTTAGATAAGTCCCTTTAACATTTCACATAATAAGGGGTTGGTGATGATACACTCTTTTAACTTACTTGGGAAGCACTTTATCTGCCCTTCCATTCTAAATGATAGCATTGGATAGAGTAATCTTGGATGTAGGTCTTTGCCTTTCATAACTTGGAATACTTCTTTCCAGTCCCTTCTTGTCTGCAAGGTTTCTTTTAGGAAATCAGTTTCCTTCTTTAGGAAAGGAGTCTTATGGGAACTCCTTTGTAGGTAACTGTCTCCTTTTCTCTTGCTGTTTTTAATATTCTCTCCTTGTCTTTAATCTTGGATAATGTAATTGTGATGTGCCTCGGTGTGTGCTTCCCTGTGTCAAACATTATTGGGACTCTCTGAGCTTTCTGGACTTCCTGGAAGTCTCTTTCTTTGCCAAATTGGGGAAGTTCTCCTCTATTATTTGTTCAAATAAGCTTTCAATTTCTTGTTCTTCCTCTTCTTCTTCTGGCACCCCTATGATTTGGATGTTGGAATGTTTAAAGATGTCCTAGAGGTTCCTAAGCCTCTCCTCGTTTATTTGAATTCTTGTTCTTCATTCTGTTTTGGTTAAATGTTTATTGCTTCCTTCTGCTCCAAATCATTGATATGAGTCCTAGTTTCCTTCCTTTTACTGTTGGCTCCCTGTAGGTAGTCCTTTATTTCACTTTTCATAGCCTCCACTTTTTACTCTATTTTGTGACCATACTCAATCGATTATTTCTTATTAAAATAAAAAAAAGTCACCACCTGGAATACAAACCATCCAATTAAAAAATGGTCAAAGGACCTGAACAGACACTTCTCCACAGAGGATATACAGAGGGCCCAGAGACATATAAAAGGATGCTGAGCATCACTAGTCATCAGAGAAATGCAGATTAAAACCACAATGAGATACCACTTCACACCTGTCAGAATGGCCATTATTAACTAAACAACAAAACACAAGTGCTGGCGAGGTTGTGGAGAAAATGGAACGCTAGTGCACTGATGGTGGAAATGCAGACTGGTGCAGCCGCTGTGAAAAACAGTACGGAATTTCCTCAAAAAACTAAAAATGGAACTTGCTTTTGATCCAGTGATCCCACTGCTGGGATTGATACCCCAACCATCCTGAAACACCAATTCAAAAGAACTTATGCACCCCAATATTCGTAGCAGAGCTATTTACAATAGCCAAGTGCTGGAAACAGCCTAAGTGCCCATCAGTAAATGAATGAATCAAAAAACTATGGTACATTTACACAATGGAATACTAGACAGCATCAAGAAAGAAGTAACTCCTACCATTTGTGAGAGCATGGATAGAACAGGAGATTATTATGCTAAGTGCAATAAGCCAGGTGGTGAAAGACAAATACCATGTGATCTCACTTATAAGAAGAACTGAAAAAACAAAACAAACAAACAAACAAACAAGAAAAATAAAACCAGAGGATGGAAACAAGGAACAGACTGACAGTGACCAGAGGGGAGGAGTAGGGGAATAATGTAGAAAGCAGGGGGAGTGTCTAGTCAAGGAACATGTATGAATGACCTGTGGACATGAACAACAGGGTGGGTATTGACTGTGGGAGTAGGGGGTGGGTGGGGTAGGGGAGAGCTATGGGAGGGATTAGGACAACTGTGATAGAACAATAAAACATTTAAAAGAGAAAATTAAAAAAGAATAGTGATAATAAATACTTAAATGTTAAAATAAATAATATGTTTTGTATAACCCAAGTATATTTTATTAAGGGAAAATAGTGAGAATATTATATAATTTTACACTTTTGCAAAGCTAATGCCTGACTTATTTGAAAACCCCACTAGATATTCACATATTTGCATCTGCATTCAACCTATTGCTCCATGCTGCTTTGATTGAAGTATACGAAGGAAATCTTACCTATTACCTGTATGAAATTAGAAAAGGGAAATTCATTCTATCATTCTTTTCAGATAATTTTGGTTATTATCCTTTAACACTAAACCAAAACTTGACAAGTGGTAGTTTTTTAAATGCTAGTGGCAATGTGGAATCTGAAATTATATTAATACCTGTTTTACATTAAAAGCCATTAGTCTGTTTTATACTTCAAATGAATCTCATACCTATACATTATATTGTAACCCTTTACATTGGTCCATTAGAAAATACTAGTTCATTGAGTTATGTGGATCTTACAAATTTTGATACATTTTATTGTGCAATATTAAGATATTATATTTGCTAACATCACCACCAATGTTCTCAGAAAAGTCTCCATGTTCTGGAATACCATCAAGCTCATGGTAGTGGATATAATTTTTGTAAAATTACAATTTTTACAAAATTAAAATATTTACTTGAAAGCTCAGATTTTATCCCTGTCCATAAATACTATGATCCCTTTTCCTGGAAATCACAAACTCACTTTGTTAATTTTTGAGAAAATATTTGCTAATCACACAAGTCTGAATAACCGTAGTTAGCCAGTTGTTTTTTCAAGTACGTATGTCACATGGAGAAAGCTCCAAGTTCAGCTCACCACTCAGTCACAAAAATGGCACTCCTAGAGAAAACCATTGTACTGCAGTATGAATAAGCATTAGGTAGAATATTAAAAGTATACATACTTGCCCTGGCTGGTGTAACTCAGTGAATTGAGCACCGACCTGCACACCAGAGGGTCAGTGGTTCGATTCCCAGTCAGGGCACGTGCCCGGGTTGCAGAGAGGTCTCTAGTAGGAGGTTCGCAAGAAGAAACCACACATTGATGTTTCTCTCCCTCTTTTTCCCCCACTTCCCCTCCCTCTAAAAATAAATAAATAGCATCTTTAAAAAATGCATATTCAAGGATTAATATTTAATATAAATTACAATTTTTTTACTGCTTCATCAAGGGCATTCTTAAATAAATCTGAATGTTTTGACTATGAGTGCATGGTGGTTAGCAAAGGTTGGACTGACTACTGCAGTTTGGTACCACTGCCTTATTTCATGCTCAAGTGCCAGCTATTTTACCCACCCTCAATGTACTTTCAACATGTGAAAAAGGCAAAGGCAGAACACACCTTATAAAAAAATGTTGACCATGATAGTACCTCTTGAAAATCTCATAAGGATCCTCCAGAACCCACAGACTATGCTATAAGATTCTAGCCTTACAACTTACTTGATTTTAAACATTCTGGTTTTATAGTAGTCTCTAATAAGCTTAATTTATTTATTTGTTTTGTTGATTTGAGGTTGACTTTCCTACTCTGATTGATTTTTTTCTATGTATGAATGACTGAGAGTGTATATACACACATACATACATACATACATACATACATACATATCCTAATATATATACTTGTTATTATCCTGCTGATCCAAAATATTGATTTTATCTAGTGGTTAATGCATTGTGTCCACAATACCCTCTCTTCTTCCAGGAAATGACTTTAAGAATGGATTAATTCATCTAAAATATTAATTTATACTTAGCATTATAATTTGACAATGTTGGGGTTTAGGACATGCTATGGCCAAATCTGGCATCTTGCTGTATTATATATTTTAGGCTGAAAGAGTCTGGGAAAATAGCCTGAAACAATATAAAACTGTCACTTGAGAAGTGCCCTCTCTATACCTAGATAAAAAGAGTATCCTTAACTCTACAGACAAAGGGGCACTGACAAGAATCCAAACAAATGGGCCTTGTAGAGTTTCTCTCAGTTTAATACACTTATATCATATCACTTGACCTATTTATTCCTCCACATATCACCACTCTTCATCAAAGCTTGCATGAAAATACTCAGGTCTGTTTCTTTGGGTCTTTGTTTCCTGAGTTCTGCTGTGTCACATACTTACATTAAATAAACCTGTATGGTTTTCTTCTGTTAATTTGTCATTGTTAGTTTAATTTTCAGACCTAGCTGGGGTCCCTAAGAAAGCCAAGGAAAACTTTTCCTTCCCTTCAATAGCAAATGTCATGTGTCACAAATAATCATAAGTGTGCTTAAAATTTTAAAATTTTTGCTAATGTTATAATTTATTATTATGATCTATTAAATAATTAGAAAATATCAAATTACAATAGTTCTTAAAACAATGTGATATAAAAATTCAAGATGGAGGAGAAAATCAAGTAAGTGTACTTTGAAGAAGGCGTAAGTATCCCTCTGATCAAGAGACAGAGAACCTGAAATGTGGAGGTTGTTTGGTTGTGAATTTTTCTTTTCTTTTATCTGCCTGGGGAAAAGTCACAGTCTTTCTTGCTCTAAGTGACCTTTCAAATTCTATAATCTTTAACAAACTATGTTGTTGTTGAAACAAATAAAAATAGATTTTTAGACTCATGGATATGGGCAACAGGGTGGTGATTGCTGGGGAGGGGGCGTGTAAGGGCAGTAAAAGTTAATGGACAAAATGTAATAAATATTATATGTTTAAAAAGTAAAATAAAAATAGCTTTTTAAATCCACACATACCTTTATCTCTTTATGGCATGGGGCTGTTTGTTTATTTTGGAGGTTTGCTTTTTATTCTCTCATTAATTAAAAAACCTAAACTTCAGATAATTTACTTCAGAATAGTTGTATGCTAAATTAGCTGTTAGTGTGAAACAGTTAAGCAGAGATAAGTTAGAATGCAACTGTTGATGGTGATAAAAATGAATATAGTAAATGAATATTTTGGGAGGAAATGACTGCATAAAGTCACCTGATGGTAGTGTTTCACTTGATTATTATATGAAAAAAAAATTTGTGATGTGTGGCTTTCCTTAAGTTGCACTAAAAATAAAGAAGAGAGTGAAATTTTTTAAAAATGGCAATGTTTGGGTCTGTTTGTTTTTACTGCAAAATAAAATGTTTGTTTTAGGACTTTCTTTTTTAAAAAATTCAGTTCCATTATAATCTATTTTGAGACTATGAAGAATTTTATGACTCTACATATCAAAGAATATTTTCATTGTATGCAGCTTTTTATACATCATTTCATTTGTTGTAAATTTAATTGAGCATTTACTGAATGCCTATTACATGCTGAGATCTTTGCTAAAAAGATGGTATCTTGTTAAAGGATATGAAAAGTCAACAAAGAAAATCAGACAAACAACTGAATTAAAATATACAAGCAAATCTTAGGAGGTAGATCTCTGTGTGTATATATGTGTGTATATATATATACACACAGATTTTTCATATTTATATTTATATACAGATTGTTTTATATTTTAAATGTCTCTTATCTAAAGACACTTAGATTAGATGTTTAATTTAACATCTTAGCAGGATTTTTTAAAATATGGAACTACATTATACTAGTGATTCTCAGGTAGGAAGGTTGAACTGTGGGCCAGAACAAGTGTAGGCTTCATTTAAGGTTTTTACTAGTTTTGTGGTCTTCCCAGGATCACCCCTCGGCTTATTACAGCATCACTAAAATAGGGATAAAAATATTTCCTCTGTTCAGAGAGGCTTTAGTTATACCTATAGTGTTTGGTTATATTATTTTGCTTTATCTATAAAATAAAATAAAGTGTGGCAAAACGCTTGGATACAATGGAGCTTATAGAGGTATATGGTTTTTCGCATTCTTTCTCTGGACTTGACTCTGCTTGAAGTATATTTTGTGCTCTGTATATTTTTATAAAGATGAATATATTATATAACAGTTTTCTCATTTATTAGATCATGGATGTCTTTGTTCCTGGAATATCATATGGTAATAATGTTCTACAGTGTACAATTTGGTAAACACTATAATACCAAATTAATACAAATTAAAATAAAGATTGACAGGTCTATTATACATAAATCATTAGATAGGATGGCAATACTTTGTAGCACAACTGATTGGCATATTTTGTTTTTTTTCAGATATTATCAGTGGTCTAGGATTAAGCACAGGAAAAAAAATTAAAAAAAGAAAAAGACAGGAAGTTCGTTATGACCTGTTAGGTTAGTTACCAGAGGGGAACTCAAACTTCCCCAAGAAATTACTGTATGGTAGAAGAATTTCTTTCTCCAGAATGTCCCTTAAATTGAAGCTTGCAGACTTTAAATAAAAAGCAGATTGAAGTAATTTAAATTTAATGGGTAGTTTGAATTTATCTCAAATGAGATGTTTGTAATGACAGACTTGGATTTGGCACACAAAAAGTCACTTCATATGCCACAGACAAAGGAAGTCAGATGGCTAAGCCCACCATCTATGGGATGGAAAAGTATATTCTTCCCGCAAAAACTTACTGTTGGATACAGAGCAATGGGCGAAGATATGTAATCCTCTTACAAGGGGGGAGAAAAAATACTTAGAAGCCATGGTAATCCTCTCTCTCCAACACAAATATTTACTTCCTTTTTGCCTGTAAAATCCACTCACTCTCCTAAAGAAAACACCCCAAGCTTTCATCCAGTCATGGCATTAGGCTCCAAGTTCCTGTGATCTGTGTACCGGATTAGATACTGCTTCTCTCCTATTAGAAAAGAGTGAACAAAAAAGTTTAAAAAATAAATGAATTACAAAGTTATCTTTCTCCCACTTAGACAACCTATCATGGGACACGGATACATAATAACTGCAATATACCGTAACCTCTAGAATCTACTGAATAAAGGGGAAGGATGGGAGGCACACAGCTGTCGCTGCTTAGCAGCAAGTCTGAGATCCTGGGGTCAGGTATTCTGCAGACCCCTACCCTGATGGCAGAGGAAGATTCCTGGATGAGGCCTCAGTTATCTTCCTTGGTAGTAGTTTCTCCATGATTTTTTGGATTTTCCCTCTGTGAAGGCTGTCTTACTGCTATTGGGGTGCTATATCAAAAAACCACAGACTGGGTAATTTACAGAAAACAGATGTTTATTAGTCACAGTTCTGGAGGCTTCAAAGGCTAAAACGAAGGTGCCGGCTTAGTTGCCTTCTGGTGAGGGTCCCCTTCCTGTTCATAGCCAGTGAGACTTCACGTGGCAGAAAGACTAGGGATTCCTCTGAAGCCTCTTTTATAAAAAACACTAATCTCATTTATCAACACTTCCCAAAGGCTCCATTTACCTATACCATGACATAAGGCCTGAGGATTTCAACGTAGGAATTCTGGGGCGGGGGGGACAGGGGCATGGCACGGAGGGGCAGGGACACAAATGTTCAGACCATAGCAAGGACTTTCCTTGGCCATATCTAGAAGGAACAGAAATGCACTGTCCTTGGAAGTTGAGTAGCATTTTCAGTTTGCTTCTTCTCTACTGATATTTAAAATTCTAAAGGGTTTCTTTCTCTTAATTTATGTCATTGGCTCTTTTAGTAGTACAACTTTAAAATTCCGTTTGTGCTTTATGTACCAATATTCACATCCACAGCTCATTGGAAAAAATGTTTATTTTTTTTTCTCTAGGCTGAATACAATAACAACAATTTACCTCATCTCCCTTTTCTAGATAAGGAGACCCAGCTCCTCCAGACCCAGTCTAGAGACCCCTCACCATTTATGAGAAAACATATTCTCGACTAGCACTGTGGGCTTCCTCTGCCATTAGTAAAAAAGTAATGCTTTCCTACTCTCTGCTGGACACCTTCTCACTTCTGCAGTGTATTTCCAGACAACGGAAGGCGTGGCATTAACTCTTCTTTTACTTCCTTTACACAGGAGTGACTTGTACACAAGGAGTGACTTGTGTAAAGGCCCTATTATTTAAGTTTAACTTTTATAATTATAAAATTAGTTTTAGATTACAGGGGAGTAAAAGGGGGTTGGTTACAAAGTAGTTATAGCAGACAGAAACTTTTAGGGCAGTAACAAACATGGTTGACATGATTGATGGTGAAGTCCACATTACATAAGACTAAAAAAAATAAAAAGGAATAATGCAATAACAAAATAGGAAAATGTGAGGGACTGAATGTTTCAATGAGAATAAAGACATGGTTGTGCTGGAGTGAAGGGATGAGAGAGATTCAAATAACAGATGGTGGTAGCTAGAATAAGAATTTTGGTATTCACAATCAGAAATATTATAACTAATCTCTATGCTGAGGAAAGGAAAACAGATTTGGAGCTACGTCATAAATGTTCCTATTTAAATTTATTTAGAATATTTTATAGCTAAAAGAATGAATAAAATAATAAAAAATTTACTCCATCAAAATGTTATTTCTTGCATATTTCCTCAAAAAAAATCCTTGGCATGCATATTGTCTGTAACATAAAAAGTAAAAACAGGGATACAAAAAAATCACTTCGTTGAATTCACATATGATTTAAAAGATAAAGATTAGAAATTAAATGTCATGTGCCATGATAGAAAAAGAAACCACTGAGACATGTGCTTTTCAATACAAAGCTCATTTGTTAGAAAATATGGTCTCAATTTGAATTAAAATGACATATGAAAACTTACTAATACAGTTTTTTTCTTAAAAAGCACTTGTGGTATCAAAATCAAAATCAGAGGAAACAATAGGTTACTGATTAAAATCTCAGAAGAGTTACATCTGCCATGAACTTGACCTACCTTGGAGGTTGGTCTTTAACCTAGTCAAAGTTTAACTCACATAGCTGAGCATCATTGTAGAAATATACTATCCACTACTTTTTTAGGCCAGTATAAAGGACTTTCTAAAAAGACAGTGGTATGTGATTACATTCTCCCTTTGAAACTTACAAGAAACTGTGATTTGTTCTACAAGTCTGTTACCAGAAACAATGATGAGATTAATAGGAAAAATAAAATTTACTATCAATAAATGAGATAATCTTTGTGAAGTATTTGGTCCTTGTATAGAATAAAAGTTCCTTTTGTTGAATTCATACAGAAGCTTTGGGAATGAGTGTTCTGAAATGAGCACTATAATTTGGTGATTTATATTTGGTATTTCAATTGTATCAAGACATTTATTTATTCATTCCTTCAAAAAATGGTGAATGGAGATTGGGAATACAAGGCTAAATATAACTCTGTAACTTCCTGACCTTTTGAAAACTGAGGCACTGGATTCATAGATAAAAACCTCAGGAGTTTTAATGCTCAGATCATTATTTCTTATCATTTTTTGAGGCATAAAGGATCCCTGACATGGGAGAAGGCATTTTTATTAATCAAGTGCTTCTATGGTCTTCCCTGAGGTTATATGAAAATGTGGAAGTTATTGAAATGCATTAAGGAAACTTATGTTATTAATTGTCTAATCTATTGCAGTTTAAAGTCAATAGATATGATACAAATATTTTTCAGAAATAGATTAATAATTTAAAATTTTAATTGAGAATCTGGAAATGCAAATATGTATTTGGACTCCCTGTTGACTTAAGAGTGATTGATGGAATGTTTTTACCTAATGTTGAATATATATGATTTTAAAGTTATATTATAAAAGAATATTATTGTATTTCATTGAGTTTAAGATGCCATGAATGGTAAATACATCATTAATTTATGTACAATTAAACAAGAAAAACTACAAATAACTACATGTAGATATTGGTAAAAATATTTATTTCAAATATCTTAAAAGGAAAAATTAATATTGAAATCAAGAAAATACATACATATGTACACACAAACACACACACATTTTTTCTTTAGATAATTGTAGATTTATATGCAGCTGTCAGAAATGATATAGATGGATCTTATTTACCCTTGATCCACTTCCACAGAATGAAAGCATCTCTCAAAACTACATCCAAGAAACTGACATGTCACAAACTACTATCCTGTTTAGATTTCCCATTTTATATGTACTGACCCATGTATGTGTGTGTATTTTGGGATATGAAAAATTTGGCATGTGTCTATTTGTGCATCCACCACCACATTCAAGATATGAAATAATTTCATTATGGCACTGATGTCTCATTTTGCGGAGTCCTACTTTTTAGCCCTGAACACTGAGCCTAACCCTTGACAACTGCGGATCTGTTCTCCATTTCTGTATGTTCTTTTATTTCAAGAATGCTATAAAAGTGAAATTGTGTGGTATGTACTGTTTTGGTATTGGCTTCTTTCAGCTGGTATAATTCCCAGAGATTCATCCAAGTCCTAGCATGTACCAAGAGCTCCTTTCTTTTTATTGCTAAGTAATATTCCATGATACAATGTATCATAGTTTAAACACTCAGCTGGTGAAGAATATCTGGGTTGGTTCTAGTTTTGGGTGATAGAAAAGAAAGCTGTTCTGAAGAATCATGAACAGATGAATGTGTTTTGTGAAAATATTTTAGTTTCTCTGGAATAAATTTCCAAGAGCACAATTTCTGGGTCTTATAGTAATTATATATTTAGTTTACAAGAAACTTTCAAATGTTGTTCAGCATGAAAAACATTTATCCTTTTACAAAAACATTTACCATACAATCTCATAAGCATTTTGTGTTATCACCATGTTTTTTTTTTTAATTCTGATCATTCTTATAGGTGGATTGTGACATATTATTTGCTTTGTATTTACTTATGACTAATAACGTAGAGCATTTTTTTATTTTTTAAAAGATTTTACTTATTTATTTTTAGAGAGGGAAGGGAGGGAGAAAGAGAGAGATACATCAATGTGCGGTTGCTGGAGGCCATGGCCTGCAACCCAGGCATATGCCCTGACTGGGAATTGAACCTGCAATACTTTGGTTTGCAGCCAGCGATCAATCCACAGAGATACACCATCCAGGGCTATCATAGAGCATTTTTATGTACTTACTTGCTGTCTATGTATCTCCTTCAGTGAAATATCTGTATCTTTTTGCCATTTGCAGTTGAATTGTTTGCTTTGTTAAAATGTTGAGCTCTGAAAGGTCTATATATATATTTTAGATTCTAGTCCATCATTAAATATGCAATTTGCAAATGCCATTTCCCTGTGCGTAACTTTTCTTTTCATCCTCTTCAAAAGGTATTTCACTAAGCAAATGTTATAAATTTGATAAAGTCCAATTTATCAATTTTCCCCTTTATGAATTTTTCTTTTGGTGTCAAGTAAAAGAGCACTTTCCTTAGCCCTAGATTCAAATAAGTGATCCATTTTGAATTAATTTTTATATAAAGGTATAAAGTTTAGGTTGAAGTTTTTGTTTGCTTTTTGTCTACGGATATCCAATTGCTCTCTGTAGTGACATTTACTGAAGAAGATGTCTTTTGTCCATGGAATTGCTTTTGTAATTCTGATTTTTTTTTTGGATATAGATACATATTTTTTAACTTCACAATAAAGTAATACTGGTATTTTGGTGAGGTCTCAGTGCTATCTCTTATGTCTGAAAAAAATTTAACAATTGAATTTGTAAGTTATTTAATCTTTCTAGGTTTCAATTTTATTTTCTATAAAAGCTCAGATTTTATATTCTCTATGTGGCTTTTATAGTTATTGATTTTGGAGAGACAAGAGAAGGGGAAGAGAGAGAGAGAAATGTGAATTTGTTGTTCTACTTATTTATGCATTCATTGGTTGAGTCTTGTATGTGCCCAACTGAGGATCGAACCTACAACCTTGGCATAGGTGATGACACCTTGACCAAAATACCCAGCTAGGGCCTATATTGCTTTTTGCAAAACTTTATACAATGGAGATGAAAACAATTAATTACAGGTTTGAAAAATGCATACATTCTTTTGTCACAAGTTTACCTGTATTAAATAAATAATTAATTTCTCATAATTTTAGGCATATCAGAAAATCACATGAAGATTTCAAACTATGCAATCAAAATGAAGACATTCACATCATAAGAATGACTGAGATACTAGCATAATTTTATTCATGCTTAATGAATTTTTATTTTTCCAAGTAATGGCTTTTTATCAAAGCAATGTTATAGCCAAAATACTCACATGATAATGTCTCTACGTTCTTCTGTAAAAGATTCAAGTTCAAGTTCTCATCCCAGAGTTGGCATTTATGGCAGACATCAAGTACATTCATCTAGAAAAAGGAGAAGGCTACTAAACATTAAAAGAATATTGATATAAACTTATTACATAGAAAATATTCAAGTTTTGTAAAAGGTTTGGTCAAAATTTCATTTTTATGTGAAGAATATGTCCTTATAAGAACATACTCAACATAGCTTTCTCACTTGTAGTATAGAGTAAATTGGGTTTGGGGGCTGCTCTTTGGAGGGACTAGAATTTAAAGCATCTGTACCCCCATCTTTCATGAACTCTTATGAGTCCTGAAATTACTTACAAGAGGTCCACCCAAATCCTATCCATAATAACCCAAAAAATATTGTATGCCTACAAAACCACAGATTCAATTTGAAGTGAGCAGTGAATGTGTCGAGCTTATTTCAAAGAGTTATATTTTGCCCAGAACACAGATATCACTTCTTCACAATATCTAGTAGAAAGATTTTCTAGGCTTGTAGGTGAGGTCTTTCCAGAAAAATCCAGCCATTGTTAACATAATGAGAACAGTTTGCATGACATTGATGTAACCTGGCCATGTAGGAGAGTGGACTGGAATGTGCATTCATGAACAATGATGACTTCACTGTACTAGTCAGTGAGGGCAGTTGAGTTAGCATGTGTACTGTGTGGCTGTCACATTCAAAACGAGTAAGTTGAGTAAAGCAATGAATCTGTATCAAACTTTGAGTTAAGCTTGAACATTCCCCCACATAAACTATTCAGATGATTCAGAAGGCTTTTTGGGACAATGCAATGAGTGCAATGCAAGTACAAATGTGGCACACACACTTCTAAGATGGTTGAAATCTTCTGAAAGTGATCCACGTTCTGGAAGGCCTGCAACAAGTAGAACACCTGAGAATATTGACTGTGTACAGACTGCAATGAACAAGAATTGGTGACTGGCAGCATGAGAACCAGGAGCTGATCTGGGTGGGGATTCCAAAAACTACTGTGAGATTTTGACTCAGGATCTTGGCATGTCGGGGCAAAATTCATTCTGCAGTTTCTGCAGAGTAGAAAGAACATCATGCTGCAGCTGCAAATGACTTGATTTAAACTGCTACCAATGTATCATACTTCTTCAAGATGTATTGTGGATTTATGGCTATAATCTGGAAATAAAAGTCCAGTCATCACAATGGAAATAGCCTGGTTCTCCACTCCCGAAGAAGGCATGGCAAAGTCACAACAAGATGAAGACCATGTTAACTGTATTTTTTGATTGGTAAGGTATGACCCATCACAAGTACACTCCTCCAGGCCAAACAATTAATAAGGAGTGCTACCTTAATGTTCTTTGTGACTGAGAGATGCAATACAATGAAAACGGCTGTAGCTATGGGCAACCAGTGATTGGAAGCTTCAAGACAATATGCCTGCTCATGCATCACATCTTATGAAGAGTTTTTTAATTTTTTAAAAATTTTAAGTGTGTATTTATTTATTTTAACTTTTTTTTATTGTTGTCCAAGTACAGTTGTCTCTATTTTCCCCCACCCCTCCCCCACCTCAGCCATCCCCACTTCCCATAGTTAATCTTACTCCCACTTTGTCCATGTGTCTTTTATAGATGTTCCTGACAACCCTTTCCCCTTTTCCCTCCATTATCCCCTCCCACCTCCCCTCTAGTTACTCTCAGTTTGTTCTTAATTTCAGTGTCTCTGGTTATATTTTGCTTGCTTGTTTGTTTTGTTGATTTGACAAAACATCAAATCACTGAGGTGGCTCAAATCCCCTACAGCCCAGATTTGGCACCCTGTGACTTCTGGCTTTTCCCAAAACTAAAATCACCTTTAAATGGAAAGAGATTGCATACCATTGATGAGAATCAGGGAAATATGACCGGGCAGTTGATGGCAATTCCAACAAAGGATTTTGCAGAGTGTTTTGGATAGTGGAAGAGTTGCTGGGAGAACTGTGTGAGGTCCCAAGGTGCCTACTTTCAAGAGGACTGAAGCGCCATTGTCCTATGTACAATGTTTCTTGTATCTTCTTCAGTAAATGTCTTTATTTTTCAAAGTACGTTGTTGGATACTTTCCAGACATTTTTATATGACATTCATGTCAAACAGCACCCTCATGCGTTTTCTCACCTTAGCAGGTCATCATGAATCCAAGTAAAATCTTCAAAGCCATCTAATTTTTAGTAACAATGATAACAATGGTAACATCTAACACTTTCTGAATTTTACCTATGTGCTAAATGTGGTTCTAAGTTCTTATATGTATTAACTCAACCTTCATAACTATAGCATGTGATCAGATTGTTACTATTCTGAGTTTATAGACAGGCATATAAAAAGTAGTTCTTACCAGGTTATGCAAATAATAAATAATAGAGGGGAAATCAGTCCTTATCAGGTATTAAAGTAGAACAGATTTCTCTTTGCCTCACGACCTCCTTAAAAGATTTCCATCTATAGATTTATTCCAATCTGATAAAAGATGAATAAACATTTAGGAGTAATTATGTGGATTAGTTTTGTCATCTCTTTGCAAAGTCTACCTCCAACTCAAACAATTCTTTCTGTTCTGAAGTCTATTGTAATGTAACTACAGTCATTTCTGCGCTTAAAAATTTTTAGTGGTTGCATGGTGTATTTTTTTAATCACTTTACCAATCATACCTGTGGTGCTGTATTTGAAGGGCATGTTTTGTAAAGAGCATATGCATTTTGTTCATTCTATCAATAATCTTTTAATCTGTGTATATATACCATGTAAATTTAAGCTAATCATTTTTATACTAGGATTTAAAATCTGCTATTTTACTACTTCCTTTCTGTTTATTATACTTGTTTTTCTGAACAACTGGTGGGTTATTTGAATATTCATTAAGATTCTATTTTGATTTATTTACTATGTGTTTGAGTATAGTGATTGTATACATAACTTTATAGTTTACTGATATTGACATTTTATATGGCCTTGAAATGAAACATAGGAAACTTATTTTCATTTAGGTTCCCTTACTTTTGCCAATTTTTAAACATAATTTTCTTAAGTATTTCTTCCATATATCTTGAGGACCACAGGAGATACTGTTATGTTTGCTTCAACCATCAAATATGATTTAAAAAATATGAAAGGTAGGTAGTCTTTTTTTAAACAATTTTAATATTTTTCTTTCTTTTTTGAAGAACCAAGTCTTCCTTTGTTATTTTTTTTAAGTTTTAGAACTTTCTTTAGCTATATTTTAAGGCTAGGTTTTCTAAGCATTAAATTATCCATTTTTCTTTATCTGGGATATCCTCGTTTTCCATTTTGTGACGTTATTATGATGTCATGATGTTATTTTTGCCAAAGTGACTATCGCCTAGTAAATAATCCTATGAGGATAACATGTATCTTTCATCTCACCTCAATCCTAGATATGCTTATATGTTCTATTGTCTTACTTAAGAAATATGTGATTACATATTTAATATGGAGGAAATTCCCTAAGAATGTAAGTCAAGAGATTTGGAGGACTTACAAAAATTTTGTGACTTACATGGAAAACTTAACTTCTTTGGGCCTCAGTCCTCTCATTTCTAATAAAAAAAGGAGAGAGAGAAAAGGTATGAGCTTCTTCCAAATTCATGATCCTTTGTAGCATTTTCAATATGGTATTATGATGTTATGATTTGATTGCTTAATACTTTAAGATATTGCAATGTCAAATATTTTTAATATTTTGAGGAGAAAAGTTCTTATTTTCTTTTAACATTTTTATTTATTTCAATCTATTTTTATTATGCTTTTCCCTGATGGGTCAGGGAAATTATAATATTCTCATTGAGAATATTATAACTAGTTATATATATATCTAAAAAAATGCTCCAATATAATTAAGTCTATAATTGTTGAAATTTGGATAAAATTATATTATTCCCTCAAATACTCTTTATAACTCACAAAGCTATTTTTGAGATCACAACATATTTGAATAATTGTTCTGTTCCTATTATAAGCCTATGAGTACAAGTATTTAATTTTCTTTCTTGTTTCTTCTTTTTTTACTCCTGCATGGGAATTTATACTTGAACAAACTATACATTCATTATGTTGGTAAATATTGATGCATCTTAGTTACAGTGATTTAAAGAATTTTCTTGATTATGACCATTTTCAGTCATCATATTAATATTTCATTTTATCTATTTTCTTGATATTAATAATATATAATAAATATGTTCAAAATTTATTCTAAAAACTAAAGTCTAATTCTAAAATAGTCATAAAATACATGAACATTATTGTCTGAGAAAAAGCATGTATTTAAATATAAAGCAATGTACAAAGACTAAGAGACAACACAGGAAGTATGAAAGAGGCAATTAATAAGGAATGAGAAAATGTTACCTTGCTCAGAAGGGACTTATTTCAAGTCAAATATTGAAAATTCATTTAGACAAATGTATAATATTTTTTGGCTTTAAAGTTGCAATTCCCCTTCCAAAGGCTTTGAATGAAAAATCAAGATTGTAAAGAACCATTCTTCAGTTATGGGAAAGCTAAATCCATTGTTAAATTTGCTGAATTACTCAATTATTGCAAAAAAGTCCTACAAGGATTGCCAAGAATGATAGTAATGAATGAAACTGATCTAATCTTGCAATATGAAAAGAATTTTTTTTGGCATGAAACACTTGTTTCATAGAGAAATCTCAAGGGAAATAACTGGCTAAAGCATCCTTTCTTTTTTTTTTTTTTAATGGAAGGAAACATTAAAATGACATAAGAAAGAGCATGGACATTTTAATCCCAAAGCAAGCTTATCTGGTAAGGTCTCACTATAATATTGGTTTCAAGGGAGTTTGTAAGTATCCTGAGAAATGAAAATGCCACAGTTCTTGGCTAGGTTACATATATGTACATTTTGGCCAGGTCCTTTAAAGTCTAAACATGTAGTAATATGAGTTTTAATTTACATTATGATCTGCCAGGTATAGGCTTCAATACTTGAGAGACTACTAGGCGCCTTTCATCTACTTGAAAGACTGGCAGCAATACAGGACATTCTGACTTCCATTAATAAAGCACAGCTACTACATGGATAGTTCCAGATCCAGGGATGAAGTATAGTTCTGTGGTACTTTACAGCTTTCAAAGTTCTTTTGTATATGTTTGGTTACTCAAATATTGTAGCAACCACAGCAACTGTTATAACAACTGTAATAGATCTTTAATTCATTTTGTCACTTACTCCATTCCATTCAGAGCAGCTGAATATAGCTGCTAAAGAAAAAAGAGAAAGAAAGTAAGAAAAGAAAATGAAAGAAGGGAAGGAAGGAGGGAGGGAAGGAAGGAAGGGAAAGAAAGAAAAGAAAGAAAGAAAGAAAGAAAGAAAGAAAGAAAGAAAGAAAGAAAGAAAGAAAGAAAGAAAGAAAGAGAAAAAGAAAGAAAGGGAGGGAGGAAGGAAGGAAGGAAGGAAGAAAGAGAGAAAGAGAGAGAGAAAGAAAAAGAAAGAAAGAAAGAAAGAAAGAAAGAAAGAAAGAAAGAAAGAAAGAAAGAAAGAAAGAAAGAAAGAAAGAAAGAGGGAGAGAGAGAAAGAAAGAGAAAGAGAAAGAGAAAGAGAAAGAGAAAGAACCAAATGATGCTGTCTGATTTTACTTTAAATTTATGACCAGGAATCTCAAGTGAGCCCTCAGCACTACCAGGGAATTTTACTATCCATTTACTCTCCTACTTTTTACATGACAATTCCACAACTATTTTCTTTCCTTCCTCTCAGCTATTAACTTTGCTTCTTGATTATTGAGATGATGAATACAATTAGAAGAGAGTTTCTAAAAATCCTATCATTAAATCTATATCATTCCACCTGAGTCTGTACATACATATTTTACCTTCCTTTCAATTATAATGGATGAACCTCTCTTGCTCTCAGATCAACTCCTCTACTTGTCCACCCTGTCCACTCTTACCTCCTCAAGGATGTCATTTCTAATTGTCTTCTCTTTCTTTTCTCTTGTGTCATCAATTTTCCGTCTCAGAAAGCAAACAAAATATGTTAGTTCTCTTAAAATATTTTTCCCTTAAACCTATATCTCCTCCATCCAACACACCAATTACCTAAATTTCTCTAGAGATTTTTAAAAATTTTATTGGTTTTAGAGAGGGAGAGACAGAGAGAGGAGAGAGAGAGAGAGACAGAGAGAGAGAGAGAGAGAGAGAGAGAGAGAGAGAGGGAGAGAGAGAGAGATTTGCTGTTTCACTTATTTATGCACTTATGGGTTCATCCTTGTATGTGCCCTGACAGGGGATTGAAGCTGCAACCTTGGTGTATGGGGATGACACTGGAACCAGTGGAGGTACCCAGCCAGGGCTCTCTAGAGATTTTTAACAGCTCCATTTCCACTGCTCATGTTCTCCTTTTAGCTGTGTGTGTGTGTGTGTGCGTGTGCGTGTGCGTGTGTGTGTGTGTGAATAATCATTCCACTGAAACCACTCTGGTATAGGTGACCAGTGATCTGTGCATTGTGAAATCCAGGGGTCAACTCACCTCATTTCACATCTTTTCTGACCGTTCAGCAGCTTTTAACTGTGCTAACCACACCAATGTTGAAAATCCTTTTATAACTTGAACACAAGATTATCACTCTCACCTGGTTCTACAAATTTACTACTTATTTCTTCTTCACAGTTTTCTTCTTATTTTTCTGACTTCCAAATACTGCAGTTCCAGAGGGCTCAGTCCTCATGTTTCTCTTCTTTATCTATAATTAATCTATTTTGACCATAGAGTATATATTTAAATGCTATGTAAATGCTAATTGCTTCAAATTTATACCTTCTGCTGAGTCCACTCTCTTGAACTCCATATTTAAATATTTCAACTGTCCACTGAATATACCACTTGGCATGACCAATGTCAATGTACATACAGCTGAAACTCACAAATATCCTCGTTCCTGAGTATAAGGCAACTCCTTCTTCTGATTGCTTAGACCGTGTTTGATGCATTGTATCAAGTGCATGCCTTGATATTCCTTTTTCTCATCCTTCACATTCAATTTATCAATAAATCCTTCTGACTCTGTCTCTGAAAATCATCTAGTATGTGAGCAAGGCACCATCATCTCCTAACAGCATTATTTCAATCACACATAACTCCTCTCTCTATTTCAATCTTTATCTCTTCTATCTTTTTTCAATGCAGCAATTGGGTTAGGAAAAATAATAAATCAGATCCAGTCATTTTTGTGCTCAAAACACTCTAATACATCCCTATTGTATTCCATTGGCTAATGAAGAACTTAGAATCACTGCTCCAGATAATTCTCTGCATTTAATTCAACTGATTTTCCTCCATCCCATTTAATTTATTCCATCCATCTTATCCATAGACTTTTAGGGACCAAAGATACTTCAATTCCTTCCATCCTGGTTTCTTCCGCCATGTTATTTTTACCCTTTTTTTTCACTTTTTGAAGGTCTCTACTCAAATGTCCTCTATTCTTCAGGTCTTTCCTGATGATTCTATTTAAAGTAACTAACTTCCAAAACTAGCTTTAGTAAGCCTCATATCCTGCTTTTTTTTGTCCTAACAGTTTTTAATCTAATGTAAATCTACAGTACAAGGATTTTTGTGTGTATTAAAAGGTAATTGATACACAAAGGTGCTCTATAAATGTTTGTTTAACTAAATAAATATAGGTTTTGGTACATTTGCTTATTACTGTCTCTAACCATCTGCACCCCTCACTAGGCTATAGTCTCCATAAAAAAATGGACTTCGTCTTTCGTTTGAGGTAGTGCTTCAGTGAATAGATCAATGCCTACTTTATAGTAAGACTTGATTAATACATGTCAAATAAATAAATGACATTAAAAATTGTCAGGCATTTAAGTCCCAAAAAGTTAAAATAAGTTGGATGAACTTACATTGTTATATAAATTAAAACTGATTTAAATTCAGATCAGATCAATAATTGTAACCTGGATTGAATTTATAGTTTTACATCATCTCCTAAAGCAGACCTCTCAACTTTTCTATACAGCTTACAGCTCAAGGAAACCAGACCAAACACTATTGTTCAGTACAACAGAAAAATTGCATCTCTTTTGCGTGTGGTTGCTTCTAGCCTGGAGGCTCCACTCTTTTAACTGCTTGTTAAAATTTCACTTATCTTTCAAATTCCAATTCAAATGTCAACTGTTTTTTTTTTACAACCTTTCCAGATTTCTCCATTAGGAATTAATTTTGTTCTTTTCTAGTATTTTACAATGTATTTATGCATTTATTAAACAATTATTTATTGAATTTTCTAGGGAGCACACTAGGTATTCTGGAGACAGGAATCTAGATAAACATTTCACACTGAATACTCCAGAACAGGTTTTCTAGGGAATTAAAGAAATTGTATATTATTAATAATTTTCATTTTATATATGTATTACCACAATGTTTCTATGAACAGTTTTCATGAATTAGTATTTGTGGCAGTTGTGGTTCTGAATACTGTTTTGTATAAAACCAACTCAGAAAGTATTTGTTGAAATGAAGTTAAAATACCATTCATTTCAGGGCTGTTTTTACATGTTTCTTCTCTCTCTATTTCATACAGCTGTATGCTGAAACTTTGAGTTTGTTATGCACATTAGTCTCTGTTTGAAACAGTACCTGACCTCACTGTACTCAAGTCAAACGGACCACACCTTCAGCAAAATAAACCTCAAGTTTCATCTCTGCTTCCTGTCTCCCTGTGGCTGTTCCTTCAGTTGAGTACTTACTCTCTGGTTATTTTTATATAAATTATATGACTATAAGTTTAATGAAATTCCACATAATATTCTTGGTATAGAAAAGATAAAATGTAGTTTTCTTAAGTATGATTAAACATTTTAAATTTATAAGCAATATAATTAATATGTTTCTTACTTTCATATGAACCAAAAACAGTATTATTTTTAACTTTTGATTTTTAATCTTTTTCAGTTAGAAAAGTAATAACTATAGGTTTAAAATGTCTTTTGAAGGCTGCTAAACATTATTTTTATTAGTATAACTTTTGATTTTATACATTAAATTTTAATATAGTCATAGTCGACAGTAGAAAAATTTAGATGAAAAGGTCCAACACTTAATTCTTTGAACTTTTTTGATCTCTGAACTATTTTCATAATAATAATTTCATAAATGTATATAACCTAATAAATGCAGTACATATGTTTTTAGATTTAATAATATGCAAATATGCTTGATTTATCTATTCTCCTAAATTTACTTCATTTAGTTTAATCTTACTGTTGGGTACCAGTTAAGACACCAAGAAGAAGGACAAGTCTGAATAAGTACGTTCTCTGCATTCAAGGATATTTTGGTATAATCTTCCTGTTGTAAATATTTTTTCTAGGTGATAGGTTGTCTGATTTCCTCGTAGAACAACTGGTATGGCAAATTTCAAATTAAATTAAATAAATTATTAACTGGGTTTCCATAAGCACAGGAAAATTATTTAATGAATGTTTTTGGCTGCATTGTACTGATCTCCGTAAAGCTAAAATGGTGATTAATTTACTTTAGTTACTCTTCCATTTCAATGACTCTAGTCCTTTCTACACCATAATCACAGTATTCTCAATAAAAATGACAGCTATTAAAGATTTTAAAATATCAGGTAACCTCCAAACAGCTTTTCAGACATCTCATTTGATCCCTCCCAAGAGGTAGAAAGAGTTCACTGTCTGGTAATTGGAAAATGAAGCAAGAGAATTTACACAGCACATTTAGTAGAGCTAAGATTCAAGAAAGGCCAGACAACAACAGACAGAGACATATTTCTCTCCATAATTATTTTAGGACTCACGCACCACAGTTTTTAGGTTGCCTCTAGAACCACCTGGTTGCCAACAGCTCTCTATTGAGCCGTTAAGGGCAGCACTTCTATCTAGTTCATAGGTTTTTTTTCCTTTTTATATATAGTTATTTTATCACCTATTATTTGCCAGGTACCCTTCTCACTAAAGGCAAATAAGATTTTTGGTATCATGAAACTTATATTTTAGAAAAGTAGTAACTTAAAAATAAATGCATACTATCAGAGAAAGTGTTATATAAAAAAGAATTTGGCTGGCTTTTGCCTCAGTTCTCGGGAGATGGTTCTACATCCTTGGAATATCATAAGTATCTTTTTTATTTATTTTGGGCCCTTATAATTTATGCTAAGTAGATGATTTATGATAGCTTCCTAGACAGTTTGTACTAATAAACTCAGATTGAGGGATGACCATGCCAGAAAAACTAACCAGGTGATTAAAGAGTTGAGTTTTGAGTCAAGTTATAGCAGCTGACCTCTGAGACATTGAGGAGAGGTCTTAGATATTTGAGTTTGACCACATGGCTAGTGACTCAGTCAATGACTCTCCAACAAATGTAACTTCAATAGAACTTGGACACTGCAGCTTGGGTGTGTTTCCCCAGTTGGTGATATTCATGAATGTGCAGGGATGGTGACTCATTTTTACTCAGTGGAGCAAGGGAACTAATCACTTTGCATCTGGGACCCTTGAGATTTCTTCCTATGTGTCTCTCTTCTTTTGGCTGGTCTTTATTTGTATCTTTTTTTGCTAGAATAAAAGTATAGCATTTTCTGAGTTGTGTAATTTGTCCTAGTGAATCATCAAAACTCAGGAGGTAGTAGGACCTTCCAAATTTTGACAAAAATTTACAGGGGTCCTAGGAACCCCCAAACTTGAGGCTAATGTCTAAAGTAATGATAGTTTTATGAAGAATTGGGCCTTTAACATTGTTTGGCATAACTCCAGGTAGTTCACCTCAGAAGACATTGAAAAAAATGTGATTATTTTTAGGGCAGTTAAACAAGGAAATAGAAAAGAAAATGTTTGTGAGTTGGCATTTGGAATGGGAAATCAAAGGAGATAGCTCCCAAGGGTGACACTGGAGCTAAATTCTGCAAGGTCAGAAAGATTCAGGAATGAGTAATCTAGAGGTAGTATACGTCAGGCAAGAGGAAGCAGCAACTTCAATGTCTTAAAAATGTTTTGGGCAAATAAATCAGCTTACACGTCTAGAGCAGAAATAAACTGATAGATGACCAAGACAGACAGATGACAGATCATTAAAAGCTAGATTTAACAATTGCAATATTGTTTCTGTTCACCATAATCAATGTTACCCTTTACTTTATAGACTCACAGCTAAATTATGTTTCCCAGCATCCCTTGCAGTAAGGAGAAGTCATGTGATTTAATTCTAGTTGAAGTGAAGAAAGCGGAAGTGATGAATATTGATACTGAGGGTTGAGAGTAGTCTATTCTTAACCAGAAATTTACAAAGAAATTTCCTAGCCATAAATCTCAGTGAGTGCTAGAAATAAAGTCAGTAAGAAAATAATCAGAAGTTAAGTGCAATGAATAATACACAAGAAAAAAATATATATAATCTGAGGGCCAGGAGTTTGACGAATAAACTAAGAAGCATGGACACAGAGTCATTGGCAATTGCCACCAAGATGCCCAAATGTCCTTAGCTTGTTAGTCTTATGATTCTACTTGTAGAGTTCTATTACATGCTGGACATGAAAGCATGAGTTTGGGGTAAACAGTAACTATACTTTATTAAGTATCAATTATGATTTAGGTACTGACTCTACATATAGTATCTCAAAACATAAATTATTCAAAATATGCTGAAAGGACTATGGGGAGTTAAGATAATGAGATTTGGGAAGGTTGTGGTAAATAATCTGTTTAATGTTGTGCAGCTATTATGTAGTAAATCCTAGATTAAAATCCAGCTTGATTTACTTCATCAATTTCATTCCTACAAAGCAATTGCTTCTGAACACTGGACTTATTCAGAAATAACCACTTCTGAGTGATCAGTCAAACCCATCTGGATGACTGATTGATCTTGTCGCTTGAACTATAGATATCTTAGCATTAGAAAAAAGCATAACCATAGTTGTATTTCTCTCCATAATTTCTTTTCTACCTGCTTGTCTCAAATTTAATGAAGAACTTCACTAATAAAAGGGAGAAAGAGAAAAAAGATTTAAAAATTTTTATTTTACTTTTTATTTTTATTGAATTTATTGAGGTGACATTGGTTAATAAAATTATATAGGTTTCAGATGTATAATTCTATAATACATTATCTATATATTGTTTTGTGTGTTCACCCCCTCAAATCAAGTCTCCTTCCATCACCATTTATCCCCCCTCTACTCCATTGTCTCTCTTTACTCTCCTCTACCTCCCCTGGTCCCCTTTCCCTCTTGTAATCACCATACTATGTCTATGAGGGCTACTTTTGTTGTTGTTGTTGTTGTTTTTTGCTTAATCCCTGCAGTTTTTCACCCAACCCTCTAGTCCCACTCACCTCTGACAGCTGTCAGTCTATTCTTTGTATCTATGAACCTCCTTCTATTTTTTGTTAGTTTATTTGTTCATCAGATTCCACATGTAAGTGAAGGAGTATCATATGACTCTTGGTGTTTACTTTATATCACCTTAAGAAAAGCTATCTAAAAGCATTCTTCCTACTTTGGTGTGATAATAGATTGATATGCTCTGACAGTAGGCATAATATCCCTACTGCTATAATTATGCAAGGCACAACGTCCGAAGTGAAACTATATAAGTCACACAGCAGGTCTACGATTTGCAAGATCACACATGGAACAGGTTGAATTAAGAAGATGCTAGTTTATTGTTTTGTGTGGGGTATGGAAATATATAACTTCTCAGCTACTTCAGAAATGTAAGTACTAACAGAACATTCCATAAAGTAATTCTGTGCTTCCATTTGACATCTACAAGTAGTTCTTTTTCTTTAAGTAATCTCCCAACATTTGTGAGAGAATGACAATTATTTTTATTTTAGCATTTGCTTTTGTCAATGCCATATTTTACAGATAAGGAAATATCAACTTGGAGAGGTTAAGTTACTTGCTTGGAATTGTAGAAAGTCTGTGGCAAAATCCAAGATTTATACTCAGATAAATCTGAAAACAAAAATCTGTATTTATTAACAGTTTGGATTTATAAGCAAAACTTTTTCATTTTAGACCTTGGCATTTAAATTTTTAAAATAATGAAAGCAAAATATTACTTTTTTTTTTCTGGTATCATATTTAAGTAGACTTTATTCACTTGCTCACTCACTCAGCCAATACTTACTGTGTGCCAAATATATACCAGTCATTGTGCTATGAGGCCTAAAGCAATGAACATAAACAAATTACCATAAACAAATTACATGATGTTCCCAAATTTATGGTAATTTGTTTATGTTCCCATAAATTTGGGAACATCATGTAATTTACATATTAAGGGAGAGAGACAATAAAATAAATTAACAAAAGCTAAGTTACATGGAGAAATTGCTTAAAGATCTAAATGTATAATACAGAATTTTTTTTCTTTTTTAAAAATTTTTTTAAAAGATTTTATTTATTTATTTTTAGAGAGGGAAGGGAGGGAGAAAGAGAGAGAGAGAAACATCAATGTGCGGTTGCTGGGGGACATGGCCTGCAACCCAGGCATGTGCCCTGACTGGGAATTGAACCTGCAATGCCTGGTTCACAGCCCGTGCTCAATCCACTGAGCTACACCGGCCAGGGCTTTAAATTTTTTTTTAAAAGATTTTATTTATTAAATGTATAATACAGAATTTTTAACAAAAATGTTCTGTTAAACTTTTTTATTTTTATTTTCAATTAAATATGAAGTTATATGACTATAATGCAGGATGATGAATTAATTTCTTATATGTCTATAAGCTTGTTTTACCTTATAGTGATTTACTATGGTTGTTGTTGAGATATGCATAATAGTTGTTAAATTATACAGAAGAAAATAAATCTTGTAATAATGTTCTCCTAAAAAAGAGATGTTTGAAAGATTCCAGTTGAACTTGTTTTGACTAAGGGAATTCCATAGAGATGCATAGAATCAGAAATAGTGACAGCTAATTTTTATCTATATATTATTTATCTATATTTTAGATACCAACTGATAATTATAACAGCCCTGCTGATTAGTGAAAAATAAATACATTTCAAAAATCCAACTAAGAACAAATGAAAATGAAGACAATTTTTAATAATAAGAAAAAGATACTGTATCCAAAATCTAAGTTGATTTTCTTGGGGATGAATTCAAGCTGTTTGAACATCTGGTTAAAATGGCCCTTAGGAACATGGTTTCTGTTGGATTACATGAAGATGCTTCCACTTGGAAAATGATGGCTTCTAAAAGACAGTGCATAGCATCGTCTCCATGTCTATCCTGTGCTGCTTGCCTTAAGGAGCCCACACCAGATGCAATCAATTTAATGGCATTTAATGAAATCTTGGTCTAGAGATCCACAATGGAATAGTGTCCATTGGACATTTTTCAGGCTTGCCTGGAATTTTTATTTCACATTTGCTCCTAAACATACAAAATATAAAAATCAATATGTCATCATCACAGTTTCTTAACATGTGCTTTTTTTTCTTTTTTCTATCTCATGGACTTTTTTCTTTTTCTTATTTTTATTTAGGTGAAAGAAAATGGCTACAAATGATAGAAACGTCATCCTTTATTTGTTTTCTCCATTACAGGAGACGTAACTGCACAAGTAAAACAACTCTGCTGAGGGGATTGTTATTCAAAAGCTCTTTAAATCCTCTGTAAGAAAGCAATCAAGTGGACAAATAAATTGATTGAAAATTTCCAGATTGTTATCTTTGAAGCTACATTTGCAAGATAAACAAAAATTGCTACATTTTCACTGATTTTGTGGTTTTTTTCAAGATGGTACTAAAATAAAACATTTTTCTTCCTTCATTTAAGTGAGAAAGCTGAAAATTACCTTGATTTTACTTATTGTTTTTATATCACAATGTGCTTATTTCAATTTAATTTTCTAAGAAGTTTTTTTTAGTTCCTATCTCAGAGAAATAAAACAATGTATCAACTACTAGTTAAGAGTAACTACATAATAGTTAACAAAATTGGGGGGCTATGTGGAATTTATTATAATTTGAGAAAAATTAAAACATTTGCTTCCTAAACTATTTTTATTTTTCACATTACACATGGTGATTTTATTTTTCATGAGGCAGGGCTTGGCAAGTGAGTTTGATCAGAAATATGAAATATTCAGTTCTTCCTGAAAAGAGCCAGGAACTAGCAGTCTTCAACCTATATCCAGAGATGAAAAGCAAGGAAGGATTTATCTTCACTGAAAAGGAAATGGAAAGATTATATATTTTTTATTATAAAATAGTTGTACAAATCAGTTAAAATAGTCAATTAGAAATACATTTTTAATTTATCAGGAAAATGTTCACAATGTGACTAATTTTAAAGCAGGTTTAGGATAATACCTTATTGATAATGTCTGTGGTTCCCAGCAGGACAGTTTTCTTACTCCTCACCACTCCACTCTGGGAACATTTGGTGATGTCTGGAGACATTTTTTATTGTCATGGCTATTACTGGCATCTAGTGGGCAGAAGACATAGATGCCGCACGCATATGCACAAGACAGACCCAGACAAGAAATTTCCTGGTAGAAAATGTTGATCGTGTTGAGGTTGAGAAACCCTAAGATAAAGGCAATCTTGTTATTGTCAGTCACTTGGGCTGATTGAAGGGTTTTATACAATTTGCCCTCCTACATGAAAGAAAGCAGTAATAAAATAATACTTTATATGTGTTTAAAAACAAATATCAAAGAACAACTGTTTGTCATATATTTAACATTTTATGTCAACTAATCTGAAAAAATAATTATGCAGAAAATTAAAAAAAAACTGTGTGGTTAAGCACAGTTTTTATTAAATTTATAAAAGGATGATTATTTTATGCTATACAACTATTCCTGCATCAAATAACTGAAAATTTCTAGTCTAACAATTTTTATTGCGCTAAATTATCAAAACCTGGTACATGATGAGAAATTTAACATTTCTGTTTAGAAAATAAGGTTAATCACATGGCATTCACTCACACCTATTTAACCAGAACTTTGCAATAAGAAATTCACCCAAAGTTTTTCATGAAAAGAATTTATTTTCTGAGAGACTATCCTTTAGAAATATATGAACAAAACAATGATGTAATTGTTTATTAACTATTTTCTGTTACATGTATACTGTTAATTTGACACTTAGAACATTTCAATCAAATGATCAACAAATGTTACAAGAACATAAAAGGAAAACATAAGCTATAAGGAGTTGGCTATTGCAAGTTATATAAAAAGTAAGACACTATCCTGCATCTAGATTCTTTACACATCAACACCCAAAATATTTCAACATTAAAAAAGTGAAGTTTTGATAATTCATCCATCTATTAACTAATTAATTGAACAGATATTTATTATAAAAACTGTATAGACAATTCCTGTGCAATATACAGATATGCAATGTACACACAGGTCATCATAGTTGGATCTAAATGCTCCATGAAAGCAAGGAATCACACTTGGTGGTTTGTGCATTGTTGTATTTTTCAGTTAGTAGCATATAGACTGAACACCTAAAGCTTAATAAATATCTGCTGCATAAACAAAAAATTTAATAAATGAATTAATGTATATAACATGACAAGTATACACCAGGTACAAAGGCAGTATAGGGAAAAAATTATATAGGCAGGCATGTTGTAATAGTCTTTACAAATAAGGTAGCATTTGACCAGGACTTAATGGAATAGTAAAACCTTTGAAAAATTATGGAATGGTTTGGGAAGAGTGAATGCTCCTATAAAAGATGATAGACTTTGTTTTTGTATGAGTTAAGCATTAAAAGAGAAAGCATTCTTTTTGAAATATCAGCTAGACTATTACAAATGTGGTCCGCATTTGAAGACAGAGGTGAGGGCTAGCGATACCAGCTAAGATAGAGCCATATAGTGGTGAGAGAAGCAGCTTGAGAGAGAGAGAGGGAGAGAGAGGGAGAGAGAGGGGAGATATTCAGACTGAATATTTGTAGAAGTGAGGGATACAGATAAGGATTAATTGTGCTATTGCAGTGTAGTACCATGAGAGTCAAGAGAAAAATGATTTTTTAAAAGAAATTACAGGTTCACTCTGACAAATAATGAAAAGAAGTCAAAGGAGATGAGGTGTCAGCAAAGTCATTGGGTTTTTCATTAGGAAGTGCGGTATTTCATACATACATGCCGGGTAGTAGAAAGGAGGAGGGACAGAGGTCAAGGGAAAGTTACCTAACAGAGACGTGTAAATTTCACTCTTCTTTCCAGCACCATTTTCCTGGTTCATGGCCTCTTTATATTTTACTTGGACTACAGCCATAGCCTCCTAAAAACCCTTCTCTGGCACAATGCCTTTCATGCACAGCTGCAATATGAATCTTTTCAAACCTCAAATTTGAACATACAACTTTCTTGCTCAGAAGCCATCACTGATTAGTCATTATTTATAGTCCCAAACTTTTATCCTGGCATTCAAAGCCCTTCATTTTTTACTTCTAGTCCATGTTTTTTATCTTATCCTTTTTATGTTCAATCACAGTGATAATTATACAAAGGCAGTTTTCTGATTTTTACTTCATTAGTTCTTGCCTCAATGTCTTTTCTCATGTTTTTATTTTACCCATCTGGGAATAACTTTTGTTTTGTTTTGTTTTGTTTTGTTTCTCATTATCAACATCCTAGGCATCTTTCATGCCATAGATTAAATGCAATCTATTCATTCAGATTCTCCCTGATTCTACTTACCTTTAGATTGTTTCTGTTTTCCAGTCTTCTGAAGTATCATCAAACCTCCCTCATGGCACTTACATACTTTTTTCTTTATCATTTTGTTTACTTTAGTAAATATGTATTAATATGTACAGGGATCAGCAAAAGGAGGTTTACCATTGTGAGTAGGCGAGTTTATGCTTGCATTAGTATCTATTAATTAACTACTTTGTTATTCATTTGTATTGTCTTTTTATTATTGTTACTTTATATCCTTACTTATGATTTATCTTTTAGGCAATGATGGCTGGTAATTTAACATAGTTTCTAAAAATAGAAATACTCAGGTCATGTATTACACATAAGAATGTCCTTATTCCCAAAACCTTAGTGAGTTGGCTTGTGATCCAAATGACCAGAGCAGAGTAATCAAGCATCAATATTGGAACTTTTTTGATACTATACATAATGATGTGTTTGTGTTCTACTGGAGTCACTTGAGTGACAGAATTAATGTCCTGAAGAGAACCTGCTTGAGAACCAAGTTGACACAGATTAAAATGGAATTGAAAAGAAATGAAAGATGAAGAGAGAAAGACCAAATTCTAATGAACATTTTTTGAGACTCTGGGTTTGAGAATTCTGTATTTTATAACTCCAGGGGCAACATTCATTCGTGTCCTGTGTGAATGATGGCCCTGGAACTGTGTGATATGGCAACCTGACATTTTAGTTATTTGAGCCAATAAGTTCTTATTCTCAGATTAATTCAATTTAATTTTGTTTTTGCCACTATCATTTGCAAATGAAACAAGTAATACACTTATATGTAGTTTTAAAAAGCATTTATCCTACTAGAAAATACACTCTTTTTAAAATTATATTTTATTGATTATGCTATTACGGTTGTCCTGATGTTTCCCCCTTTGCCCCCCTCCACCCAGTGCTCCGCATTCCCTCAGGCAAACCCTCTGATATCGTTCATGTCCATGGGTCATGTGTGTAAGTTCCTTGGCGACTCCATTTCCTATACTGTACTTTGCAACACCCTGGCTATTCTGAAACTACCCATTTGTACTTCTTAATCCCCTCACCTCTTCATCCATTTCCCCACAGCCCCTCCCATCTGGAAACCTTCTTGTAACTAACATATTTTCACTTGCTTTGAAGAGTCTCTATCTTTAACCTTTGGCCTTTTAATAATGACATATCTAGGAATGGGCCTCTTTGCATCTATCATAATTGGGACACTCTGTGTTTCCAGGACTTGCATGTCTATTTCCTTCACCAAGTTATGGAAGTTTTCTTTCACTATTTTTTCAGATAGATTTTCAATTGCTTGTTCTTTCTCTTCTCCTTCTGGCACCCCTATGATGTGAACGTTGGACCTCTTGAAGTTGTCCTAGAGGCTGTTTATACTATCCTTATTGTTTTGGATTCATTTTTCTTGTTGTTCTGTGTGGTGATTTTTTGGTTCCTTATTTTCCAAATCAGTGATTTGATTCTTGGCTTTATCCACTCAACTGTTGTTTCCCTGTAAATTGTTCTTTATTTCAATTAGTGTATCCTTCATTTCTGACTGGGTCTTTTTTATGCTGCTGAGATCCTCACTATGTTCCTTGAGCATCCTTATAACCAGTGTTTTGAACTCTGCATCTGACAGACTGCTTATCTCCATTTTCTTTAGCTATTTTTCTGGAGTTTTGATCTGTTCTTTGGGCCATTTTTCTTTGTCTCTTCATTTTGGCAGCCTTCCTGTGTTTGCTCCTGTGTATTAGGTAGAGCTGTTTTGCCTCTGTGTCTTGGTAGTGTGGCTTAATGTAATAGGTGTCCTACAGGACTCAGTGACACAGTCTATGCTATCGCCCAAGCTGGGTACTGGAGGTGCACCCCTCTTGTGGGCTGAGTAGACCTCCTCTTGTAGTAGAGACTTGATTTCTCTTGGCAGATCAATGGAAGGGATTTACCGAGGCCAGTCAGCTGCAAGGACTGGCTGTGATTACTGACCACCAACCTCTGCCCTCTGTGGAGGATCAGCTGTGCAGGGGCAGCATGGTGGTGCTCTGACATGGTAGCTGCCCACTGGGTGCCCTGGCCCTGGCCAAAGTCAGGCCAAAGTCAGTCCCCACCTGTGTTTTGCCCTGGGCACCCTGTCTGAGCAGCGTGAAGCAACGTGAGAAGGCTACTGTTTGTGCTGTGTTGGAGATTCCCAGATGAAGCCAAGCTGTGAATTTAATCTGGCTGCTGCTAGGGCTCACTGAAGCCAGTTGTTGCATGTTTGATAGGATTGAAGAGCCTAGATCAGCCATTCTTATGGAAAAGCTGCTTGGGTGGGCCAGTAAATTGGGTTGGGCAAAGCCTCTGGGGATATCCAAGTGGACCAAACAGTGTTAGTCAGGTTGTTGGAGTCTCAGATATGGCACCAGCCCACTGGCTCTATGCGGGGAGGGTTTAGCAAAGGGATAATGGCCTCTGCTCACCTTGATGTCAGACACTTCAGTTTCTCCCTGTATGCCACTGTGCCTTTTGAGATGCTACACTGGTGCTGGAGCTCAGAGGGAGTGAGTCTGAGTAGGTGAGTCCATGTGTGGGTTCACCAAGAACAGCTTAGAGCTTCAACAGCCTCCTCCACCAACTCAATCCCTACTTGGTTTCACAGCCAGAAGTTGTGGGGACTTATCTTTCTGGCACTGGAATCCTGGGCTGGGGGTCTGGTGTGGGTAATGGACTCCTTGTTCCCAAGATATCCCTCCCAGATTTTTATCTACATGGGTGTTGGGACATCCTGCTCCACATCCATGACCTTCCTACCAGTCTGAATGGATGTGGTTTCCTCAATTCCATAATTGTCAGACTTCCATTCAACTCAATTTTCTAGTTATCAGACTTTCATTCAGCTGGATTTCTGGCATTCCTGAGTAATGGTTGTTTGTTTTAGTTGTAATTTGGATGCGGTTGTGTGAAGAGGTGAGCCATTTATACCTACGTCACCATCTTTTGAAAATACATTCCTGAATACTGTATTAGCTTTTCAACTTGAAATCAAGTGATTCCTAACAGTGCTTTCTTCATAAGGTAATTTATTTATGTTTTCATGTGTTCTGTTAAGTTGACCTGTTCTAAGATTGATAAGTGAATATCAATAGAAGAAAAAGCTGAATAATATAAACTGTATGGAAAGGGTTTATGTGGTATATACAGGACTAGCAATATCAGACAAAGTTTTATTTGAAGGAAAGTCATTTGTTTGGATAAAAATTAAATTAAAAAACTCAAAACAATTATAATTTATGCTTTGTCACTGGTTACTTTAACTTATGAATTATTGTTATAACTCATTGTTAATACTATTATTTTTATTACAGGATTTTCATTTGTCTAACAGATAAATAGCACTATGGAGAACCTTCAACCGATTCGGAACAATGGCAGGATCTATCTGTTCAGGTATCTATCTCAGCAACTATATCTTTGTGTGTGAGCTAATTCTCAGTACTTGAGAAAGTAAAATAATGATTCACACACACAAAGCACACATGCAGACTCTAGTAGAGTCAAAATAATAAGCAACATTCTGTCAGTGTTTGGTAAGAAATCTGAAGAAAATGACTATCATAATCTCTCCCTCCTTCTAGACTTGATTGTTAATTTTTAAAAATTCTTTAATTCAGAGCCTAGCTTCACTCAGTCCTCACATTTTTTATATCTACTTTAAAAACATTACTAAATGTCTTTACATCATAACACAATGTACAAGATCATGAACAGTGTTTTACTGGTTTTAAAAGAACAGCAAAAAGAAGCAGGACTTGGGAGAGAAAGAGTGAAGACCAAATTATTTTGCTAGTTTTTATACAGTTGAAAAGAGTGATCATAAGCATAGGATACAATAATTAATGTTTCTAAAATCACAAAAATGTTTCCGTAGAAGTGGGTAAAAGTTTATTCTTTGAAGGCTAGGAATGCTAGTGAGGATAACTATGCTTAGGTGTGGAGTCCTTTGCTCTGATGTGAAAGTGGTAAGTCAAGTAATTTTTTTAAATTTTATTTTCTCAGGAAGATTACTCATTTTATTTTGTATTATTTTATACACTCTTTTTGTTGTTTCATAGGTTTTTTCTTTCATAAATCTGATATAGCTTTCATTCAGCTTCTCCTTGGATATTTTATATGGTTAATTCCTATTGCACATGTATCTTTTAAAACAATTGTTTGGGAGCAGGTTCAGGTTTATAGAAAAATTGAGCATAAATCAATGTTCCAATATACCCCATTGTCCTCTCCTTATTGCCTCTATTTTTGAGATTTAAAAGAACTGCATAAATTTTTAAATTTATTTATTACATAATTATTTTGACTGCTCAAAACATTTTTTTTTCTGGTCTCTTCCCAAGGCAATTATGCCTGGAGGTGTGAGGATGGACCAGGTGACTTTTTGAGATGCTTTCTTTGATTTATAACATCAACATGAGTATATGAGTATATGAGTACACGAATACGCATATACTCAACTTGAGAAACAGCAGTGCTTCAGATATGAGTGGGCATAACAGATGTGTATTGAAGAAACCAATGGAAAAATCTTTGTAGACAAAACATATAACAGAAGGTCAAAGTTTTTCAAGATTACTTTTACCCTTCACAATGACAACCTATCTAAAGCATAATATACTAAAACGTCTACAATAAAATCTTAAATTTTTCTGGCTTATACTCTTTTTCCCACATGGAGAAAAGAAGCCATAATGTTAAATTATGTAATGCAAATTAGAACAATCCAAGAATGAGCTTAGCTAACAGGAACAGGAAATAGCCTAATGTGTTTTAATTACATTTACATAGTTACTAGTCAAACAGAGCAAAACATTTATATTTCTGTTGCTGCGATACTTCAGACTCTAGAACATATATTTTTAAAAGCTGCTTTAATATTTCCTTTAAAAATATCAAACATACTTCAAATTATCTAAGAAAAAATCAAATTATGGGTTCATACTTGGAAATTTTATCTTCGTCCATGACTATTTATTCTTAGTGGATTTAAATGCTATTATTCACTTTTCACTTTGCTTATATAGTAGAAAACCAGTTTGACACAAGTCAATATTATTTCTGAGAAATTAAGGCTTAGAAAATTCATGGTAAGGTAACGGGAATGGATGGCATAATCTTTATGTAAATGTAAACAATTTTTCCACAATTTTCAGCGGAGCTTGATTTAAGGTTAAAAAATATTGCTGAAATACTTTATAAAGCACAACCTTTAACAACAAATAAAATTATTAAACATAATAACAAAACTTGTCACAAAGATTCTGTCCACTAGAAAGAGACCTGCTTTGAAACTAATATATAACTATATAAGATAACAATTTCTGTTGGGATTTTTAATCAAAACTTAAAAAAAGCTTCCTTTAGAAGTTTGGTGTAGTACTTACCTATGATCAAATATCATAAGGTTCAGGGTAAGCAGAGAAAGGTATATACTCCTTCACCTTATATGATGAGGTAGCTCACTTTCCCAGTTCTTAAACCAGTGTTGTAGCAGTGATCTTGGTTAGATGACTTACTTTCCTCTGGCATTTAAATAATATATATTCTTTATTAACTTTGATTGCAATGATGTCTAAATCTTTTGTGTAATATGTGCCCTATCCCCACCATTGGCAGCATTCGCAATTTATGCCCATTCTGCCATATGCACTAACTGTCTGGGACTCATGACTCAAGTCCCAAGATAACTTCAATTCCTAACAACACTTTGCAGATGAGGTACATGAAGGAAGGTTTGCTATTTCTGAGAACTAAGCCACAAAGCTATGCATCTTCAAGGAAACTTTGGAACCTCTAGGTTTATTTAAAAAAAAAAACAACAGCGTAATCTCTCTAGGCTGAATACATCCATTTTAATTCAAGTTCTTTTTGTGATTGATTTCCAAATTATTTGTCCTGTATTTAGGTAATGTGTAGCTCTCTTTCCCTAGTAATTCTTGCTGCTTTGTGGTCTGCTATTACTATGGCTACTCTAGCTATCCCTTGATTTGCATGTGTCTGCATATTTTCCCATTATTATTTTACTTTCAGAGCTTTTCCTTATGTTTGATGTGTCTTTGTAAACATCATAGCTGGGATACACATTAATAAAATCTGGATTGAATTTTGTGATTTTATTTTGGGCTTCATCTCTGTCCTATGTTTTACATCTCCTGTCCCTCCACCCACTCCTTTTTGACTGAGAGATATATGTATATCTTTAACCTAAACAGTGTAGGGATCTTTGAAGATATTAATTCCAGTTAGGAAGTGCATGACTTATACGGTTGTACAGTATTTTAATTGTAATCTCACAAAACAAATGTTATTTAAATTATTTTTATAATTAAGCTTTGTTTAAATTTAACTTTTTGGACTTTGCATTTTCTTTACTCACTATTCTTTTGTTTCTTTTTAATTTTAGACTTTTCTTTTGGGTTTATTTTCTATTTTCTCTTGAGTTCATTTTCTAATTTCTGCTGTATAATCTAAAAATTCTTCTATTGAGACTCTATATTTGTTGTACTATCTCAGTTTTCAGTTTTCCTAAAACTGTTTTTAATATACTCTCATTGAATAATAGTTTCTCTAGGTATATTATTATAGATTGTCAATTAAAAATTGTTTGAGGATATAATTCAATTTCTGCTGTGGCAGTTGAAAACGTCAGCTATCAGTTTAATTTTTGTCTTTTTTTGTGAGGGAAGATAGCTTGTCTTTTTTTGTGGTTTCATTTACAATTTTCTCCTTATCATTATATATATGACATTTCATTGTTGTATCTTTGTTCAAATTTGTTTTTATTTTTCATAGCAAGGTTTTTTATTCCCTAAATCTGATTGTTTGTATTTTTGGTCAGTTCTGTATCCAATAGTTCTTTGAATTTTATTTCTTATTTATACTCTATTTTCTCTTTCTGAATACCTTCATTCTATTTTTCTCATGTCTTAATCTCTTTTTGTCTCTCTGCTTTATGGGAAAATCTTCAGGTACATTTTCCTAGTTCACTTTGGCTCTTCCAACGTACTATTTAATTCATAAAAAATTAATCTGAATTGTCTTATTTTTCGGATTTCTAAAAGATCTATTTGGTTTTAAAATTTTTATAGCCCCTACTTACTGTCATATTTTAAAAACTTTCTTTTTAATTTTAAAGCTATTAAATAATTTTATTTCACATTTTATGGTATGTATATAATGCTAAAATGTGGGATCTTGATGCATCTGTTTCTATTTGTTCTTATTTCTCAGCCTCATGTTGGATTGTTTCATTGTTTATTTTGTGACTTTTACTGTGAGCACAATTTCCATGGCAATTTCCCTACAGTAATACATAGAGCTCTGAAGTGAAGGTGATTTCTTCCAGGGACAAGTAATATTTCCTTCTTCCAAGTATCTGGGTCACCACCAGTCTGGAGTTATATTAAATTTAATTCTAGGTTGCAATCAGAAATTTTTAGGGGTAGATATTATTTTTGCCTCCACTTATTCAGAACCAACACTGAGACAATCTTCCAAAACATCTCTGTTAGGGCAATTGAGTAATGTGAACATCAACTTCCATCTAATTTCCCTTTCACACAGGGCCAAGACTTTGCTTTCCAGTCCACACTGATGTGCACTTTTATTAATGAAATGGAAAACTGCAGACAAGGAGTGGCAGATGTGTTAAGTACAGCTGTTGGCTTTGGTCCTCGATGGCCTTCTTCAGAGTCATGGTTTCTTGTAATTTTGTTCTCTGAGAATTACACTCTGTTTATTGCTAGTTCAGCCATAAATTTAAGGTACGTGAATAAATATTGTGTTCAACATTTTTTATTTTGAACTTTTGAATAGATTTTTTTCAGTTTTCTAGCCTATCATATTTCCAGAAATAAATGTGCCTGTTTGAAATTTATATATTTAATATGGACAGGAAAATAAACCCAGATCTACAGTGAGTGCATGTGGGCCATCCACCTCATGAGCCTTTGTATATTAAACCGAGCTAAAAGTGCCCCCCACCACAAATTCATGTCCACCTGGAACTTGTGAATGGGACCTTATTTGGAAATAAATTCTTTGTAATGTAATCAATTTAAAATGAAGTTATACTAGAGTAAAGAAATCCCTGTATTAGAATGATTTGTGCATTTATAAAAAGAGAAGAAGAATAACAGAGACTAACACACAGGAAATGTGCAATGTGGCAGTAGAAACAGAGATTGGAATGAGACATCCACAAGCCAGAGAACACCAAGCACTGAAGTCAACAGGCAGAAGCTAAGAGAAGGTATAGAATGGATTCTCCCTCAGAACCTCCAAAAGAAACCAACATTGTGGACAACTCTATTTCAGACATCTAGACTTCAAAAATGTTGAGAGAGAAAAAAATTGTGTTGTTTTAAGCCACCAAGTTTTTGGTAATTTGTTACAATAAGCCTAGCAAAGTAATATGTATTAATCATGGGACCCTTGATATTTTCTAATGTGTTCATCTTAAGTTTTACTTGCATCTGGATGTGCATAAATAGCCACTCTATGAACAGAAAGTACTTTTATGGCTAAAAACTTGATGCAATATTGTAGAAACTTTATTTTCCTGATTCAGTAAAAGTAAAATCATATAAAGTTTATAACATTATGTCTAAAGAGAGAGAGTAAAAAATCACTTGATCATTTTGATGTATTGGTCAGTTGTTGATTATAGAAACAGACTCTAAGCAAATTTAAACCAGAAATCTTGTGAAAATGTTTGAAAAATATGACAAACTAAAATATTTCATGGTATTTCCATTATTGAGGAATTTTAAGATGGAAATTGTCAGGACAATTTTCAAAATTCTTTAATGCTATAAATCTTATGACATTTATACTTTGATATCTGATATAATAGATGGATGTTATATTGGTTTATGGCTTGAGGAAATATTAAGCTGTACTGTTTGTTGCTCAAGGAAAATATTGAATTTAGAATTTGGGCACTCAATATTTGGCTCATCCATCAACATATTTGAGAATCTTCAATGTTCAATATTTCCTGAAATGACAAGATGAAGACATAGGTAAACACGGCATGCCCCCTTGCACAACCACATCAAAATTACGACTAAATTATAGAGCACCCATCGCTAAGAACCATTAGAAATGGAGTTGAATGGAAGTCTGATAACTACAGGACTAAAGAAATAACATCCATCCAGACTGGTAGGAGAGGCAAAGATGAGGAGTTGTAGAACAGGCTAGTCCCACACCCACGTGTGATGGATAAATATTGAGAGAGATATCTTGGGAATGAGGAGTTCCAGGCCCACACCAGGCCTCCCAACCCAATATTCCAGTACAAGGAAGGTAAGTCCCCATAACTTCTGACTGTAAAAACCAGAAAGGATTGAGTCAGTGGAAGAAACTGCTGGATTCCCAAGTTCCCAGGCAGTTCCTTATAAAGAACCTACTCATGAACTTACTCAGACCCCCTTCCTCTGAGCTCCAGCACTGGGGAAGCAGCTTCAAAGGCAAAAGTGGCATACGGGGAGGAACCAAAGTGTCTGGAAGCAGGGAGAGAGCTTGGGGGCAGCTTTCCCCCAGGCAGAACCTTGGGGAGAGGCCATTGCTTCTTTTCTGAGTCCTTCCCCCACAGAGCCACAGAGCTGGCAGGCAGGCACCATATCTGAGGCTCTATCAACCTGGTTCACACTGTTTGCCTCACCCTGATGATTCCCTGAGGCTCCACTCCAATGAACTTACAGACCTACCCAAGCTGTTAACAGTGTCTTTTCCGTATTAGATCGCTTATCTTGGATCATGCTTAGATCATTCTAAATCCTCCCCAACAAGAAAACTCAGCCTCAGTGTGTCCCCAGCCCCCATACCTCTTACTAAATGACCCCAGGTCTGAAACTAGCAACAGCTGGCCTTGGTTCACAGCATGGCCTCACTTGGGCACCTCCAAGCCCAGCACAAGTAGCAGCCTTTTGCAGGTCATTTTATAGAGTGTGCCAAGAGGCCCCACATAGAACACAGGCAATGGTTGACCTTAGCCTGAATCACTTGGGAAACCTCAGAGCCTGTGTACCCAGTGGAAAGCTATAGACCACATCAGAGCACCACCATCCAACCACCTCCACCTGTGACATGCTCAAGGGGCAGACTCACTTGGCTCTAGACTCTGCTGAGGTAAGTCCTGCTCCATGGAATGGGCCTTGTAAAGCTGATCCTGCATGGAATGCAGAGGTTGGTGGTCAGAGGTCACAGACAATCCTTGCAGCTGACTGGCCTGAGTAAATCCCTCCCTTTGATCTGCCAACAGCAACCAAGTTTCAACTATAAGAGGAGGGTGTATTCAGCCCACACAAAGGGCATACTTTGAGGACCTAGCATGGGTGATGGGGGAGGCTGTGCCACCAGACCCTATAGGACACCTACTATAGTAGGCCAGGATACCAAGGTGGGGAGTCATAGCAGCTTTACCTAATACAAAGAAACAAACACAAGGAGTCTGCCAAAGTAAGCAGACAAAGAAACGTGACCCAAATGAAAGAACAGATCAAAACTCCAGAAAAACAGCTAAACAAAATGGAGATAAACAATTTATCAGATACAGAGTTGAAAACACTTTTTATAAGGATGTTCAAGGAACATAATGAGGATCTCAGAAGCATAAAAAAAGACCCAGTCAGAAATAAAAGATATACTAATTGAAATAAAGAACAATTTACAGGGAAACAACAGCAGAATGGGTGAAGCCAAGAATCAAATCACTGATTTGGAACATAAGGAAGCAAAAAACCACCACACAGAACAATAAAAAGAAAAAAAGAATCCAAAAATCAAGAATAGTATAAGCAGCCTTTGGGACAACTTCAAGCATTCCAACATTCACATCATAGGGGTGCCAGAAGGAAAGAGAAAAGGCAAGAATTAGAAAAAGTAATGAAAGAAAACTTCCTTATTTCAGTGAAGGAAATAGGCCTGCAAGTTCAGGAAACACAGAGATTACCAAACAAGATGGATGCAAAGAGGCCCACTCCAAGACACATAATTAAAGTGTCAAAGGTTAAAGATAAAAAAAGAATCTTAAAAACAGCAAGAGAAAAGCAGTTATTTACCTACAGGGGAGTTCCCATAAGACTGTCAGGTGATTTCTCAAGAGAAACTTTTCAGGCTAGAAGGGACTGGCAAGAAATATTTATGAAAATCAGGGACCTAAACATTGCTCTACCCAGCAAAGCTATCATTTAGAATTAAAGGGCAAAAAAGAGCTTCCCAGACAAGAAAAAACTAAAGAAGTTCACCATCACCAAACTATTATTATATGAAATGTTAAAGAGAGTTGTTGGAAAAAAAGAAAGAGATCAATACTATGAACAATATAATGACAAAACATATATCTATCAACAACTGAATATAAAAAACAAACTAAGCAAACAAGAAGAACAGAGAGAATCATGGTTACAGAGAGCATTTTGATAGTTGCCAGATGGGAGGGAGGTTTGAGCGGATGGGTGAGGAGGTGAGAGGATTAAGAAGTAGAAATAGGTAGTCATAGAATAGCCATGGGGATGTACAGTACAGTATAGGAAATGGAGTAGCCCAAGAACTTATATGCATGACCCATGGACATGAACAAATCGGTGGGGATTGCCTGAGGGAGTGAGGGGTACTGGTAGAGGGGAGAAAGAGGGAAAAATCAGGACAATTGTAATAGCGTTGTCAATAAAATATAACTTAAAAATAAAATGACAGGAGAAAAAGCATTTATTTTTGTGTTCCCTCTAGTAGATTTTATAGAGAATTTATTTGAAACTAGAAACAAACTACTCTAATAGGATGACTTTTTAAAAACTAACCTCTTGTATGCATGCGTGTGAGAGAGAAACTATAATGTAGACTATACTGAGTTGAAAGCAAAAGATTGAGGGAAGAATTGTGTAGTTGTGATATCACGATAAATTTCCAAGCATAATTTACTGTATTATATTGACCTGAATTTCTTCTTAATCATTACCAAAATAATTGTTTTGGTTATGTCATAAATATATTTTAATTGCAATTTATATTTTAATTCACATAAATAATATAAATGCACATACCTATGCATGCATATTTTTATGTTGCATGTATATAATGTATGCATGTATATCTCACATATATACATGTGATAGAAACAGAAAGTTGTTATATCTGAAAACAGTAAATAAGATTCAGTCCCTGGTGTAAGCCAACCTTATTTAAGCGATCTATTTATATGTTAGTAGATACATCCATTGACTCTTAAGGCTTTTAGTATAACTTTTTGGTTTGAATATTCAATTCAGTTGGAGACTGCCAGCTCTTCTTCCACCACATTAAGCCAATAACAAAGTTTGTTTGTTTACCATATAAATAATCCCTATATCATCACACAACTGTCAATACACAGTTGATACCTGATAATAGCAGTATGTTACTATACCCTTGGGGAGACCCCCCTTCTTCCTTAAGGCGTACTCCTTCCATTGCAGCCATCTGATAACACTTCTCCTGGCTTCATCCACCTATTCACTGCATTCGCACCTGCTGGCGAGCAGCTGAGAGTTGTTAGAGAAACTGCACACCTGGGCTGTCTCCTCCACTTCAAATAATCACCACAAACCTCAGTGGTGTACTCAAAAATGTTTTAAAATCATACTACATTTTCATAGTGTGCTTGGGCAATATATATTACTTTTCTCTTTGTGTTTGAAGCTGTTTCTTTACTGAAAGAAAACAAAAACCAGGGAGCTCCAAGTTTAAGTTTCTCATGAGACCAGATTTGGATATTTTACTCAGAAATTATATTGAGTTGTAGGAAATAAAGAGATGCAACTTCTTGCAAATGTGTGCATGTGGCCTATGATTTATACTTATGATGGAATTAAATGACTTCTCTCTGAGAGAAACTACCTTATAATTCTTTCTTTTTCTTATTTATATTTCATGGCCATACTTCATTCTTCTTTTAGAAACATTCTTTTAAAGGGGAACTTTTAAAATAATCTTTATTGGACATACAATGTAGTCAGATTTTACCCACATTTTGTACACAAAGTGTACATAATTTAAGGTAAAATTTTCCATTTGAAGGCAAAAAATGACCGTGTGCATATGTGCTCATGTGCTCGTTCTAGGAGCAAAGAATTCTAAGCAAAATGTTATACTTTCCCTTCGATACTGATTTTGTCTGTGCAGTCTTATCTTTTACATTCTGTAGCGTGTGATCTCTGAAGTAAACTAATATACTTGGTGTATAATGACATTGTCCTCTTTGTCAGCTTTTATGGCAACAGACTTCCTATTAAAGCTGAATATTAAGCACACTTTTAGCAACAAGCTCATAAATTAATCAGTACTTAGATGATATTATTATAAGACAATACATTATATTACATAATGATATAGAAATACTAGTATAAGAACAAACAATAATTTACAGAAGCAGCCACTGTGGAAAACAATATGGAATTACTTCAAAACATTAAAAATGGAACTGCCTTTTGATTCTGCTATCACACTTCTTGGAGTATATTGAACTAAGAACCCTGAAACACCTGTTCAAAAGAACATATGCACCCCTATGGTCACAGCAGTGCTGTTTATAATAGGCAACCTCTGGAAAGTGCCAAAGTGCCCATCAGTGGATGAGTCGATAAAAAAGCTGTGGTACATTTACACAACAGAATACTATGTGGCAGTAAAAAAGAAGGAACTCTTACATTTTTGACAGCATGGATGGACCTGGAGAACATTATGCTAAGTGAAATAAGTGAGTCAGTGAAAAAAAAAAACCAAAGGATTTAACTAATATGTGGAATCTAATTAACAAAATAAACTAATGGACAAAATAGAAACAGAGGTATGGATACATGGGACAGACTGACAGCTGTTGGGGAAAGTGGAGAGGGGTTACTGGATGAAAGTCAAGGAATTAGCCAAAGCACATCTAGGCCTGACCCATGGACATGGACAATAGTGTGGTAATGGCCTGAGGGAAGAGGGGGGCGAGGGCTGGGTGGAGAAAGGTAAAGAGAAAAATGGGGACATGTGTAATAGTATAAACAATAAAAATAAAGTTTAAAAAATAGTACTGATGCACATAAACAACAGCAGACAGAATCTATAGTTCTTTTCTGAAAGTAATTCCTTAGTGTGACAACATAGTACACAAAACTTGCAATTCACTTGTCCGTTATATTTAAAATTGCTCAAATTCTGTATAGTGTTTAAAAATTGAGAAATTTACATGATTAAAGAATATAAAGGTAAAACATCAATGTTTTATTGTATAATTTAAAGTTCACATCATTAATATATACACAAATTCACTCTATATTATATTTACTCATGGACACTCATTCACCTTTCTCTTGGTTACTGAACTCCAAATTACCACTGGAGTTTCTAAGCACCATCCTAATGCTTAGCAATGCATTAATAATGTGATATGGTGGAATCGACCCCAACACATTGTAAGGGAAGAACAGAACTGGGTCAAACCAATTAGTTTATACTCTTTTTAAATAAAGATGATCTAATGAAGAAAATATAATCAACTAAAGACAGTGAAATGGAAAATGTTTCTTTGTGATGATATGGGGAAAGAGAAGCTTTCAGATTACATGACACAGAGGTATAAGAGATGAGGTGCTGCCATTAGTACAATGCCACAGTGTCATACAGAGAGTTAATGAACAAACAGAAACAGACCCGAGACCGAACAACCAGGTATAATTGTATCACGGGATTAATTGACTCAAAGACTCTAACAAGTAGATTTTCTCCTGGACTTTCAGATAATACGAGATATTAAATTTTGTTCTTTTTATTTTTTATTGAATTTATTGGGGTGACACTGTTTAACAAAATTATGCAGGTTTTAGTTGCAATTCTTCAACACATCATCTGTACACTGTGTTGTGTGTTCGCCGCCCCAAATCAAGTTTGCATCTTAAACACACTGAATGGTATTTTCTGTTATTTGCAATTTAAAGTAGTATATTCCAATACAGAATATTCAATGTTTTAAGATTGCTTCCATTTGTTCCATCTTAACCTCTGTTATAAAGAAATCAACATTCCAGTTTTTCTGTGGATCTTTTATGTCTCAGCTGCTTAAGGAGTTCTTCAGTTATTTCCTCTCTCAGTTATATTATCATTTTCCCCTTTCTGTAACTGCTGTCACTAAAACCTTCTGGTTTCTACCAGCTTAAAGACTAGTCATCTAAAACTCAATCTTCCCCTGTCCTTACATCACCACCCCACCCCCACCCAAAGTCATTCAGTTGCTTTGCTTATGTCTTAGCAAAAAGTGGAGGTATCGTCTGCACTGGAACAAATCACTTACTTCTCTTTTCAGAATATAATCTGCCTCTCATCCTTACCACTTTACTTAAGAGAACCATGTCCCAAATTAACACAAATCATCCTCCTCTTCTTTCCTCAATTCATGGTTTTAGCATAAAGTAACGTAGACACGTTTTTCGTTCTCTTTCTTTACAGGTTGCTTATCTTTATAAGTGTATTTTGTTACATTTTTACGTTTTAATGGGCTTCTGAGTTTCCATTCTAGTCTCCTTTCCTGTCTTTTTCTTATTGTTTCTTCTCTTACATTCATTCCCTCCTTTCTTTTTTCCCCTTTCATTGACATGATGTTTCAGGAAATTTTTATTTATTCCAATAATGAACATGCTGGTGTTCTTAAGTGTATATCCAGTCTAAGACCTGATCTCTGACCTTCATGTCTATAATCTTAATTGTCCACTTGACATTTATTTATTCCTGCTACACATATTTATTAAGTACCTATAAAAAGCCAGGCACTATATTTGATGCTTGGGATAAGTCACAGAAAAAATAATCTATAACAGGGTCAGCAAACATCTTCTGTAAATATCCAGGCAGAAAATAGTTTAGGCTTTGCAGAACATATGCATCCTCATGTAATTCTTCTAATTTACTTAGAAGAAGACAAACACAATATGTAAATGAATAGGAGTGTCTGTGTTCTAATAAACTTTACTTACAAAAACAAGCAGTGGACCATATTTGTCCATGGGCCAACAGTGAACTGACCCTGGTCTATAACATCTCTTACTAAATTGCCCAAGTGTATTTAACATAAATCATATCTAAGAAACTGCGTGGTTTTCCCTGTCATACCTTTTTCTTCAGTCCTTACAAACTCAATTCAATTACTCAAGCAAAAATTAGAAAACAGTGTCCTTATGTCTCTCTCATCATCAAAATTCAATTTCCCAACAAATCATACAAATTATCTCCAAAATGTACTTCATAGCCATCCACTTCTTTGCATCTCCACATCAACATTATTTTTCTTGGTCTGCAGCGTACAATGCCTTATTTTTCTTCCTAACATATCTCTTCCCCTCCCCATGCATTCTCCACATACCAGCTGGCATGACATTTTAAAAATATAAGTCAAATCATGTTATTTTTCTACTGAAAACCATTTAATAAATTTCACTTGCCCTTTGAAATAATTTCAAATGTGTATGTTTCAACTCTGTTGGAATCCTTTAGGTTTCCTGAATACACCAACGTCTTTCCTGTCTGGTGGAGTTTGCATCCATTTTTTCCACACCTGGAATACTCTCCCCCAACCCAAGGTCTTTGCATGCCTGGTCCCCTGTATATTCTTGTTAAAGTGCTGCCAACTTTTATCTCCTGTGCCAGTTTCTATCATATCATTCTGTTTATTTTCTAACAATTATCACCAGAATCTAATTGTTTATTAGTTTATTATCTTTCTCTTCCTCAGATATATATGATCCTTGAATACTGAATCCTGGTCTACTGAAGAATCTCCACTACCCAAGCACAATACCTAACAGTCAAGAACTACTTAATAGTTGAGTGAATAAATGAACTGATCTTTGTTATAGGAATTGTAAAGGCAAATAATATACTAATAGAAACAAAAATTTGTTTATTAATATTCTCGAATCTTGCATTTTTATAATAAAATTAGTTTGTTGACTAGTTAATTGACTTGCACATTCAACAGATAATAATATTAATAAATTGAGTAGATTTCTTAATCTTAGTACTATTGAGATTTGGACTGGAAAGTTCTTTCTTGAGGGTGATGTCCAGGGAATTGCAGGATGCATAACTACATGCTTCATCTTTTTCCACTAGACATTTGTAGCAATTTTCCTTTTCCCTGATCTTTGCCCAGCTGTGGCAACAAAAAATGTCTCCAAGCATTGCCTAGTGTCCCATGGCTGGGAAAAATTACCCCTTCTTTTCCACTGAGAAGCACTGATGAAGATATATCTGTTGCAGCCTGCACATTTTGGTAAATGCTGAAATTACAAAACGAATAAGAGGCATTTCTTGCTGCCCTTAAAGTCCATAATCTACTAGGGAATAAAAATATTAAGCTAGCAACTTTAATTAAACACTATGAAGAATTATGAAGTAAAATTAAAAGATGCAACATGAAAATTTAACCAAAACTGGAAGTTGGGAAAAGCTTCCTTTCAAAAAGTGATTGTAAGCTGAAACATTATTGTTCTGAAAGAACAGGTTGATTAAAGGAGATTTAGAATGGGGGTGAGTATAGAAGCAAAGAGTACTTTACGCAGAAGGAGAAACATGTAGAAGAGCAAAGTATGGCCCATTTAAAGAAGCAAAAATAAAATGCCAGTCTATCTAAAGTGTTGAACGCAATTCATCATTTGAAACCTGGAGAGTTCAGCAGGTGCCACATATTTACACAAGTGTGTTTCATTAAAAATTTGGAACTTCATTTTACAAAAGCCATGAAATGTTGAAAACCTGATCATACATAAATTTTGAAAATTCACCCTGGATTATCTGAATAAATGGATCAGAGAGAGAAAGAGGGCCTATAACATGAACAGAGAGAGCATAGGGTAACGTTTCAGATGCCAGGTCGTGGTGAAAGCAGAGGGAGAAAAGAGAAGTGAATGGAAATGAGAAAGTCCTTGAGTCTGAATCAACTGGGTTATTGCTAAGTAGATGTTAGGGCCTAGGTATAAAAGAACCACGATGTAAATACATAAGCAGAGGGCGTTTTGCTTATTTTTAGTTCTAGGTCCACACACCCAAACTAATACAGAGCTATCTCAGAAGATAAAAATACACTTTTGGAGACCAAGAAACACCCCATATGGACAATGACATTTATGACATTTTAAATTCTGCTCTTTTTATTTCTTTCTATTGCTATATTCTATGTGTTCATCATCTGGTATGGCCTAACAAATTACCACAAATTCAGTAGTTTAAAACTGTGCATATACACTTTTTCATAATTCTTGCTAGTCACGATTCTGGGCATGGCTTGTTGGGTGCTCTGATTCATAATCTCTTATGAGCCTGGAAACCAGCCTCGGCTCGAGTTTGATCTGAAGGCTTGAGTGCAGTAGGTTCTGTTACCAAGCTCACTCGATGGTTGTTGACAGGATTCGGTTCCTTGTGGGATGTTGAACTGAGACCCTCTGTTCCTTACTGGATATTGGATGAAGTTTTCCCTGAGTTCCTTGTTGCAGAGGCCTTTCTGCATGGTATATTGCTTCATCCAAGCCAAGAAGAAATATAATCTGTTAGCAAGACAAGAGTCATAACCTCTTGTAGCCTAATCATGGAAGTAGCTCCCTCTCAGTGTTTCCATATTCTCTTGGTTAGAACAAACTACTCAGAGGAAGAAGAAGAGATTCCACAGGGGCATGACACCGCCGGGAGGCTGGGCTCTTTGGCACCATCTTGGAAGCCTGTTTAGCACAATTCATATATTATATTAAGCATGTAGATTAAACTAAAATCAACATACTGTAAGCATGCTAACATTTAAATATACTGAGTCTAAAATAAAAGTAAAATAGATGTTTTATTTAAAGTTATTTCTTCCCAGGAATAAGTTTACACAAATTTTACAAACTGATATGTAGCATGGACAAGGAAATATGTTTTATACAGAACATTAAGGTTGAATGAAAATAATAAAATGGACATTTAAAAAAAATTGTACAGCTCTTTAAAATATGAGATGGGGTGTAGTAGGAACTGTGGAGAGGAGACCTAATGATTACTTCCAGGAACTATAAACTTAAAAACCTAAACTGTTTTAATTTTCTTTAAAAATGCTACATTACTTATTTTAAGAAACACCTGATTTTTGATTTATGCTAAGGCTTCGTGTGCTAATGCCTTTGTAAAAGTTGGGACATCTATCATCACATCTTTTGCCAAGTACCTTATTCTACATAACTTTCTGCATAGTGTTCAATTGATCTTGACAGACTTTAATCAGGTTAATGAAACTCTAAATTTTCAAGCATAAAATGTAATGTTTGGTTTACCCATTTTAGAAGACTCTTAAAATGAACATAACTCATCTGTGGCAGTAGCTACAAATGCTTAAGAATGTCTTTTTTCCCCTAGACTGTTCTCTTTAGTTACTGTATTTACAGAAGATAAAATCTTTCAGATATTTTGTTTATCTTAGCATGGCATTTTATAATGGTGATATTTCCAGTTTATTGATGCTGCAAGCACATGTGATTTAAATTTTTTATGAATATTTTCTCATTTTATTTCAGGCTGATGTGTGAGTGCTCTAAATATTGTTTTTTTTTATCTTTTCCAGCACACATCTTTTAGCTTTAAAAATAGTTCAGTTCTTTTTTATAATTTATTTTAGTAAGAATTTTCCATGCAAGTAACTCAGGAAAGAGCTTTTATTTTTAAAAATCCGTTTTTATGTTCTGTATTATTCCTGAACATCAGGTCGGCATTGCCAATTTTATGATTTAATTATTTGATCCATGATGTCAGACACTTATTATAAATAATGAACAGTACTTCCTTTCATCTAGAGCAAATGTTATTCATATGGAATTTGGCCAATTTGGAATTTAACAAGAAGGGAAGTTAGATAATTTATTAGATTTCTTATAACTTTGCTTACATTCAATAGTGTGCAATGCATACTATTAATGCTGTAAGTCAGTAAGATAGTAGTTTTAGCTTAACAGGCTTAGTGAAATTTCTAAGTTCCAAGGCTATCTCTTTCCATTCACATTTCTACATACTAAAATATTAACAAATCAAACCACCTATTAAAAATGTTTGCTAGTGTCTAACTGCATATTCCATATTAATCTAACAAGGGGACCTAGTAAGACAAAAATTGGATTTTAGAAATTTTTAACCTACTTTCAAACAGTATAAAAAAGATGCCAACATTGGGTTTCTAATAGTTCTTTGAAGGGGAATTATGAGAGATCCAGGCTTTCATCACCAAAAGAGAGGGTATGGTGCAAAGGTTTTGTAGGGGAGAAGTGGAAGCTAATAGAAGCACTGTGGAGTGGTAGTGGGACCTCTGAAGGGGGTGCATTTGTGGACAGTGGTGTACCTGGGAAGTTGACTGTAAAACATAGGCTTCTTGTTACGGCAAGATTCACATTGGACACTAAAGCAATGGAGATGTCCAAAGTAATATAAACTTATATAGTGAGTTGATCAACTAGGGGACCTAATTTTACATTTATTAACATAGGAAGGAACTTTAAGACCTTCTCAGGAACCTGGTAAAGAGAAGGTATGTCAGTGACAGAGTTGGGTTTTTTGTTTATTTTGTTTTGATCTTATATATATATTTTAAATTGACTATTTGATAAGAAAAATCTGGATGCAGTGGTTGGGCAGAGCCAGAATCCATTAGGAAACAGCCCTTGGAATTTATTTATTTATTTTTGGATGTTTAAAATCTATATTACTTTGAATGAGTTTAGTTGCCATGCATTTAAAGAATATAGAAAATATAAAATGATTTTTGACAGTATGGAATACATATGATAGTAGAAAATATAATAATATAAAATATATAGCTCCATGTAAAAGGAATTGTATCATAAAAGACATTGGAATAATACTGAAAATTATGTTTACAGTATTTGAAAAGAAAAGATTTCAAACTTGTGAGTCAAGAGAACCTTTTAGAGGGTGGAACAAATGCTTTGTGAAATGGGATTTGAAGGTTCTCCTCTAACCAGCAGGAGTGGAAGGACTTCACTGAGTAGTTGTTTGTATTCAGTAAAGGGTGATAAGAATCATTTTAACAAATTGTCTTCTTTACTTGCAATTCCAGGAGTATATCATTGATACTGTGTCTTAAGATAGTGTATATATATATATAAACTATATATATATATATATTTGTTAGAACATTTTATTTTTGTCAATTATTAATTTAATTAATTTGTTCAAATCAAAGTATCTTGCCTTGATTAAAGATAATAAATGTGAATTCCATTTATTCAAGTTGTTAGTTTTTTAAAGATCTTATTTATTTATTCTTAGAGAGATGAGAAGGGAGGGAGAAGGAGAGGGAGAGAAATATCAGTGTGTAGTTGCCTCTCATGTGCCTCTATGGGGACCTGGCCCACAACCCAGGCATGTGCCCTGACTGGGAATCAAACCTGAGGCCTTTTGGTTCACAGGCCAGCACTCAATCCACTGAGCCACACCAGCCAGGGCTCAAGTTGCTATTTTTTATTGTTGAATTTTAATTGTTCTTTGTATATTTTTATTAATAACTCTTTATCAAATGTATGAGATACATTCTTTTTTAATCCTATGACCTCCTAGAAATGATCAAATCAAATCTACCAACTATCAGCTACCACTAACTAAACAGATTCTCTTTCTTTATCTTTATCTCTAAATAACATGACAATCAGTCAGCAAATTTACGGTAAGGAGGCTGACATAGACTATGGATCAGAGTTAGCACAATGGCCTGCTCAGGTCATATTCAAGGTTAGGTTGTACTATGTGCATAAATTTTAATGAAGCTGACTATAACAGTTTTCAAAGAGAAATTTAGTGAATTTTCATAGACAAGTGACTGAAGGAACTTCAGAAGTAAAGAAATACAAAGAGAGTAGCTTCTTCAAAAACTAACACCTTCCTGATTCCTTATTCTAGATTAAGAAAACCTAGCTGTGCACTATTTCCTTTCATGATTCCTGCCAGTTTTATATGAACTAGCCCGAGAGAGTTATGTTTCTTATGGCCCTCTGAAAAAAACTGAATAGAACATTTAAGTAGTGAATTCTGATTACAAATACATGGTCCATATTTTTACGTGATAAAAGGCCTTGGGCTTTGGAGCAGAGGCTTATACAAGGAAAGAAAATAGATCCAGGCAAAATAATTTACTTATGACTGTAAATTTGCTTTGGTTTCTGGTTCAAAACAGAATCCACTGTATCCAGTCCTCTCCTAGTCTGGTTCTGGACTTGAAGTTTTTTTCCAGCAGCTGTTTTTTTTTCGCTATTGTTTGGTTAGAGTGAAGGAAAAAAAAAAAAAGACGTTCATTGGAAAGATGCTATGGTATCTCTGGAATTCAAGGTCTAAGATGCATGTCGGAAACAAATTAGATAGAAGCGGACGGAATCCTGGGGAAACTGAGGAAGTTCTTTCTTCCATTTCTCTCTCTCTCTCTCAACCCCTGACCCACCCCTCACTTCCCTCGCCCATCACCTTCCTCCTTCCCACTCTCTCTTTTGTACCGCATCCCCACACTTGGATTACCTTCCTTTTACTTTACTCTGTATATTTGTTTTATTCTATCTAGTTGTCAACCACTTTTTTATTGCTTTTTTGTCTGCATGGCAAAATATGGCTTTTGGATTTACCTATGCTCTGGTTCAGCTACCTGAAGAGAGGGAGGAGATATTTTTACTAGTTCTCTAGAAGAGAACAAACCAAAAAATGAACAAGTGGTTTTTTTTTACCCATTTTCCCAGTCTTTTTATATCAAAAGGCTGTCATTGCAAATATTTCTTATTTTGTGGCTTGTTTGTGAAATGCCTTATATGGTGCTTGCTATATTCTAGATACATTACAATTACAGCTTCATCAAAAAAGTTTCTGCATATTGAAAAGTTAAGTTTTTTAAAGCAGAAGTTTCATTTTATTAATCTTATTTGTTCAATCTAAAGTAATAATTATAAAAACTTAGAAACCAATGAATGTATTCTTTTCAAACAATGAGTAATATAATAAAAAAAGTAATTGTTAATTATCTGATTGAAACCACCTAATCTTGCTTTCTATCTTGCTTTTGCAAATTACACCCTTCTCTTGAAGGTTGAGGCTGCTCTGGGGAACCAACTTTATGCCTGGAGCCATGTTAGCTTTGGGAAGATTTCTTTGTGCACGAGCACACACACACACACACACACACACACACACAATATTTCTGGCTATACCTGCCTGCCCTATGTGTTAAGGCACCATGCTGACACTTCCTCTTTATGCTCCTTGCCAGAACCCTTATTACATTGTCAGTGGTTTTTCCAATTTTGTGTACACAGTTAAGATAAATACCTAGTATTGAATGAAATAATGTCAATTAATAAATGGAAAAGTATAGGTGAGTTATGCCTGTGAAAACAAGCTATTCTATTCCTAAATCTTTCTTTGCGGAGTTACATTGATTTTTTTTGTATTTAAGTATTTTAGGTTTTTAAAGCATTGGTTGAATGTTCTTCCCTGTGTCTTTCGTCCCATGACACTTTCAATTACTTTTAAGAAAAATGAGAGTAACATCAGTTATATATACTGACATATTTGCAGGAACATGTATAAACATGTAAATATGCATACACATGCAAATGAATGCATGTATACTCTTTTTCTACAAGTTCCAAAATTTTCTCGGGGAAAAAATGTAGTGGCTATTTGCTTTTTCTGCCCACAGCTGTCTGCTTTTTCTCTAAGTGACCACATCTCCTCTCCTCTTGCTGTGTGTTCACATGCTGTCTGTCCAGGCAACTTTGGTCTCATCCATAAGTGCCATTAGTGTTATCATGTGCTATGGAATAACTGGGCTTATTAAAAATATAAAACATTTCATAAGCTGGAAATACAGATGGCTTTTATTTATTGCTTCTTTAAACAGTGTTTAGGAGATATGGCTGGCATAGCCTTTCTAGTTTAAACTCGATTTATGAACTAGAAATAATACAGCTGCACTAAAGACCCTTATAATCAGTGCTTCAAACATCATTTAGTTTTTAATTCTAAACACTTAGAGAAGCCCCCAAAGAAAGACTGAACTCAGGGAAAAAAGACAATAGTATAAGAGCAACAATGATGTTAGGTCTCATGCTCTAACAATGCCCAGGACAACTGGTTATCAAATTTGGACTGCTTCCTCTGGCAGAGAAAAGAGAAGCAAAAAGGTTTTCTTGTGAGTATGCTTCCAGCTTGCTGAGCATAGCCAAGCTCTGTCTGCTGTCTTTTGTACTAAGATCCTTGTAAATCTCACAACGGTTTTACTGCCTGGCTGAGCCGTGTCAGAGTGTGCATAGTCTCCCAAATTCCTCTGAATTCCTAGCTACTCACACTGGTCAAGGCTTTTCTAACCTTTTTTTGAAACAAAAAATAGTTTGGGATGTTCCTGTAGACTCAACAACAATGAAAAAGAAAAAGGTTACAATAATCAAAATTGTTTTAACAAAAGGAAAGGGCACAAGATTGTCAGCCATTTGTAACCTATAGCTACAGAACTTGGACTTCATTATTTATGTGTTATGGGAGACAGCAAGGGACATTGCATGATGCCTAAAATCAGGTTTATAAACTTGGAACCAGCCCAAAATGTTCCTCCAAATCATCAGTGAAACAATAGAACAACGTCGTGCTAATTTTCCTCCTACCAAGGGCCTTATGTAGTACTAGAATTTCCATGTTTATGAAGGTTGAGATAATTATTAATCTGTATTAATTTGCTATTATTTTAGATTACATGTATTTCAAATTAGTCACACAAATGCTTAATATTTCATTATAATGCATTGTTTACTGTTAACTTAGGTTGAGAAGGAAAAGTAGTTTTCCCTCTACCTTTCTAGGTTCTTAGCTGAGAACCCCTATCACAGATTATTAGGACGAAAACATGTACGCATGAGAGATGTCCAGGAAGACTGAGTAACTCCCCAGAAGTTGCCCAAGCCAGGACCTTCAATACTATCTCCAGCTAAAGAAAAAAGGTGCTGGACTGAAAGGCAGGTATGGACAGTTACCAGGAAAAGTGCAGTAAGGAAGAGTATGGTTTTTATACATAATCATTTCCCCTGATAAATTTCTAAAGGTTTAGCTGTCCTCTTCTTTCTAGTACAGAGAGGGAGACACCTTCTGAAATAAAGATTTGTCTTAAGTAATTTTCTGAATGTACCATCAAGTTTGTGACAGACCAGGCAGGAAAAATGATATAAGTAGAACCATTTTAAAATGGAAGCAGAGCTGCCGTTCAAACCGCCTTGCGCATCTCATGATCCTCTGGGCTTGTCGAAGCGGACTAAATAACCCGCGGACAGGTCCGAACAACACTGTTCTGTAACCAGCTATGTAGAGCTCACAAAGCAGGTATCTTGACCAGAAAAGCAGATGATTATGAACTCTCTTTCTGAAGGCAGAATAAAAAATCAGCCATGGGTAGCTAAAGATCAACGCAGCTATTAGCATCAATAGAAATTTCTTTTATCAGTGAAGTTATTTCCTTTCCTTTGCTCTTTAAAGCCCTTTGCCTTCACCCCGTAATTAGACCCTGTTTGGTTTTCTGCCTGAATCTGCGCTTCCCCAGTTGCAATTCTTTCTGATCCCAAATAAATACTTGTTGCCTCTAAGTTTGGCTTTTAATTTTTAGCTTAACAAAGGATTCAGAAAACGCTGTTTTCTGATTCTTCAGCACATGTTTTTATCAGCGTGAAACACTAGCCTTGCCACAACCCAAAACACGAAACTCAGCACTATACATGGCAGACAGTAAATGCCAACCATGTTTATGTCCATCTGTAAAGCCACTGACATGATATTTTTATGTTTAGATGCTGTACTCTAAGCATATGCCTCTTTTCATCTTAAAAATACACAGCATCTTAATTTTTTTAAAAGCAAGATCCACTTTGCCTATTTGCAGGGGAAAGAAGGGGTGCACCTTTTATTATATCTGGGGTGAGAAGCAGAAAAGAAGTCTCCCATTAGCCATGTCTTATTGGCCTGTGGTAACAGGGCTTGTTTCAGTAAAAAAACAAACAAACAACAAAAAAAAACCCCTAAAATCTCTGCTAAGTAGTTTCTTGTTTAGAAAACCAATTTTGGTGTTTTGTAAATGTGAGAATTACTTCTTCATTCAGTTATGTCTTTCCAAAATCTTTTTGAATATCCATTTATTTAATAACATATTTATTGAATGTGTATTATAGTCCTGGCTTTGTAGTAGGCATTGGAAATAAAAAAAATTAATAAGACACTTCTTACCCATAGAGAGATGATAATTGCATATGAAAAAAGATAAGCTCATATCCTATGTCTAAGGATATCCTATTTATATCATTTGTTTCATACAATAATCATTTGTTGCTGACATACGTGATATCAACCATTGTGCTAGTAGATGTTATTCTTGTTCTCGTGGATGTTTTATGAAGAATAAATACAGAAAAAGATAGTGTATACAATAAGACCTTAGAGAAAATGAAGGATCTGTAAACATAGGAAGAGTTCATCTAACACATACCTGAGGATCTCTTCTGCAGGAAGTCATATCTAAGCTGAGAGTCAAATCGTAGGCTGAAATTTTTGGTGGAAGTACTTTGCAGTTTCAGGTGTCACCTGAAGAGTAAGAACACCTGAGAAAGCATGGTCTGTTTGAGGACTAAACAAGTGATTAGCTAGACTAAAAAATAGAAACTTCTATCTTTTTTTGAATCTTAACTAACAAATTAGAGAAAAAAAACTCATTGTCATTAGTTTACATCGATAATTTTTGTGATGCAAATCAAAGCCATGTTAATTGCTTTTAGATATAAGTAAAAACCTAAATTCCTTTCTCTTCTTTAAGCTTCTAAGGGGGAGGGTCTAGTCAAGTAACATGTATAAAGGACCCATGGATGTGTACAACAGGATGGGGGCTGACTGAGGGAGTGGGATGGGTGAGAGCAATGGGAGGAAAATTGGGACAACTGTAATTGAACAACAATAAAAAATTAATTAAAAAACTTATATGGCAATATGAGCTTCAGTAGTGATGACATATTTTTAGTAGTTTTCATTGTTTTATTTCAACATTTTACATCCTAACTTGCCACAAAAAATACAAGTTGTGATACATTTCTTTCAAGAAATTCCAATAGAATTTATTTAATTTTGCATCATATAATTGGATTTTTCTGAATGCAAGTTAATAAAACATATAAGGCTTTACCTTATGAAAAAGAATAATATTCATATTTACAATTCAGAAAATGAAAAGTAGTTGAATAGTTTCTATAATTTCCTCAGATGATTGGCTCACTTTCAAATTTCTTTTTTTTCCTGTTCTCAATATTTGCATTCTCAATATTTGCAAAGTTAATTTGTCTCACTATTTGCATAAGCTCACAATCTACTAAATTTTTCTCTTTCTGAAGTTCGAAGAGCTCACACATCAATTTTCATTGCCCGTGTCATCAGGGAAGCAATATTATATATCAGTGAATATGTTATCAATTTTAAACTGCAGGAAATAAGCCTTGTCACCCTTAAACTTATGTTGTCAATCAGAAAATCAGAAAGCAGGATACCATCAGCATACGCTTGTAGTATCGTAAAATCCACATGTGGTTGGTTGACATGCTGAATGATTCATAAATATATATCCTTTATATCCCCCAAAGGAGCAAGATTTGAATGAGTAAAAGACCAAAGTGATCTTAAACAGTCAAGCTATTTCTAGAAATCAGCAAAGGGAAAATACATTTTTCATTAAGGGAGACCAAGTGAATAAAGCATAGGCAATTTGTTACAAATGGCTTCAGGATAAGCTAGGTAAATTTTACATTAAACATAAATAAAAATGCTGATTTCATATTCATATATATTTTATTTCTAAAGGAGAAATGGATATAATTAATCTATGACCAAGACTATATTTTTAAAAAGCATATTTTAAGAATTGATTACCAGTTTAACCTATTCATAATTGGAAGGGAACCTTTTAACATCAGTTGTCCATATACTGTATTTTGTTTTTGAATGAGTATTATGTTTTAATTATTTACTTTGGTTGATTTTGTTGAATGGCTGTATTAGAGAGTTATGACAAATTCTTACAGCAACACTTAAACATGATCATTGGAAAGTCAAAGTTTAAAAACTGTTTCAAACATTGTCAATATTGTTCTAATTCATTCAAAGTTGAAAAATTCCTAGAGCTACCCAACATTAAATTTATGAGCTTTGGTAAAATTCAAAATTTCCTTTGGTGGTAAAACTTTTAAAAATTATTTGATGTGTACACCTTGGGTGCTCATTATATTGCATTTTTGTAATTTGTGAGTTTTTTTTAAAGCTATAGACATTATTTTTGTAATAATGTGTCATGGACATTAACACTTACTTTCTCTTCTGGGAATTATATAGATTATATCAAGCAGTGTCATTAAGCTCTTTTTAAAAATCTGCTTGGCTTTTTTTCTTAGAAATTAGTGATTATTAAAATAACTAATTTATATCAATCAGTTCAATGACTAAGTACATTATCCTTAAGGAAAGGAATTTTTAAAAGATATATTACCTGTGCCTATTGAAAGGGGGCTCTTTTAAGAGCAACATCTATAAAAACAATTCATGGATTTTTGGAGGGCAAACTAACCATAGTATTGAAGGGCAGATGCTAAAAATAGTATAGCAAAGTGGCTGGAGGGCTAGATGTGAACCCAGCTTCTTTAGTTCGAATCTTCATCCTACCTGACTCAAAATGTAATATAATAATATATTGATTTCACAGAACCTAATGGATGGTAAGAAATCACTATTCTATGGGGGAAAAAATCCCAGAAGTCAATATATATAAAGAGCTTTTCCATGTAAGTAGACTTATAGAGAAATGAGTTCATTTTTTTTCTGAGCATGGATTTATAATAAGGAGAGTTATATGACTCAAAGTTTCTGAAAGTTTCAGTGTAGATTGCACAAAATTTATTATTTGAAATGTTGTTTACATCTGCATCTCAAAAGGAATGGTTTGGCACTGGGAAACAAAATATCTGAAATTATTTACCCTGATCTGAATTTCTATATTTCACATAAATGACCATGCAGATCAGAAATATTCAAAGTCAAGTGATTAATACTGGATTCAAGACAGTGTCAATATTCAATAATCACTCTTTAAACATGCATTTGCTGAGTACCTTGTGTGACTATATGTAATGCTTAGTGATTGGCACATGGCCCCAAAAAGTGTACTTTGTAAAGAAATGAAGTGAAGAAATTGGTTTCATGTATGGTCTCTTGAGCTATCAAATAAAGTTGTTACCTTTTCATTTATCAAATTAAATAATAAAATTTAAAAAGAGAATAAAAAGGTAATTATCTTTTCCTTACTTCTAATATTTAAGGAAATTTTCAGTTTTTCTGTTTTTCAACAGGTCATTTTAAATTCTGTTATACTGTATATTGAATGTTTTTCTTTAGAATAATTTTTAGATATTGATAATATACATTCCAACTTTAATATGGTCTCTGATCACCAAAACATCACAAATGTAAAATCACATATCATAAATACTTATGAATCTTGATTTTATTATTTCATTTTAATAGGTTATTATACAAAGAATATGTATGTCTTTATAAACAAAATCAAGAGATTATGTCTTCCTGTCTTTTTCCCCAACATTACCTTGTATTTCCAATGTATTTCTTGTGCTCTGTCAATCACAACTGTTTTGGACTTTCTGTAATTGGTGAAGTAATTGCTTTTCATGCTATTAAATCACATGTGTATTTGGTAACATTAATCAATTTCCTGCTGTGCCCTGAGTTAAATTAAATTATAATACTAATACCAGAAGGGTCCCCAATAGCTCTGTCTCTGTACTTTAATAAAGCAATCATCAGTGTAGAAGCTGGATTTTATTTTTTTTATATATAGAATATACAGAACAACTCTTTTGCTAGAACTGACAGCTGACATCTACTTTTCTTTAGTCCTTGCTGTTCTGCAGCAGCAAAACTGTACAGTAATATATTGTAAACAGTTGATGTGAGACAACTGTTTAGCAACTCTAAATAGCAGCAAGTCTTGTTTCTTCTACGGCTGCCTGCCCCTTCTCACTCATTTGATGAAAATGAGTGTAGAGTGAATGTAAATACATTTCTGCTCTATTCTCACCTTCATGGCTACATTGCTGTAGTCAAGTAGTTAATTTATACCAGTTCATTGAGAACTTCCAGGTTATAACAAAGGAATTCATGCCTCAAGTCGTCCTAATTGGAGCTACACCCAAAACTTAAACCAACAGACAGAGCTTCATGACAACTAAATGGATATATCCTGGTTGTGTTATGGAGAAAGACAATTATTCAGGGATCTGATTCACGTAGTTGAAAGTTAGTGGGCAACTATAAGCTATTAGTTCATCAGAACTTCACATTAATAATGTTATGATTGGACACATTTAAAAATTAAACTGTGAAGTTTGACATGAAACATAGATCATAAAACATAAGCAAGAATGAATTTCAATATCTAAAAATAGAAATGCTTGCCATATTTTATTATTGGAAAAAGAATATCATTATGACTGACACTTAGTTTCTTGCAATTAAATAGAACTAGCTTTCCATCTTGTTTAAAAATGGGCTCTTGTGGTAGGACCTTAAAATAAAATGTACATGATTTGGTTGCCTAAAATGTCATAGGAAAAGTATGATTAAAAGCTATTTTTACAAGAATTAAAATATAGTTTAATGTTGAGGTTTTTGAATATTTTCTGGTAAATACATTCTTATGGAGGTATACAATTAGAGTTATTCTGTGAGTTGTTGCAATTTTATGTGTCATTGAGCTATTAAGAGATGTTTCTAAAGGAGATGCTTATAGCAATTGCACCATAAAGCAAAGGTAATATTAAATAGGGAATATGAGCTGAATGAAAAAATAAAAGATTATAAAATATGTGTAGAATAAGAAGCTATAATAAATGCCAATGTTTGAAAATATCAAATGAAATGACATAATTAAACATGCTAAAGAAAACTTCTAATAAGAAAACATTTCTACGTTTTCTTTACAATTCCTTTGCTGTAGGAGACTTAATAAAGTATTTTTTAATTAATTTATTTTATTAGTGAAAAGTTTTCTTCTCTTGTCATGCACAGTATCATATCATCTTTCCTTTTAAATAAAACCCTGTCATTTTATACAATAACAAGTGAAACAAAAATATGGGAAAATAGGATAGTGGTGCTTCAAACCTCATTTAAATATACTTCTTTGTGCTCATGAACTGTTTTTAGGGGAGGATGGAGAGGGCTGTAAAGAAAGACAGATATCATACAGGCATGTCAATCATATTTAATAGAGAGTGGTGGAAGGTAATCTCCTTCTCCCCATTAGTCCCTAGCAGAATGGTAGACAGAACTCATTACTGTGCAAATGAACCTGCCAGAAGCTCCAGCCATTTGCCTCACTAGAGGTCACGAAGAGTTGACACCAGTTAAAACTGGTTAAATGCAGCTGGGGAAGGAACATGAGACAGAGGAGCTTTGCAGGTTAAAATAAGTTTCATATTGACAATAACCTTAAGGGACTCAAAAATTCCCTTTTGGAATTGTGAGGAGGCTTGGATTATATAGCATAAAAATAGATCATATGTTTAAAATGAGCTCATCCATTATTTATTATACATGAAAAATGTGAATGTAAGTTTTCCAGTATGATGGTAGCAAATGTCAGCTCAGCATCCTTTCGCCTATGAAAATCTACAGGTTTTTAAAAGGTTCACCTCACTTCCAATAAGCTATTTTTTTTAATGGGACAACGTTTTGACTTAAAAATACTCAGAAAGCACCATCTTATTAATAATGATGGTCATACTAATTATTATTGTTAGCCCCTTTGATGGTTAGTTTCTTCCAGGAGCTCTGCTAAACATCATTTTGTTTAACTTTCAAAGCTGCTCAAAGAGTTAGGCATCATTATCTTTATTTTGCATTTGAGGAAGCTGGAGCTATAAAACGTTGGAAGTTGCATACAGTTATCAACTAAAAGCAAATATGTTTTCATGTAGACTCAAGTGTATCTGATTCCATAGTCTAATCTACTAGTGTCACATTGTTTTTTTTTTTTATTTTTCACTTTATTCTTTGTCTCTTTAAAAATATGCATATGTAGTCCTGGCTGGTGTGGCTCAATGGATCGAGTACAGGCCTGAGAACCAAAGGGATGCTGGTTCCATTCCCAGTCAGGGCACATGCCTGAGTTGCAGGCCAGGTCCCCAGCAGGGAGCATATGAGAGGCAACCACACATTGATGTTTCTCTCCATCTCTCTCTCTCTCTCTTCCCCTCTCTAAAAATAAATAAATAAAATCTTTAAAAATATGAATATGTAGGTAAAGTAAGAACATACTTACTTAAATATAAGCATTCTAAAATGTTTCCTTCTAGCAAGGAAATTATAATTTATAAATATAATTTTAGGTTATTAATAAATAAATACCTTACAAATCAATAATTTCAGGGCAATAGCTTAATATTCAATTTAAGGAAAGGGAAATGAACAAATAATTTTAATACTACTCCCATTAATGGTTAAATATTAGTCTGTTTTTGGGCATTGTCTTCAGTAATATTCTATATATATTTAAATTTTTACAATAATTATATGTAATAAATACTATTTTCCCCACTACACTGATTGGAAAATTAAGGGTTAGGAATTAATTTATTTTCCAAAATACAGAAGGCCAGTAAGAGCTAGAGTTCTTAATTTCTTTGATGGCTAATTCTTATTTCATAAACTGAGCCTCCCCTATAGCAAGCCTTTTAAATATGCTTTAGGTATAATATTAAAATTCGCTAAATAAAAAGCTGACATAATAGTTTTCCCATGCTTTGTTGTTAATTTTAATATATCTCTTATAATAAGTGACCTAGACTATAACTCATTCAATACAATTTTGAATATCACTATTTCATGAGAAAACAAGGGTGTAGTGAATCAAAGTATCATGGGGAATAACCAGAAATTTCTTTTATTGCTCTAGTATCCTCTTTGCTTGTTCTCAATTCATGTCTGATATCTACATAGTCCTTTTCTCCAAATCTTAGATTCTCTGGTAAAATGGTAAATTAAATTCATAGTATCTAAATGTCCCTAGTTTTCTTCTCTATTTCTCTGTCCATAAAACAGAAAAACTGAAATGAAGCCAATAATGGCTCTAATTTCTTGCTGTAATAAAATATCATGTTATAAAAATAATGTTTTTAGTTATTTCATTTGAAATTAAATATATACTTATATACAGTTTAAAATATATACTTATATACAGTTTAAAACTTCTTAATTATATCCATGGCACAATAAAGCATAAATATTATGCATTTAATACTGTCTTAATTGTAATAGCTATGCAAATAGCTAAATGTTGGACTGATATTTTTCTAAAAAGAGAGAACTTATAAAATTAACTAACATCTTTATCTAATATATTTTCCTAGCTGACTTTCCAATGTTTCTGTAGCCATGGTTCCAAAGTTAACCTTTCAAAGATGAAAGAGCTGAAAATAAACAAATCAATGTGAGAGGAAAATGGGAAAGATTTTATCTTTGAAAGACAGAGGAAGAAAGAGAATAAGACAGAGACAGAGAGAAAGATCAGAGATACTGAAATCATAACAAATATTCTAGCCCAGAAGGGAATACTGGAAATTACAAACTAGTGATGGTCAAGCCTTTCAAGGTTTAAAGATGAAGTCCAGATAAGAAACTCAACATTCTTTTGATTATCCTAACCTTTCTGTAGAGGTTGAAATCAGATTGGAAATATGAGAAAAAGCTCTCTGGTAAAAACTGTTCCTTCCAGAGTCAGCCCAGCTGCAAATGCATAGAGGCATAAAAATGAAAAAGAAAACAAATAGAAATAAGCTAACCAAATTTTAAACCATAGAAAAGGTTCACTTGCAGTTGAGTAGGCATAGGTCACTTCTTTTTTCTTCATCTGAATTGATTGTTCCCTTGTTTCTAATAAGAGAACTTTGTTGTTTTTTGTAAATGAGCCTTCATGGAAATAGTTCATCATGTCTTCAACAAAGATCTGGGATTGTTATTTTTTCCCTGAGAAAGAGTTTAAAACATCATGGCAAAAGTGTTGAAGAAAAGGACATGGTTTTAAATAAGGCATGGTGGTTGAAATAGAAAGCAATTAATTAGAACATTCTTGCAAATGGTGCAGAGAGTAAAATGACTGAATTATGCTGTATTAGAATAGACTCAGGAAACCTTTGAAGGCCAGAAGTCTGACAGAATGATATAAAGGGATCAATGTACAAATTGCAGTATTAGTGCTCTGATTCCATTTTTCTAAAGAGAAACATTGTAATTACAGAGACAATTATCTTAATCTGTAATAACGCACTGAATAAGTGTCTACATATTCATACCTAAATGTACTTTATGGTTCAGGAAATAAAACCACTGGTTAAAGAAGCAAAACTAATGAGTATTTTAATTTGATGTGAAGAATAAGAGTTTAGGCTATGCTAGAGATGAAAAAGAATTTATATATGTAACAATCTCTCTCAATTTAAAACAAAAAACCCTGATTTTTTCAAAGTCCAGATTTTATACCTTTCTCTCTCTCACACACACACCCCACACTTGGTCTTTATGAAGTATAATCTTATTCAGTTGTGCTTTAAAAGTGAGAAAGATCAATAGATTTGTGTCATTGAAAAGCCAAGTGGTAATTCTGGTGGCAGACATGACCCAAGTAGGGATCCAGCTTCTCTTTTCTGTTACTTTTTCATCAATGCCAGGTTGGCTTAGCCTTCCGGCTTCCCTACTTTGTGTAGAGAATGGCTGCCACTAACAACCAGAGCTACAAGTTTTTTTTGTTAATGTTAAGGGAAAAGGAAAGCTTCAACTCTGATTATCATGATATCAACTCCTAAATTGGGCCAGGGAATGTTAGCTCTTTTTTATTGAGGCTACTATTCATTCCTAAACCAACCTTTCAGCAAAGGGATAAGATTATGTTGATTGGATGATGCCATTGGGACCTGTCCTTGGAGTTAGGTGGGCTTTAATACCATCAAAATCATGAAGATAAATAAAACTGGAAGAAAGCTGGTTCCCCAAAGGAAAATCTGGATGCTATTATAAAAGAAATGGAAGAGCTGGTGAAGAGAAAAATAATGACTACTAAAAACAGTAATAAATATAATGAATATAGAGAAAACAGTCCATGTACAAGAAAAAGACCATAAAAATGACCACATAATAAAACTTTTATTTCTACATATGACTATTATTGGTTGAATATTTATACATTAAAATTAGATGTTTTATAAGGTTAAGTTACCTTAATCTTGTAAAAGTAACTTAAATCTGTGTACCATTTATATTGCAGGAAAGTCCAGATATCTGCATTTAGCTATGTACCAACTCAACAGTTTGCTCTCACTCCTTCCTTTTTCAGTCCCTATTACTCAAGTCACCTTCAAAACTTTCTCAAACAATGCACTTTGAAAAAAAAAAACATTATGCAATTAAATATATAACATTATTTCAAAAGTGCCAGTTTGTAAGAGGACAAAGAGATGGTCAATAGACATATGAAAAGATGCTCAATGTTACTAATCATCAGAGAAATGCAAATTAAAACCACAATGAGATATGATCTCATATCTGTCAGAATGGCTATCATCAAAAATCAACAAACAAGCGCTGGCAAGGGTGTGGATGAAGGGAAGCCCTTTTGCATTGTTGGTGGGAATGTAGACTTCTGCAAACAATGTGGAAAGCAGTATACAGATACCTCAAAAAATGAAAAAATGGATCTGCCTTTTAACTGAGAGATCCCACTTCTGGGAATATATCCAAAGGAACCCAAAACACTAATTCAAAAGAACAAACGCACCCTTATATTTGTTGCAGAGTTATTTACCAAGATATGGAAGCAGCCCAAGTGTCCATCAGAAGATGAGTGGATAAAACAACTGTGGGACATTCACACAATGGGACATAAAAAAGAAGAAAGTTTTACCCTTTGTGACTGTATGGATGAATCTAGAGAACATTATGTTAAGTGAAATAAGTCAGTCAGAGAAAGACAAATACCATATGTTTTGATTCATATATGGAATCTAATGAACAAACTGAACTAGCAAGCAAAATAGAGACAGACTTATTGATAGAGAGTGGGATGACAGTTAAGGGGAAAAGGGTAGGGGGTGGAAGGATTTAGCAAGAAGGAAAAAGGACTCATGGACATGGACAACAATGTAGTAATTGTGGGGGGAGGGAGTGTAAGGGGAATAAATGGTAATGGAAAAAATACAATAAAAAATAAAATATTAAGATGAGCCAAGTAATCTTGACCAAAGAAGATTATCACTGAAGTTCTTATGCTCTCTGATTCCAAAATATACTATAAAGCTGTAGCAATCAAAACGATAATGGTACTGGCACAAAAACAGAATAAAGAGGCTAGAAATGGAACAAAATAAAGATCCTATAAATAAACCCATGCTGATATAGTCAATGAATCTATGACAAAGAAACAAGAATGTACAATACAGAAAAGATAGTTTCTTCAATTAATGGTGTTGGGAAAACTGGAGAAAGACACACAAAAAAATGAAACTAGACTACCTTCTTAACCAAATACAAAAATAATCTCAAACTAGTAAAGCCTTAAATATAAGACTTGAAACCATAAAACTCCTAGAAGAAAATGTAGGCAGTAGACTCTTTGGCATTAGTCTTAGCAATATTTTTTTGGATATGTCTCCTCAAGCAAAGGCAACAAAGGAAACATAAACATAAGACTATATTAAACAAGAAGATTTTGGCACAGTAAAGAAAACCATCAATAAGATGAAATGGCAATGTTAATTCCCAACATTTTGCTGGGAGAAGAAATTTACAAATGGTAACTTCAATAAGGGGTTAAAATTCAATATATATAAAGAGTTCATATAACCCAACATCAAAACAAACAAACAAAAATCCAATTAAAAAATGGACAAAGAACCTATGGACAAAGCCAAGGGGAGTTTGATTTGAGGGTGGGAGGCAGGGAAAGGTGGTGTGGGGGGCGGGGCATGTGCGGGAAAATGAAGACAACTGTACTTGAACAAAAATAAAAAAAAAAAGATTAAAAAAATGAACAAAGAACCTGAATAGACATTTCATCAAAGAAGACATACAGATGTCCAACAGACGCATGAAAAGATAATCAACATCATTAATCATCAGAAAATCCAAATCAAAACACAGTGAGATATTGCCTCACACCTGTCACATTAATTATTACCAAAATTACAAGTAACAAGTGTGGATGAGGATGTGGAGAAAAGGGAACCCCTGTGCATTGTTGATGGGATTGTAGATTGGTGTGACCACTATGGAAAACAGTATGGCAATTTGCTCAAAAAATTAAAAATAGAACTATATTATGACCCAAAAATTCTACTTCTTAAGAAAATAAAAACAATAATTCAAAAAGATATGTGCATCCCTATGTTCAGTGCAGCATAGTACTAGAATATGGAAGCAACCAATGTGTTCATCAATAGATAAATAAAGATTATATACATGTTATACATATTATAAGATTAGATATAGAAATATTATGCAGCCATGAAAAGAATAAAATCTTTCCATATGTAACAACACTGATGAATCTAGAGAGTATTATGTTAAGTAAAATAAATCAGAAAAGAAGATCATATATTTTTCTCATTTGAGGAATCAAAAAAAATGAACAAACAAAACAAAACAGACACAAACTTGTACACAGAGCAAAATGATAGTTGTCACAGAGAAGAGTATGGAGGATGGAAAAGGGGGGAAGGATTAAGAATTACAAGCTTTCGGTTATAAAATAAGTCACAGGGATGTAATGTACAGCATGGTGAATACAGTCAACACTATCATAACAACTGTACAGTGTCACACTGTTAGTAGACTTATGGCAATTACTTCATAAGGTAGACAAATATTGAATTATTATGTCATATACCTGAAACTAATACATTGCATGTCACCTATAATTAAAACAAAAATAAAATAAAATATTAAGATCAGCTGTTTTTCTTGTGGTGTTATTCTGTAGGTACTAAATGTTTAAAATATTCTTATATTTTCACAAAGAATAATAAAATTTCATCTAGATTTGAACTCATATACCTATAAAGTTGTAAACTTTTTTTTTTTAAGATTTTATTTATTTATTTTTAGAGAGGGAAGGGTGAGGGAGAGAGAGAGAGAAACATCAATGTGTGGTTGCTGGGGGACATGGCCTGCAACCTAGGCATGTGCCCTGACTGGGAATCGAACCTGCGATGCCTGGTTCGCAGCCCGCGCTCAATCCACTGAGCTACGCCAGCCAGGGCCAAGTTGTAAACTTTTTTATAGTTTTTTTTATCTTTTATATATCTATAGCTCTTTTTTAAATTGTTTTTTCCCGTTCATTTCTGTATTTTTAAACAACTATTCATTGGTACTTATTATGTACCAGATATTCACTTTTCAGTTATTGGAGTAAAAAGAAGAAACTAAGTAAAATATTGAGCTTTATTAGGTTTTACAGACTAGCAGAGGGCAGTGAATATTAAACAACATAGTATCTCCAATGATGACAGAAAATTATGGAGGAAAACATATTTAAAAATAGGGATAGGAAGGAGAAATGGTTTCAATGTTAAATCGTGCCATCAGCAGAGATTATAATGAAAATAAATAAACAGCTACATTGATTCTTCATGTGGGTGTCTGGTGAAAAAGTTTTCATGTGAAGGATAAGCAGGCATAAAGTTCTGAAGCAGAACATGGCTGGAATTTTCTAAGAACAACAAAGAGTATTGTCATTGGTGCACAGGAGAATTAAATTAGAGGGGAGAGTTAGTGAGAAATTAGGTCAGAGAGGAAACAGGAAGTGGGATTGGGTCTCTCTGTGTCATAAACAAGAAAGCATCATCTACCTAAATCTTCCCATGAATCATTGTTTTTACCAGTTACTCTATTTGTTTTTTTTTCTTCAAATTGTATTGCTATTTTTTTATTTTGTTGTCCTATCTCTAGGTTTTTTTTGGAAGATAAATTATCTCATTTATTTTTAGTCTTTGTATTTGATTATAAATAAGGATATGGAATATTTGTTCCTTCGAGTATCACTTTAGTTCTACTGCCAAGCTTTTGATGCGCTGTGTTCTCAATGTTATGTATTTATGATTAGGTTGTAATGTCCCTTACAACATCCTTTTCAATCCATCTGAATATCACAGGGTTTATGAATTTCCAGATCTGTAAATAAATTAGCTATTTTTTATTATATCTAATTTTATTCTGTTGTACACAGACAGAATGATCTGCATTATTTTTACATTTTGGTATTTGTCGTTGTTACCTTTATGCTCATTGTGTGTGTGTGTGTGTGTGTGTGTGTGTGTGTACATTCCACATGGGTTTGAAAGCAATGTCTGTTCTTGTTCTTGGAGATTCAAAATCTAACTATATCTCTACAGGCAGAATAAGGCCCTCAAAAGATGTCCATGTCCTCATCTCTAGAACCTGTGAATATGTTAATTGAACATGATAAAAAGGAATTTGCAGATGTAATTAAGGTTAAGGTCCATGAAATGGGAAGATTATTCTAATCTATCTGGGAGTTCCTAATCTAAACGTATGACTCCTTAAACACAGAAAAACTCTCCCAGCTGTGGTCAGGAAAAGAGAGGGACAATTGAAAAGCTTGCAGCAGATGTGGTTTTTGCTGGTTTGGAAGAGATCACAAGGAAGACAGAGTTGAGGAACATGAGCAGCCTCCGAGAAGCTAGACAGCAAAGCAGATTCTCCCCTAGAGCCTCCAGAATTGAACGTAGCCTCGTTAGCACCTTGATTTTTAGCTCAGTGAGAACTGTGCCACACTTCTGATCTACAGACTATCAGATAATAAATGTGTACTGTTTAAGCCACTAACTTTGTGATAATTTGTTACAAAAGCAATATAAAACTTAAACAATATTTATTAAATCAAGTTTGTTGATTCAGCTGTTTTTCTCCTATTATTTATTGTTTTCACCCTAATCTGTCAATTTCTAAAGCTGACTTGATAAATCATTGGTTTTTGTCAATTTTTCTTCTATTTCCTTTGCTTTTTCCTTTATGCGTCAAAGAAATATAATTACTTGAAAAACAGTTCAGTCCTGATGTATATTTTTAACATCTCTCATGAAAGGAAACGCGGATATTATTTCAACAGCTCTGGTAAGTATTATTGAGGGCACGTATTAAGGCAGAGATATTCAGAACTCAATAGGACGTTGATGTTAAAAACATTTAAACTTGATAAGACATGGGAATACAGTGAATGAGTGAGATGAAAGAGTACATATTTAAGGCTGAACTTTTGGTTTTTATGTTGAGTGACTATGAAGATAATAATACAAAAATGTAATGTAATACACCTTTGTAGAAAACATCTTTTACTTTTGCATTGTTTGAAGGGAAATGCATGAAGGTTTAAGTCTCCTGTTTAGCTTCCCTAGGTGGCTAAAGAGGCAGTTTGTTCTTCCTGCTCATGGTCAGGAACACTCACAGCTGCAGTGTGGCATCACAATACAGGTGGCAGTAGTAGTGGCAGTATTCTCATAAGGCTGTCATGCACTCCAGGCAGTATTTTCTGATTTTTAGCCCAAACAAGTTCTGGCCATTTTCCAAAATTTATCTCCAGATTCCCTATCAATTCTATCGTATATATAAACTGCTTTGAATAAACTAATTTTTTCTTTAGTAATCTAAAATCTGTTTTCTGTTACTTCATGCAAAATCCACATGTAATATAAACTTTATGGCTCTAGTAGCAATGCTTTATAAAAATAAAAACAATTTACAAAAATTTTAACATATATTACAGAAAAAAAACTACAGAAATAATAACAAAGGCAGACATTGTAGCTTCTAATTGTATATACTTGTTTTACTTGGGTTCATCTTGAACCACAAACTATTCTTTAATTGTGAATTAATCATAGTTGAGACTCCATTTAAAAATGTTTCTAGGTCATATGCCCATATGTATCTTTAGTCTAATTTTTCAAAAATATACTAATTAATTTAGATTGTCAAATTATTTTACATTTTAAATGCACAAATCAATTTAGAGTGGTGTATATTAAAATTAAAATAAAAACTTTAGTCTAAAATATATTCCCATAAAAATAAAATTCAGTGAATATTGATATTTTATAAAATATAGAGAAATATGTAAAGAAAAATATTATGACACTATTGATTATTTAGAACAAACAATATAACCTTGTAAATGTTTCTGACCTATTTCTCATTTTTCTATGCCTATTTTTCTTTGTTTTACATATTTATGATTGTAGAAAATCTTGTTCTTAACTCTGTGGGGGGACTCCACCCACAGGGCACCCCCGCCCCCCCGCGCCCCCCCCACTACCACCACTGATGAAAGTCTACCAAGACATGATCTGCAGGGGGAGGAAAGGTGGCTGATCTCTCAAAGGAGAATTGCTGAGAGCCTTTACCTCAATGGGTTTTTATTAGGTTCATTTTGCATAGGAATACAGGTAAACCTAATTAATCATTATCAGGAAGTAAGAATCAAACAATAGATAACATACAAAGAACTTTGAGGGACTATTTTGAGTCAGATAGCTAAAGAGTCATAAAACTTTGAGGAACAAACTTCTTGCTTGAACCCTTATCATTTAACTGAGATCATTCTAAACAAAGTAGACAGGATTTTACAGATTCTTTCTTAGGCCTGGTTGCCTGGGGAACCTACCCTTTCCAGCACAGGGCTGCACCACCCTCTGTCATTGTTTCAGGCTTAAGTCAGGCAGGGGCTGTAAGGCAGCCAAGAAATTAGGAGACTTCTCGAAGACAGAATGAAGACTCAGGCTACGTCAAAGCTGAGGGGTGAGGGTCCATCACCCCCTTTCTCCATAGCTCCCCAAGTCCTTCCCTGAGGGCCTCCACATGATTGTGCCTGTCTTAGATCATTCCCACCTTGGGGAATCTTACCCATCATTGGCTAACTGATCAAGCATTGGGGGCCAGGCAGGGTGAAGAAAAAGGAGCAGAAGTGGCACCCTGCCAGGGAGATAAGTTTTGTCTTCTTAGTGGCTTCTGGTCTGAAGGTTGCTCACTCAGCCTTAGCCATGGGTGAGGGAGCGGGGAGTTACAGCTTCTGAAACCAGGCAGGGTGGTTCCCAACATAACTCTTAATGCCTAAGAGTTGTATGAGTTATGTAAAAGCATAATGCTTATGTAGTACTAATCATTTACTATTTTAATCCCTAATTTTTGCAGAGAATATGATGTTGTAATTTTATATTGCTTTTCTATAGAAGATTATCAGAACTGGAAATTGTAAGCCAAAGCATACAAAATTTTTAGATTTCTTGAAGTCTCCCTAGTGGGAGGCTTTGTTTTATGTTATATTATTTTGACTTCTTAATATTGTGAAGAAACTGAAAAATATGCCAAGAAGACAATAACAAAATATATACATTTATATCTGCTATTAAAATCTAGATTGGGGATTTTAGGGGGGGGATGGAATCTCCAAGGCCACTTTATATAATAACTAATAAACTACTATTGCCAAGGAGCCCTAATCATACAGTTTGAATATCAGTTAAGACTGTCAGCTGGCATATAATAACAAAATTTGGTAAGGAGACAGTCTGTAAGCAGATGTAGGTGTCAGAGACAGAGATTAAGAATTCATTTTTTTATAAATATATAAAAATGCAAAAGACTTGATTTCTCTGTAATCAAGCAACTAGATCTATATTTCATAATATATATTTTAAAACAAAAGATGGCCCTGGCTGATATGGCTTAGTTGGGTGGAGCACCACCTCTTACATACAAAGTGTTTCAGGTTCAGTTCCTGGTCAGGACACACACCCAGGTTGTGAGTTCAATCCTCAGCAGGGCGTGTACAAGAGGAAACCAATAGATGTTTATCTATCACATTGATGTTCCCTCTCTCCCTTCCCGTCTCTAAAAGCAATGAAAAAATGTCCTCGGGTGAGGATTTTTAAGAATTTAAAAAATAAAAGACAGAAGATGATCTTTTATTCTTAAAACTATTATATTAATAGAAACACTATATCTACGCATAAATTATATTAAAAACAAACTAAATTATGACTCATGTTTCTCTTTTATGTTTTTGGTTAGATTAGGCAGTCTTGCAATACCTCTGAGGTAACTTAAAATTTTCAAAGAAGATCCATTAAAATGGTAAAAGTATTAGTTAGTGATTATTAAACAAAAGCTTAAATAATTGGTTTTATTGAGCCTATGATAAAGAAAACTGAGAAGCTCTAATAAAGGCCTTCAAACAAGAAGTAATGCAAGGCAATGAATCACCTTATTCTCTAAGAAAAAAAAAGGGTGTATATTAGAGTAGAGCTTAATTATCCTAGATGAAAAGCAATCCCTGATTTGAGATTTTAAAGATTTTAGCTGCACTTTATGCTCATTCTACTGAGATATTTAAAAATTAATTTGAAGATCTAGTTGTCTGCTTTGGCTCCTTCAGCCAAAGTCACAAGGAGCCCACTTGTAGCTGGATTGCAAGTTGGATGTAGTATTGATTGGATCAAGAAAAATACTCACCATGGAGCCCTGGTACATCTCACTAAGAAGGTGCCAGAAAGCATTTGTACAATTGGGGCATTGGATGAGTAATTTGGCAAGAGATCTAAAGAAGTGGAGGAGGATTTCAACTGTGCGTCATCAGGAAGTGGGGACAATTTTGTGATTGGGCATATCAATAAATCTTATCAGCTATAAAAAGCATAAGGATGAAGATATAGAAGGTAAAGATATTGTAGTTACTAGTTTAGTAAGAGGGATAGAGATGTTTGATTGTTTTTTGGTTTGCTCAGTGATTTTGTCTTAAGTAAATTTTCCTTGAGACTATGTCTAGTGGGAGCACAATATGGCTTAATGTTAAGCATCAGATAAATGTGTAATTACCTGTAGGCTTAGCTGTAAGTATTAGATTTGTTGCTCAACTTCCAATGTTTATGTTTGCTTTTTTCTTCCACACTAAATAGTATTATATTAAAAAAAAAGAGGGGGAGATGGTGTTTCTTTGGTTTTAACAAAATGTCTTTTTGGAATTAAGAATGTGATATTGGGTAGTTATGCAGATTTTTGAGAAAATTTTATAATTGCTTTTTCTTTAGCTAAAACATTTGTGAGATATTTTCTGAAGCCAATTAAAAGAATTCTCTACTTGAAATGTATTCAATTTTTTCTTTGTATGAATTAAGTGGTTTCATTAAAATTGTTAGGCAGTAATTTTTCAGTGTTACATAGCCTTTCATAAAGAACAGAGAATTTACCCTGAAGACTCATGAGAAAATTGGACCAACCTCTTTAAGCTGATTTGTTGGTATATTACCCTGCATGAGAATTTATAGCTGGATGAAACAGAGCGTGAAAAAAGGTAAAGATTCATTTGAAACAAATAAGAGCAAAAAAGCTAGTGCTTGAGTACATTCCTTAAGAAAATTATTACCAAAACTGACCTTTGGGGAACCATTATAAAAACTATAAGGCATATCAAATGGATTTGATTTAAAAACAACTCATCTTTGATTTCACAATATAAAGAATAGTTATGAAGGGTTTTTTTCCTTTAATACATATTAGGATATGGCAGGGCTAAGAAATTTTGCTTTGTTAGCAAAAAGTGAAGCCAAAGTAATTCAATTTAATTACCTAGTGATGTATTTTATGTGGGCTTTTCCATAAGCAATGCTTCAGAAACTTTAATTCTATGAGGCAAGTGATTTCAGCCATTTTTGATAGAGTAAGCAAGTTTTTCAGTGCTTTTTAAAGAAAATTTTAAGACTAGAGTTACAAGCTTAATTTAAAACAAAAATTTATTATGTAAATTACTAAAATGCCACATCAATCTGAGTTAAATTAGGTGGGGTTATACCAAAATCCCTTCACTTCTACCTCACAGAGATAGTATCTCTCTTCAAATATGTATATTTATATTTTAAAAAGTAGATACCATAGATCAATCAGAAATTATTCTAAAAAATTTTGAAGTTTGGAATGTAAGACAAATTTTATTTTAGACAAATTTATTACTGTGTGCAATTACTGCCATTCCTAGTAGCTGAATTAGTTGATAAGGTTTTGGCAGTTTTTCTTCAAGGTTATAAATTTAAAAAATTACAATGAAATACTGAAACCAAAGAAATATGTATAAGTAAGAAATAGTCTGGTTTTCACTTTAGCAGATTCCAAACTCATCAAAAATTATTCAAGACATTCTATTTTCCCACTGTGTCAAACTCTATAGAACATGTGCACTGAGGCTCATAGAAAACTCTAAGACTGTAGCAAGTTAAAAAAACAGTCTTTGTGGGTCACGAGAAACTTTAGTAATCATCATGGAATACAAAAAGAGCTCTGCTGGAAAATATGAAAAACTTTAAGGTGTAAATTATACAACCATAGTTATTTTAAACTGCTAAAAATTTTGGATTCTGTAATGAAAAAGTATTTTTATTAATGTGAAAACCCCAAGCTGTATGTCATAATATGCAGTAACTGGATATTTTATTGATCTCAGAAATACTTAGAAATTAGATTTTATACAATGTCTTAGAAAAAGTTTTAATAGTATCTTACATAAAAATTCAAATGTCTGCTATTTCTGTGAGCAAGGATGATTTTTCTCATTTATAAAATGAGGGTCTTTAGTAGCAACCCTGTTCAGTTACTGTGAGATTCAGTTATAGAATGCATGTCAAGTGTTGAACACCATGCCTGAAATATTGTAACTATACAATGCATTAATGCTTATTTTTGTTCTTGTTGTTAATGTGAAACTTTTATCACAGCATTATGAAAATTGCCAATATGCACTTAGGCAATCTGTGACATATTCGGCAATAACTTCTAAAGTTCCTATTCTCCTATGCTAAAGAGTTAGTTCAAAACACATTCTAAAATGTTTGTGTTTACTTTTATTTCTGGATAAGGAAAACATTTAACAAAATATGTATTTTGGTTATCGCAATTCACTAATATGTCCTAAGTATATTATTTGAAGTGTTTTCTGATATAACCAGATTTATGCTTTCTTAAGGTCAATATTTTGTTAAGAGTATCTATTGAAATGACCAAAAAGTTTTTTTCCTAATAAAGTTTTAACAATTCTAAACACATGTTAGGGAATGAGTGTATTTTTCCTAACTGTATTTTACTGAAAAAAAAAATTGAGCATATCCCTACTTAGCTATGTCTTTGAGCATGAGAAATGAGGACAGAACTTAAGTTAAAATAAGTTAATTTTATAATGAGAAGTGGCTGGGTCAAAGTGAATATAATTATTAATTATACACTTCAGAATCACAAGTTATAAAACATCTGCCTTGGCTCTCTAAGTCATCCTATTTGTATAAAGCCACCCTCTCTTAATAGGTGTCAGCTGTGTCATGCCCTTAGATTTCTTATGGAAATCTATTCTCTACACAATGTTTGTGCTCTTTTTAATATTCTTGCACTAGTCTTTATTTTGCTAGATTTCTTAATTCAAATAAGGACTGCTCCACAGAGTAGACATCCAAGGTGAAATAAGAGTCATCATCACTGTCAGGAAACCAGCTGAGGCGGAATGCTGACTGCAATTTACTTGAAATCTAAATGATGTCTGGGTCAGGCAATAAATAGTACAAGTGAGTGCAGAAAGACTGTCTTCTAATAAGACTTAAGTGTAATTAGATGCTCAAGACATTTCCTTAAGCAAATTAGAAATTCAAATTCTTACCAGAGGTTTCTGAGAAATGACTGATGGGGGTGGTGGTGGAGGAAAGTGCTTGTTACACATTTGTAGAGCATAAGCAATTTGATGAGGGGTTTAGATGTCTGTTCATTTGCTGGGAAAGGAAGGGATGACTTGTTAGGCTTCATTTTATTTGGATAAAGTGAATGTTCAAGCAGAGAAGGAGCTCTGACCTTCAAGACGTCATTGTAAATTGCCAAAGTAAATCTAATCATTTATGATTCACACATACCCTCTATGGAAAATAAAATAAAGATTGTCAAGAAGAGAACTTTCACTTATTTGATGATGTGTAGGGTGGTTTATCTCAATGTGCACTTCTTACTATGTATTACAGGCTGCTCCATTATGTTCATTGTTTATTGAATTATGTTCCATCACTATTCCAATGTTCCTTGAGTTTGAATTCACATCAAATATTTCATATAAAATTAGTTTGGGAATTGTTTTGTGTAAAATCTGTGGCTTTGAAAATACTAGATAATTATTTGTGGCTGCATGAGTTGTTCTTCCTGAAGTCTGTTATTTTTCATAATTAGTATATCTTGAAAACATTAGCTATTTCTGTAAAACTTATCTATCAGCAATAGTCAGTAATGAATTGACAATGAAACAGATGACATATAATTTACATACTTTTTAGTTGGTCATAACAGTGGGGGTGAGAGAGAGACAGTGAAGGTACTGGTCACACTGGGGAAAACCATGAAAGAAAATCACAAATATATTCTGTTAAAAGTTTCATCCTTTAGCTGTGCAGAAGCTTTTTATTTTGATGAGATTCCATTTGTTTATTCTTTCCTTTATATCCCTTGCTCTAGCAGACATATCGGTGAAAATATTGCTATATGGAATATCTGACATTTTCCCACCTATGTTCTTCTTCTCTAGGACTTCTATTGTGTCATGACTTATATTTAAGTGTTGTATCCACCTTGAATTTATTTTTGTGTATGGTGTGAACTGATGATCAAATTTCATTTATTTGTATATAACTCTGCAGATCTCCCAACACCATTTTTTGAAGAGGCTATTTTTACTCCATTTTATGCTGTTTCCCCCTTTGTCGAATAAAAATTGACCATAGAGACTTGGGTTTAATCCTGGGCTCTCTATTCTCTTCTGTTGGTCTATGTGTCTGTTCTTATGTCAGTACCAGACTGTTTTGATTACAGTGGCCTTGTAGTACAATTCGATATCAGGTATTGTGATCCCTCCTACTTTGTTCTTCTTTCTCAAAATTGCTTTGGCTATTTGGTGGCATTTATGGTTCCATATAAATTTTTGAAATGTTTGTTTTATATCTGTGAAATATGCCATTGGTACTTTAATAGATATTGTGTTGAATGTGTAAATTGCTTTGGGTAGTACGGACATTTTGATGATGTTAATTCTTCCCATTCATGAACATGGTACCTGCTTCTATTTGTTTGTGTCTTCCTTGATTTCTTTCTTCAGTGTTGTGTAGTTTTTGGAGAACAGGTCTTTTACCTCCTTGGCATGCTTAATGAAAGCAGCATTAAAATGAAAAGAGAACAAACCGTATGGGAAAACATATCTATCAATGATACCTCAGACAAGGGTTTGATCTCCAAAATATATAAAGAACTCACATGACTCCACTCCAGGAAGACAAACAAACCAAATAAAAAATGGGCAAAGGACTTGAAAAGACATTTCTCCAAGGAAAACAGAGACAAAGGGCCCAGAGACATATGAAAATATGTTCAGCATCATTAACCATCAGAGAGATGCAAATTGAAACCACAATGAGATACCACTTCACACCAGTCAGAATCATAAACAAATCAGGAAACAGCAAATTTTGGAGAGGATATGGAGAAAATGGAACCGTAGTGCACTGTTGGTAGAAATGCAGACTGGTGCAGCCACTGTGGAAAACAGTATGGAATTTCCTCAGAAACCTAAACGTGGAACTGCCTTTTGATCCAACAATTCCACTGCTGGGATTATACCCTAAGAACCCTGAAACACCAACTCAAAAAAACCTATGCACCCCAATGTTCAGAGCAGCACAATTTACAATAGCCAAGTGCTGGAAGCAACCTCAGTGCCCATCAGTAAATGAATGGATCAAAAAACTATGGTACATATACATGATGAAATACTATGCAAAAGAAAGAAAGAGGAGTTCCTACCCTTTGCAACAGCATGGATTAATCTGGAGAGCATTACGCTAAGTGAAATAAACTTGGCAGTGAAAGACAAATACCATATGATCTCACCTATAAGTAGAACCTAATCAGCAAAACAAACAAGAAGGAAAAATATAACCAGAGACAGTGAAATTGAGAAAAAACTGACAGTAGACAGAGGGGAGGTGGGAGGGGATAAAGGGGGGAAAAGGAGGAGGGGTTTTCAGCAACATGTATGAAGGACACACGGATGACACCAAGAAGGGCTGGGATCGAGGGTGGGAGGTGGGGATGGCTGGGGTGGAGGGGAGTGTTGGGGAGAAAATGGAGACAACTGTGCTTGAACAACAAAAAAATAATGTAAAAAGAAGTTTCATCCTTAATTCCTCTGGTCTTATTTCTTCTAGTTCCCAAGATAGCTCTCCTTTAATTATGTTCTTATATTGTCATTCTCACTATGTTTCTCTGCCTTAAGAGGCAAAACTAGAGTGGGTCTGTGTGTGTTTATAGAAATCATATCCATGTTGCTATTCTGAGAGAACACTTGATGAAGGATGGGCCCAGAAATATCTGTGCCTATTCCATTTGAACATTAGAAAAGACATGTTCATGTCATATACTGTTTTTTAATTTTGTTTATTTCTTTTGTTTATAATTTCACTGGTTGTATTATAAAAAATTCTTTGCTTCTGTTTCAGTGTTTTGGAAAATTCTGTACTATTAACAGCGTTGTCTTCCGCCAACAGTATAGCAATGCTTCAGATTTGGTCTTAGGTCATTTTACTGTATATTATTCAGTAAGGTACAAGAAAGTACACATAGAAAATAATTTCTAATATTCAGAGAGTAAGGTATATTAGCTTCTGTAGGGTACGTAAAGAAAACACTGTCCTTGGGAAACTAAATATTTGACCTCAGTAAATTATAATATTCTATAATTATTATCTCTTTCCTTTACTTGTTGCCTTTGTTTACATATCTTTAAAAATACTTAAAATTGGACTTTAGTGCTTTTATCAAGTGTTATTCTTAATTTTGCCAACTCTGAAACTCTAGGTCAGAAAGTACACTTAAGAGTGACAATTTAATATTTAACTTAATTCTGTTGGCTAGAACAACCTCTTGCTTTTGTGAAATGCTTCCATGTCGAAAAGACTTCGATAATGTTCCAGTTGTTTTGTTTCAATGCTGACATGCTGCCAATACACAGAGATGGAAATCTAGTTTGTGAATATAATTGATCTTGAATGGGTCAAACTGTTTATTTCACTAAAAAATGATACTAAATTAACTCGTTAATATGCTTGTAAGGCATAAACAAACATCTCAAATACACTGCCTATACTCATAAATTGATGTGTTAAATACATTTTCCTCAGCAGAGTTCTATCACACAAATCCCTCTGGGTTCATTATCTATAACTCCTAATCTGTTAGAAACGGCTTTGGGCAATAGGCAGTAGGGATAAAAAAAAGTTAGGCTTATTGGTTCCATAGTACCATCCTTTGTGTGTTGACATTTTTCCTTCGAGGCACAAAGTATCTTAGCTGAAAATGTGCTTAAAGATTACTTTCAGTCCAAATCTGGGACAAGGACTTAAAAAAAATTTAGATTTGGTGTGTTTGAGGGCATAAGGAAAATAAAAGTCTGGTGGATTTAGTGCAAAGTATATATAAATCAATGCTGTAAGAATTTGTTCCAATAAGTAAAAATGTAACTACAGAAATATTTTGATATTTTTGTTCAAAAATAGACTGAGCTAGAGAATAACAAAGTCAGATTTAATTATTGTTTTAATGATTAAAACATTTTTTAAAACCTTGTAGCTCAACACTTAATATTTGAATTGTTTTACTAGTATCAATATCTCTTTATATGAAAGAAAACCCATTAGCACTCTTACTGATTTCTATGAGGTCAATACATTTTTCCCATGTCAAAATCTGTCATAGTATAGCTAAAAAATTTATCCTTTGAGAATTACTGATTCACTGTGATAAATGGACTGAAAAAGAAAAAAGAAAGTGTTCAAGTGATGAAATTCATCAGTTGCTCAGTGTAATTAAGAAAAAAAATGCACATGCAAATCAGAAAGCTTAATAAGAACAACCAACCCTGGCTGGTGTGGTTTAGAGGACTGAGTGCTGGCCTGTGAAGCAAGGGGTCACTGGTTTGACTCCTGGTCAGGGCACATGCCCGGGTTGCAGGTCAGGTCCCCAGTGCGGGGCATGCAAGAGGCAACCACACATTCATATTTCTCTTCCTATCTTTCTCTCTCCATTCCTCTTTAAAAATAAATAAATAAAATATTTTTTAAAAGAAAGTTTAATAAGAACAATCAAACCTATATAAAAATTTCTCAAGAATACCAACTATAAACACGAAAAGGTTTAATATTTCAGTAACTGCTATTGTTTTGTTCTGTTTTTTCCCTTTCTGCCTATCAGTTGCAGAACTCCCTTAATGCCATCTCAGTCTGATTTCATAATTTGTATTTATAGTTGGTTTTAATAACTTTCAGCTGTTACTCATTTCCTAGAGGGTAAGAGGAAGGAGCACACACAGCCTCACTCATTTCTTCTGCCTCTTCAAGTCTATTCCTGCTGACAAATCTTCTTCAACCATGAAGTACTGTAGAATATCAACTCACTTTGCTTTTTTTTTATTGTTTTATTTCTTGTGGTAGATCTATGTAACATTTTACCCTCTCTCATAACCAGAGGCAGAAAGGCATATTAGAACAAGGAGCAAGACTTTTAAATACTTGGCCTTGGAGAATTTAGTAACTTTGTTCTCAGTAGGGTGCTCACTGCCTCCACCATCTCCTGCATTCTCTGGCAAGCCAGAGACGGAACCATATGTTAATCAGTACCTCATACAAGCTGCACCTCATAACTTCATTATATTTGGGGAAATGTATAGCCGAGGAAATTGTTGTTAATAAGTGTGAAACTATACTCCTAAAATAAACATAATGCATTTAGAAATAATTAGGAAAAGTCAGTAAGTCAGAAAATTTAGATTCAAAGGCATTCATCAAACCATCTAATCATATATTTGTCCTATTACATGCAAGGAACAATGATGGACGCATGGAGTTTGCAACAGATAGATAGCTCTTTGTAACAACAAACACCAGATTCATAAATGAACAGTGTTATCTTAGCATCTCAATATAAACTATTAGTGTAAAGAAGAGAACAAAACAGAAGAAAACACTATACAATATAGCTTGTAAAAAGATAATTTATCCTGCTACTGAGTAAAAATGGCTTGGGAACATACACTTTTAATTACTCTCTCTGAAACAATTTCTTGAGAATATATTACAAAAACATATGCATATGTATTTGAAAGTAAAATTAAAATAACATGAATACTAATTAATATCCTATAAAGGTAATTTTTTATTGTATCAGCTTATGTAACATTTAGGTAAGTTGGGAGCAAGTTATATATTACACACAATTGAGAAATAGTTCTAATATAACCTATCATATATTTATGCTAAAATGAATTGGTTTAATATAAATTTTAATTTTAATAATTTAAATTTCAAAAATTGTAATACTATGATACAATACTTACAACTTAAATTTTAAGAACTATAATACTATATTAAGCAAAAAAATGAATTAACTATTATTGAGCATTACTTATATTCTAGATATTTCCACACACAAGCAACAAAAGTAAAAGGTCCAATTTAAAGTGTGGTACATATGCATTTGAAAAGAGTGTATATCTTGCTTTTGGGGGGTGAAAGTTTATGTATATATATTAGTTAGGTCCATTGGATCTGATGTGTAGTTCAGCCCCACCATGTGCTAATTGACTAATTGTCTGGAAGATCTACTCATTAAATTTTAAATTTTCTGCATGGCTAAAGAAAACATCAACAAAATGAAAAGGGAACTGAAGTATATTAGCAAATATATGGGAAAACATATTTGCTAATGATGCCTCAGACAAGGGTTTGATCTCCAAAATATATAAAGAATTCACATGACTCCACTCCAGGAAGAAAAAAAAGTTAAGAAATGGGCAAAGAACTTGAACAGACACTTCTCCAAGGAAAACATCCAGAAGGCACATAGACAAATGAAAAAATGCTCACTAGCCATCAGAGAGATACAAATTAAAACCAAAATGAGATACCACATCACACCAGTCAGAATGGCTATCATAAACAAACCAATAAAGAACAAGTGCTGGTGAGGTTATGGAGAAAAGGGAACCCTAGTACAATGTTGGTGGGAATGCAAACTGGTGCAGCCACTGTGGAAAACAGTATGGAAATTCTTCAGAAAACTAAAGATGAAACTGCCTTTTGATCCATTGATCCTTCTTTTAGTATTATACCTAAGAGTCCTGAAACACCAATTCAAAAGAACCTATGCACCCCAATATTCATAGTGGCATTTTTTACAATAGCCAAGTGCTGGAAACAGCCTAAGTACCCAACAGTAAATAAGTGGATCAAAAAACTGTGATACATTTACATAATGGAACACTATGCAGCAGAAATAAAGAAGAAATTTCTACCCTTTGCAGTGAAAGGAAAATACCATAAGATCTCACCTGTAAATGGAACCTAATCAACAAAACAAACAAATGAGCAAAATAGAGCCAGAGACATGGAAATAAAGAACAAACAGACAGTGATCAGAAGGGAAGGGGGGTAGGGATTAATGGGAGAAAGAAGGGGAAAGGGCAAGTCAAGGAACAGGAATAGAGGACTCATGGGTGCAGACAATGGGGTGGGAATTGACTATGGGGGAGTGGGGTGGGGAGAACAATGAGGAAAAAGATGGGACAACTGTAACTGAATAACAATAAAAGCAATAATACAGTGTAGTACATAATATGGCCTCCATGATAAGTTAATGATAGCCATTATAAACAAAGTAGGTGTAGGGAAAAAAAGGCAGATTATCTTCAAAGGCACAATGATAAGATCTACTGCTTACTTTTCAACAGTAATAATTGAATTGATAAGATAATGAAATATTATTTTATAATACAGAAAGAAAAATCCTGCCAACACTGAGTTTTCTATGAAAAGTGAAAATTGCTTTCCAAAATCAAGAAGAAACTAAAGACATTTTCAGCAAACAGAAACAAAAAATTTAATGGGTCAGCAGAACTTCAATTAAAAAATACTATAAAATGAAATTCTTTACAGAGAAATGCAAATGCAAGAATAAAAGAGAGAAAGCAGAAAGAGCAAATATATAGATATATGTAAATAAATATTACCTCTACAAAATAATATCATCTTGTGTATTTAAAATATATGTATAATCAAAATGCACAAAACAATAAACACAAAGGTGGACATAGTATAAATATAATTAAAGAGTTCTAATCTTAAAGCATTATTGAAGGAAGAGACAAAATTTTCACTAAATTTTAATAAATCCAGGAGTCCTGATCTTTATATAACTAAAGTTAATAAAGGGAAAACAGGATAAGAAAATGTTGGGAACCACCCTGCCTGGTTTCAGGAGATGTAACCTCCCATGGCTAAGGCTGAGTGAGAGACCTTGGGACCCTAAGCCACCAAGGAGACAAAGCTTATCCCCCTGGCAGGACCACTGCCTCTGCCCACTTTACTTCACCCAGCCTGGCCCTCAGTGCATGACCGATCAACCAACGATAGGTAAGATTCCTCAAGGGATGGATGACCTAAGACAGGCATGGTCTTAGGGGCCCTCAGGGAAGGACTTGGGGGATTATGGAGAAAGGGGGTGATGGACCCTCACCCCTTGGCTTTGACATAGTTTGAGTCCTCATTCTGTCTGCAAGAAATCTCCTAATCTCTTGGCTGCCTTACTTCCCCTGTTTGACCTAAGCCTGAAACAATGCTGGAGGTAGGTGTGGCCCTGTGCTGGAAAGGGTGGGTTCCCTGGGGTGATCGGGTCTAAGAAAGAATGCATAAAATCCTGTGAAACCTGCTTTGTTAATACCCTCAACTTAAATGATAAGGGTCCAAGCATGAAATGAGTTTGTTTTCCCAAAGTTTTATGGCCCTTTAGCTATTTGACCCTGACTCAAAATAGGCCCTCAGAGTTCTTTGAATGTTCTCTGTTTGATCATTACTGACTGACAATGATTGATGAGCTTTCCATATACTCCTTGTATTCCTATGAAAATTAAAGCCAATAAAAGCTTGTCAAGTCAAGGGTCAAGGTGCTCTCCTCTTGACAGAGTGGCTGTGCTGTCCCTTTTCCACCACAGGACTTGGTAGTCCATGTGAATTTGTCTCATCTCAACCATAACACTGTGGACACAATGGACCATGCAGTCCGCATCAAGAAAAAATATTGCCTTCAAGAGAAATCAAGAGAAAAAGTAATATTATATGGGTCAAATAGAATACAAATAAGAAAATTATGGTTATAGCTCATACGTTTCAGCAATAACTAAACTAAGTTAACTAAACAGCTTACTTAAAACTAAGTTGTAAGATGTAAGATTGTAAGATGGGACAAAATGTAAAACCCAAATATATGCTGTTTACTAGAGACACACTATAAGTCCAAAGACATGAGTGCTAAAGTGAAAGGGTGAAGAAAGATCAACATCAGTCTGGTCAGTGAAGAGTGCTGTAACTATACTAACAACAGCACAGTGGGCTTTGGGTTCAGACATTTTTTTTTAAGAGAAAAGAGGTATGGACCTTTCATAATGATAAAATAGTCTTCCAGGAATATATCACAAGTCTAAGTATAAGTACATCCAATTACATAGCTTCAAACTCTATTAAAAAAAAAAAGAAAAACATGACTAGAAGAAAAAAAATGAATCCATAATCATAGTAGAATGCTTTCAACAACTGATAGAAAAAGCAGAAAGCTGTAAGTCAGGATTCAGGCAGAGGGTGTGATATCCCAATTAACAAACTTGACCTATTTGACATTCTTTACCATGAAAGTCTGCAGCCAGCAATGATAGTACAGATTCTTTCCATGAAGGATTCCACAGAGCATCATCACTGAATGTTGTATGTATTGCATTTATTGACATTGTAAGCAAATCTCACCAAATTTTGTAGAATTCTGACACGTTCTCTGACCACGGTTAAATAGAACTACTAATCAATAAGTAAAAGATAACTGAAAAAAATGAATAGCCTTTTAAGACATTTATTATATCAGTTTAAAGTGTGTATTTTTCATTTTTTAGTAGACATCATATCAAATTTAATACTAAAAACTTGTTATATATAATATTTCCTAAACTATTTTTGATGTCAACATTTATAAAGGAACTTGACTTATCTTAATTGCATCCCGGTGCTGGGCAGTGGGTAGTGGTCAAACACAGGAGGTCCGTCTGTCCACTTGAGATCCTGACTCAGTCTCTTGGTGGCTGCGTGATCTTAGACAAGGTGCTTAAGTCCACTGAATCCAATTTGCTCATCTGTACTATGGGTATAATGATGGCAATTACATCACAGTCTGGGTGAAAGGACTAAAAAGATAATGCTGATGACATAGCACAAAAATAGTTTCAGAAAATTTACTGGAAAGCATCTGGCACATAGTTTTTTCCTGTTAATCAATCTCTCCAAATCCATGAATGTTTTGGAACTCAGAAGACATACCTTGGTGCAAATATTTCTCACAACAGCACTGTTATAATTCACTAACCTCTTATTTAAGACACTTGCTTGCCTTTGGGAGAGTTATGTTTACAAACCCATAGGAGAACTAAAATGCTACAATACTTCACATAGTCCATTTAGTAGTAAAACTAGCTTAAACATTATTTTCTTTTTTTAATTTTGCTTTTTGTGTCTGAAACAAATACTATGATAGCTAGGTTCCAAAGGACAAATATTTACCATTAAAATAACAGATCATTTTTGTTATACATTAGAGAGAAGCTCCTGTTTGCAAAATATTAATTAATCATTTTCTGATGCTTTGAAAAACACTAGTGCCTATAATTTATATTCAAAACAATAGAACTTGGAGTCATTTTAGGTATGGATACTATACAATAATAATTTCCTTTAGGATCTTCCAAATTATATTTTTCTTTTTTTTAAGGATTTTATTTATTTACTTTTAGAGAGAGGGGATAGGAGAGAGAGAGAGGGAGAGAAACATCAATGTGTGGTTGCCTCTTGTGTGCCCCACACTGGGGACTTGGCCTGCAACCCAGGCATGTGCCTTGACCGAGAATCAAACCAGTGACTCTCTGGTTCACAGGTTGTCACTCAATCCACTGAGCCACACCAGTCAGGGCTCCAAATAATATTTCTTTATATACTTAAATAAAAATGTTATACTCTAAATATTTCTTTACAATGAGGATTATATTATTGGTGAAATTGTATAAAATAATTGTATTCATTAGACATAAATTTTCTGCAAGGAAATTGTTGACTCTATTTATTGAAACTATTTTTAAAGTTCCTAAGACTGTCTTGTGCAGAGAGGAAAAGACATACTTTTGGTGCTCTAAAATAGCAGGGTACAAATCCAGTCATTTTTTAAAATTTTTTCAAACTTTATTGAGCTATAATTAACATATAATATTACATAGTTTTAAGATATACAACATAATTTGATATTTGTATACATTGCAGTGATTACCATGATAAGTTTAGTTAACACCCATCACCTCATAGTTACAATTTTTTTTCTTGTAATAAGAATTTTTAAGATTTACTCTATTGGCAACTTTCAAATATATAATATAGTATTGTTAACTGTAGTCACCGTGCTGTGCATTAGGTCCCCAGAACTTATTTATCTATATAACTGGAAGTTGGTACCTTTAAAAGATTGAGGTATAATTGACATATAATACTATATTAGTTTATGCAGACAACTGTAATTGAACAATAATAAAATAATTAAAAAATAAAAAAAACAAATGCATTGGATTTAAAAAATACAGGGGCAGGCAAAAGGAGGTTTGCATTTGTGAGTACATGAAACACAGTGTTTATTCTTGTGTTATTATTTATTAATTATTGGATTATTTATTATTATTAACTTGCTTTTGCCCACCCTTATATAAAGTGGAGCAACTTGGGAAGCTACAGTTCTTGGGCATTCAATGTCTTTGTAAAAGGTGATGTTAAAGGTCATTTACACCGGAGACAGAGTTGCGTCTCTGCAGACTATGTCTTTGCAGAAAAATCCTTTCTATCGATAATACAGAGGTTTCTCCAAAAAATCCAGTCATTTTTTAAATAAATGTTCTGTGAATGCCTGTGTTGTAAATTGCAGACTTGAGTGTAACTAATGAGAACACTATAAATTTAGAACTTAATGCAACTTATACAATGATAAGTTACACAATTTAGATTAAGTAGATAAGTTCCATGAAAGACACACTATCAAACTTGACATAAATAAAAAGAAAATTCATAGGCTTAAAAAAATGAAAACTTTAATTGAAAGTTCATTTCCCTAAGAAGAAATTTCAGTCACAGATGCCTTTATTGGTAGATTCCCCCAAACACTTAATATTACTCAATCTTTTTCATAAACTAAAAGATGTTAGGAACATTTCTCAATTCATTTTATAAGGCTAGTATTACTTTATAAAGTCGTTACATTAAAAAAAATCTATATACCAATATCTTTCAGGCATGTAAAAGCAAAAATTTCCTAAATATGTTAGAAAATAGAGCCCAGTTCTAACTAGAAATAAAATATTATAAGCAGGTATACTTTATCCCAGAAATGCAAAGTTGTTTTAAAATTTAAACATCAGTTCATAAGATTCTTAAATTACGAACATAAAGCAGAAAACGATAGATGCACATAATGAAATTTATAAAATTCAACACAGACTGTGATGGAAACTCTTAGTAAAATAAGAATAAAAAAGAATCTTCTCAGACTCTTAAAAGACATATAAACCTGTAGTTATTATCAGACTTAATAATGTCCATCGAAGATTAGGAAAAAAGAATGAATTTCAGTCTCACTACTTCTACTTAACATTTTCTTTGGAAATCTACTGGATACAACATGAAAAAAAATAAAAGATAAATAAGATGATGATATATGTAGAAATCCTAAGGAATCTTCCAAATAGCTACCAGCATTAATAAAATAACAAGATACATGGACAAAATATAAAACTTAGTTATATATCTTCACACTAGCAGTCAAAAACAGGAAAGCAAAATTTGAATAAATTATTTGCAATAATATTCAAAAACACAAAGTCCTTAGGAATAAATTTAACAAAGATGTATACAGAATATTGCAAAAGATAAAGAACTAAATAGATGAAGAGTTATATTTATGTCTTATGTCCTAAAAGACTCAGCATTGCAGAAATGTCAACCCTCCCCAAACTGATCTATAGATCCAAGGCATGCCCAATCAAATTCCCATCAGGCCTTTTTTAGGGAGTGGGGAATGATAGACTGATTTGCAAATTTGTAAGAATATGCAGAGGATTTGAATAGCCATAATAATTTTAAAAAAGAACAAAGTTGGGGGACTTACATTATCTGGTATTAGGACTTACTCAAACCTACAGCAATCAAGAAAGTGTCATGTAACATGAGAATAAACGAATAGAGCAATTGAACATGATAGTAGACTCAGAAACAGAATTAGACTTACACAGTTACTTAAGGAAAATATAAATATGTATCTTATAATTAAACCCTTCATGACATTAATGAACTCTTCATGACATTGACATTAATAGCTGCTTTATTTATACTAGCCAACTGGAAACAATACAATTGTCTATCACCAGGGAATGCATAAACAAATAATAGTATGTTCACATATGGGAATACTCAGAAATAAAAAGAAACAAATGATTGGTTCATGCAATATCAGGTTGAATCTGAAAAATATTAGGCTGAGCAAAAGCAGTCAGACACAAAGGATATTTACTGACTCTGTTTATATGAAGTTCTAGAAAAGGCAAAATTAACATCTAATAACACAGCTTATCAGTGATTTCTTGGGAATAGTAGTGTGCTTAGTTCACAGGAAGGGAGTCACAAGAAAACTTTTTGGAGTGAAAGTAACTGTTTTTATCTTGATTGTGATAGTCAGTGCATTGATGAGTGTGGTTGTTAAATCTGATTAAATTGTACACTCGTCATGGGTGTATTTTATATTATATAAATTGTACTTCAGTATAGTTGGAATAAGAGCAAGTTGCAAAAACAGCATACCTAACTATAGCCTAGACTTGTTTGCTCGTCTGAACTTCAATTTATTTAAAACTTCTGATCATATTACTATTTTTCTTATACTTTCCCCAAAATTTTATTGCCACTTTTTTATCATAATTAAATAATATTTTGGTCTTTCTGGTTAAGGTTTTACTTTTGATATTTAGTACCTTGTATATCCTCCAGAACAAAGTTTGTAAATAAACCTGATGCCCCTTACTTAGGCCCTCTTTACTGATGTTTATGTCCGTGTGTAGTATGCATTATAGATGACTATGATTTCCACTGATGAAGATCAATTCACAATATGGCAAATTCCAGGAAATCCCAAAATTAGATTAGAATGATTTCTATCCATGTAGACTGAAACCTACATTCAAACAAATGTACTATTGTTTTTGAAAATCAGCTTACTTGAAGGTATTAAACCAGTTGGTTTACATCTTTCCCCCACCTACATTTCCAAAGTAGGCAATAATTTATTTTCTCATTCTTTTCAGATATCTGACTTTAAGTGCCATCACAAGCACTGTCACTACTGTCACAGCTGAGGTCACTATTATGTAGTGACAGGCACATTGCAGATGCACTCTTTCTTGCCTTCTTTAGTACTTTCTCAATGACTTCATACTCGTTATTCAAATTCAAATTAGTGAGGCTTATCTAATCTTCTTCTGTTGTGAAAACATCTTATTATGGTTACTTTTTCACCAATGATTATCAGATTAAAGGGAAATTTTCTAGAGTTGACCATCATAAAAATAAGATATCTTGGTTTACATCCTGATATCATATTTGAATATAGTTGAATTCCACTGCATAAAATATTGGCTTAGGAAATGTTTTTGTACAGAAGATGTGTTTGCACAGAATTTTGACTGAAAATACAAGTAAATTGGGCCTTTTAACAATCCTCACGACATGCCTTTCTACAAATTCTCCTGTATTTGCCCTCTCCTAAGCTGATTTATAAGGCATGTTGGGGAAAGGTTGAGAAATCCATCTTGGACACAAAGCAGTGATTTTGATGTATAAGCTTTCAGGAAAGCATTTATGTGTTTGTGCCTCGAGCTCAAAAACTCATCCAAAAAGCCAGCTAAAGTTTTTGTTAGTTAGAAAAATAAAATGTGATTTTTTATTACAGGTACCAGAGTAGACAGTCTATACTGCTCTAAGTGTGAGAGAGATGTGTATCCTAACGTCTGTCAGGGGAGCTTAGTGAGAAGGAGCCACTTTATCAGAGGAGGAACTGTTGAGCCTTTAAATGTAGCAGCTGCAAACAGAATGGAGAAAGAGTGAGGCTCTTGCTCAGAAGAATAGAAGCAAGTGGGCGAGCATCAACATATATCTACATATAGATGCAAAAAGATTCTGGAATATCTGAAATTCAGGTCTATGCCTAAAGCTAAGAGCATACAGATAGAACTATATCCGTAGGCCTTTACATGTCCAGTCCTTCAAGTGGTTTAAGGATGAACTTGAACTTGTGACATAGCCAGAGGAAGGGAAAAAAAAAACTTGAACTGAGTTACCTAAAGCTAACTTACTCTAACCCAACTTTGATTTTACTGGGGTTCAATCAGGGACTATCTGTAAAATGTATTGCATAGAATTCACAGTTTAATGCATAAAATAAGATAGTCACCATAGGAGAAACATAGGGTTGACATGAAATGTAATTTTCACTGATTCATTAAAATTATAATAGACTTTGATAGAGAAAGATAATGAATTTTACAATAGGTCTTGAAAAGTCTTGATTTTGTTCTTTACATATGCAATCCAGATTCCTGACAGAATACTTCACTATTGTCATTTCAATCTCAGCTGTGAGTCCAGGAGTCAATGAAAATACAATTATTTCCATTTGGGCAGATGAAATTGCCAGAGGATATAATTAAGGGAGGCTTCAAACTAATTGCTTTCTCAAAAAATGTAAAAGAGTATGAGGGGAGTCAAGAGTGCACACAGGTCTCTAGAGAAAACCAACCCATGTCAATAAAGAAAGAGAGTAAAAGAGAGACAGAAAGGAAGGAAAGGAAGAAGGAAGGAAGGAAGGAAGGAAGGAAGGAAGGAAGGAAGGAAGGAAGGAAGGAAGGGAGGGAGGGAGGGAGGGAGGAAAAATCACAGTCCCTTTGGGCACTCATGTGCATGAGGTAAAACTATAGGATGACAGAAACAAAAGAGAGATGGGAAGAAAAGGAACATTTGACACAAGTAGTAACTTCTGAGTACCACTTGCCAAAAGATATATCTTGAGAGATGTTGTTCAAACAAAGTTTTCTTTAGTTAAATGTGTCTGGTGAAAATACTGCACAATGTATTCCTCTTGTTGATTCAAAGTATCTAGAATATGTGAGCCTTTGAGAAGTTCTAAAGTAAAGAGATGTTGGACACTTCATTGTCCTAATGCTGTGTACATATTTTGGAACTCCATAGTATTTGACAATGAAGTTCTTCTTTAGGGGATCTTTAGCTGAAAGGTTTTTAATATTTCTGCTGCTTATAAACCCTACGGCAAGAAAATGCCTAAATAAATGGAATAGTCTTGCAATGAAATGTTATATATATGTGAAAAGAAATTATAGCTACAAATACCAATATGAATAGATTATAAGCAAACAAGCTATATATCTGTTATAAAAATATATACAGTATAAGTTTACATACAGTTAAAACAGGCAAAACTACTAATTATAATATTTAAAGATATACATAGATAATAAGTATTAAAAAGTGAAATGATTATTACAAAAATCTGAATAATAATCATGTGTGGAGAAAAGAAGGAAGATGTGGTATGCTAGAGGCATATCGGGTAGAAAAGAGAGGAATTTCTTGGGTAGGGGCAATGTTCCATTTCTCAACCTGGATGGTAGTTACATAGTGTTTAAAATTATTCTTTATTGTGTGTATATACATATATGTGTGTGTATATAAATGTGTATATGTGTATATATATAGTTATATATACAGTATATATATGTATGCATATATACAGTATCTATATACAGTTTTAACTTATATAAATGCACGGGAGTGTGTGTTTATGTGCATGCACATACATGCATCCACATTCCACAGCACAGGAGCAATAAAGCATTCCTGAGTGGCAAAGGGTGATTTCTTTTTTAGTATGCCCACACTACCCAAAGCAATCTATAGATTTAATGCAGTTCCTGTTAAAATACCAAAGGCATATTTCACAGATCTAGAACTAATATTTCAAAAATTTATTTGGAACTGTAATGGGGTATAGGGCATGGGTCCCTGGAGGGCAGGGGAGCCCCACTGTCACCCTGAAATCCTGCAGGGGAACACAAAGGTGGCAAGAGGGGTGCCCACAGAGCAGAAAGTATAGCATTTAAGACATGTCACATAACAAAGGTAGGTTAACAGCATGCCTTCCTAAAAAGAAGATCTCAGAAGCTGCAGAATTATGTACCTGACTGTGAGAATGTGCAGTGACTCATGACATAGCAGGGGGAAGATCATAAGTGAGCTTGTATAAGTGAGCACCTGCATAAGTGATGGTGGGGCAGATGCCCTCCCAGGATGCCTGTGTGTTACTGGGAACTCTTGCCTTAACTAAAATGGCAGCCAAAGGAGGGTCAATGGCACAAAAATGGTGGGCACTGATGTACCATAGGAAGAGTTGGATACTAGATCACACAGGAAGTTTTGAGCTGGGCATTTAAAATTGGAGTGGAAGGTATGCCATGAGGTCAGGAGGGCTCCTTAGAAGTCTGCCTGCGGAAGATAGTGGCAGAGCCAGCAGTGCAGTGGAGACTGGCCTGGTCAATCACACAAAGACATAAGAGGTGCTTGGAGCTGAATTGTGACCAGGAATGTTAAGCCGTAGACTTCTGCTTTTCTGAAAGAGGGTACCTCTGAGTATCATACTCTGAAACTGACTTGTTTTGTCCAACAGAGGCAGGACTATTTGTTTTTGGATGTTTTTAAAGGAAGTGGGACTTAATGGCAGACATTTAATGGTATAACCTTTGAATGCATAACCATTTTCCTTTTCCACTAAACTCTTGGTTTGGGAGCCATGCTTCTTGGTGGTGGGTGATCAAACTCATAGCTGTTTCAGAACACCATGGCTGGTTTTGTAACAGAACCAAAAAAATGCTCTGAATGACCTCAGAAATCTTGAGAAAGAAGAACAAAGTTGGAGGGATCATAATACCCAATGTAAAACTATACTATAAGGACACTGTAATCAAAACAGTCTGGTACTGACATAAGAACAGACTCATAGATTAAATGGAACAGAACAGAGAGTCCAGAAGTAAATCCACACCTTTATGATCAATTGATATTTGACAAAGGAGGCAAGAGCATACAATGAAGTAAAGACAGTCTCTTCAATAAACAGTGTTGGGAGAACTGGACTAGTACTTGCAAAAAAATGAAACTAGACCACCAGCTTACACCATTCTTACACTAGAATGAACCAAATATTGAAAAAAAAAGACAAATATAAATCACAATACCATAAAAATATAAAGAAAACATAGACAATAAAATGTCAGATATCTTGTGTAGCAATATTTTTGTCAATGTGTCTCATAGGGCAGGAAAAATAAAAGAAAAAAACACAAATGTGACTACGTCAAATTAAAGTTTGTCGGCACAGCTAAAGAAGCCCTCAGAAAAATTAAAAGGGACCCACTGTATAGGAGAACATATTTGCCAGTGACACATCAGACAAGGGTTTAGTCTCCAAGATATATAAAGAATTCATTGAGTGACTCAACATCAGGAAGACAAACAATCCAATTAAAACTTTGGCAAAAGACCTTAATAGACACTTCTCCAAGGAGGACATACAGGTGACCCACAGACACATGAAAAAAATGCTCAACATCACTAGCCATCAGATAGTTTATAATTCCTAGTTTTCCAGAAAATTTATAATGATTTTTCTTAGGGTGTTAGATTTATTTGCATTTTTCTCTATTGCATCTTATACAAAAGTAGTACTCATTCAGTGTAGTGTTGTTTGCCTTAGCAATCCTGTGCCCCTTCCCCTACACACACATCTTTTGGCCATGCCAAGGAATGAAGCTTGGGCTGATTTAACCTAGGCATCTTCTTTACTCCTTAGATGAGTTCAATTTTATATGAAGAGGCCCATCAGGGCAATAGAGTTCTCATATTCTACTGTGCCTTCAGCTTTGTAAAATTTAGTATTAGAAATAAGCTTAATATTTTATCTTTTAATATATTAGTATGACTCCTAGGTATATCAAGATTATTATCAAACTATTTTGACTTGTAGTAATTATAATAACTAAAATTAAACTCGAGAGAGGGGAAGATGGCAGCGTTGTTGGAGGGCTCATAATCCCCTTCCCCTATGCATGGGAGACAATCTGGCCAATCTAAGGAGGAACAGAGCAAAGGGCCAATGATATCGCAACATTTATGAAAATAGGACATCAAAATTATAACAGACATTGAAAAACCAGACGGTAAGGAGACTGCTTCAGGATAAGAAGGGCCCAGAAATCAGTGCAGGGACCAGGGAGGTTGCAGTCCCCAGGCCTGGTGCTTCTGGGTCTGTCTCAGAGCACCAGGGAGAGCAGAATCACTGCTCCCTTTCCGGTCAAGAAGGATTGAGGAGCACCTGGGGAAGCCTAGTTGCTTGAAGGCACAGAGAAGGGAGTGAGACTGAGGAACATTCTCACAGGGGCTGCAAGCACCCATGCACAACCCAGGGAAGAGTAAGTGCTCCAGCCTGCATGACCAAGGGCGGCCTGGCTGTGCGCCCATGCCCCCAACCTGGTGAGAATGTGGTTTTCTGGAAGACCCAGACCCCACAGCCCTGAACAAGGGAAGGGCACCGGCATTCGCAGGTTCCTGGAGCCCATGGCGAATGGTGGAGAATTTGGGGAAGTGTGCGACCCCTTGTAATCCCCTGAGCGAGCACTGTGAACCCGGAGAAGAGGGGGTGCTTCGCACAACATAGAGTGGTAGAGCCTGTGGTGGTGAAGTTGGGGGAAGGGCGCAGCCCCTTGCGATCCTGGAGCTTACACCATGAACCCGAAGCATCAGATAGGCTCTGGGGAGAGTGCACGGCTAGCCCTGGGGACAGTACCTTGGAGACTGACTGAGTTCTGACTGGGAAGGGTGAAAGGCATTCCATTTGCCCCTCACCCTGCTGAAGCCAGCAAGACCAGAAAAACTGGTTTGGTCAGTTAGAAACCAACAAGAGGGTTTTTTTTTGTTGTTTGTTTGTTTTTTTTGGCTGTTGTTGTTGTTTGATTGTTTGATTTTATTTTGTCTTTTTTAAGTAACTTTTTATTTTTAACTCTTATTATTTTTATATCTCTCAATTCCTTACGTTTCTCTTCCTTTCATCCTAGTGCTATTCCTTTCACTCCAAATTTATTTCTCCTGCATTCCATCTTCTGCTTTCTTTTTTTGAGCCTGCAAGTTACTGCAAATTTGTATTATCTTTTTCTCTCTTTTCTGACATTTTTTATTTTAATAGTATTTTTGATATTCTTTTTCTTTCTGTATAATCTTCTTTGCTTGGCTGGTTATACTGTTATTTGATAGGTCCCCCCTGTTATCTCATTCACAGTGTGTTGATAATATACTGTCCTTCACTTGTGTTTCATTAGTACACCACTCAAGGTTTTATACTCCTTATTCTTGTTATATAGATCTCATAGATTCTGCCACATGATTGTTGCTTTAATATTACTGTAAATAAGACCTATTTTGTACATTTGTAAATACTACTCAACACTCCTCCCAGATCTCAGCCCAACTGGCAATTTCCTGAACTTTATTATAGGGGTTATCTCTATTCTTTTACACACTACTCCTATTTACTATTCTTTATTCCCACCTACCTCAGAATCTGACCTCCCACAGCCTCACAGCTTTTTAGATCTAACTAATATTCCTTTCCTCCCCACTAAGAGTCTTATCTTCTTTCCATATTTTCTAAAATATGGCTAGTGAGGTGGAAGATCATGGTTAACACTATACATAGCCAAAGGATCTCCCATCTCTTCTCTACTGGCTGCTACTGTAAATATCATAGAATACTGTCTTGCTGTCTTAAAAAAGAGTAGGGGAAGCTGTGAACACCAGGATACCTGAAAGAGAATGCACCACTGAATCTCACAGGTATTCTACCACAGAAGTTCACACCATAAACAGAAGGAACCAGAACAGATCAATTTAAGAAACAGAGGCTAACAAGAAGAGTCTCACAAACAATGGGAAGACAAAGAAACAATCCACAAATGAAGGGAAAGGAAGAAGCTTCAGAAAGAATGCTAAATGAAGTAGAGGCAACTCAACTATCAGATATTGAGTTCAAAGTAATGGTTATCAGGAAGCTCAATGAGCTCACAGTGAATTACTAGCAACTACAGGGAGACTAGAATGAACTCACTACAAACTATATCTACAAGAAAAAGGAAATAGTAACTATCAACAACAGTCCAGAGGAAAAAAAAGAATACAATTTCTGAACTGAAGAACACAGAGAAGGAATGAAAAGAAGGATTGATGAAGCAGAAGATCGGATCAGCAAATTGGAGGACAAAGTAGAAAAAGCACCCAGAAGGAGCAAGAAAAGGAAAAGAGGCTCAGGAAGAATGAAGAGGGATTAAGAGAAATGCAAGACAATATGAAACATAATAATATCCATATAATAGGGATATCAGAGGGAGAAGAAGAAGAGCAAGGGATAGAAAACCTATTTGAAAAGTAATGATGGGAAACTTCCCTAATTTAATGAGAGAAAAAGCCACACAAATCCAGGAAACACAAAGAGCCCCAATCAAGGGGAACCAAAGAGGCCCACCTCAAGACACATCATAATTAAAATGGCAAAATTTCAAGACAAAGAGAGAATATTAAAGGCAGCAAGGGAGAAACAGGAAGTAACATACAAGGAAGCCCCAATAAGGCTAGCAGCTGACTTCTCAATGGAAATACTCTAAGCCAGAATGGAGTGGCAAGAAATATTCCAAGTAATGAGAACCAGAGTTCTGCAACCAAGGCTACTTTACCCAGCAAGGCTCTCAATCAAGATAGAAGGCCAAATAAGAATCTTCCCAGACAAAAGAAGTCTAAAAGAATACACCTCCACCAAACCAGCTCTGCAAGAGATGCTAAAGGGACTGCTTTAAGGAAAGGACAGAAAAAAAGGAGAGAGACAGAACACAGGTACGTAAATCACAATGAATAAGTACCTATCAATAATAACCTTAAACATAAATGGTTTAAATGCTCCAATCAAAAGACATAGAATAACTGAATGAATAAGAAAACATGACCCACACATATGCTGCCTACAAGAGACCCACCTCAGGATAAAAGACCTGCACAGGCTGAAAGTGAAGGGCTGGAAACAAATTTTCCAAGCAAATGGACAGGAAAAAAAAAAAAAAGCTGGTGTAGCAACTCATTTCAGACAAAATAGACTTTAAAAAAGGGCCATAAAGAGAGACCCAGAAGGTCACGTCATAATACTCAAGAGAAGAATCCACCAAGAAGACATAAACATTGTAAATATATATGCACCCAACATAGGAGGGCCTAAATACATAAAGGAAATCTTAGAGGACTTCAAGAAAGACATTGACAGCAACACAATTATAGTGGGGGATTTTAACACCCTACTGTCAAAAATGGACAGATCTTCTGAACGAAATATCAACAAAGATATTGTGGCATTGAACAATGCCCTAGATGAAATGGACTTAATTGATATACAGAGCCCTCCATCCCAAAGAACCTAAATATACATTCTGTTCAAATGTACACGGAACATTTTCAAAGATAGACCACATGATAGGACACAAAACAAACCTCAACAATTTCAAGAAAATGGAAATCATACCAAGCATCTTCTTGGATCACAAGGGACTGAGACTAGAAACCAACCCCAAGGAAAAAAACCTAAAACACTCAAAATCATGGAGATTAAATAGCATGCTATTAAACAATGAATGGGCCAAGAATGAAATTAGGGAAGAAATCAAAAAGTGTCTGGAAACAAATGAAAATGAACTCACAACAACTGAAAACTTATGGGACACAGTGAAGGCAGTCCTGAGAGGGAAGTTCATAGCGATACACACATACCTAAAAAAGATAGAAACATTCCAAATAAACAACCTAACCCTATGTCTACAAGAAGTAGAGGAACAACAGCAAAGACAGCCCAGAGCAAGAAGAAAAAAGGAAATAACCAAGATCAGAGCAGAATTAAATGACATAGACACTAAAAGCACAATTCAAAGGATCAGTGAATCCAGGAGCTGGTTCTTTGAAAAGATAAACAAAATTGACAAGCCTTTAAGCAGGCTCATCAAGAAAAAAAGAGAGAAGACCCAAATAAACGCAATCAGAAATGAAAAAGGGGAGAGATTACAACTGATACCACAGAAATAAAAAGGATTGTAAGAAATTACTGTGAAGAACTGTATGCCAAGAAATTTGAAAGCCTAGATGAAATGGACAAATTTCAAAAGAAATATAATCTTCCAAAATTCAATGAAAAAGAAGCAGAAAGTCTGAACAGACCAATAACAGCAAAAGAAATTGAAGCAGTCATCAAAAACTCCCAACACACAAAAGCCCTGGACCAGATGGTTTCACAGGAAAATTCTACAATGCATTTAAGGAAGATCTAACCCTTACCCTTCACAGACTATTCCAAAAAATCCAAAAAGATGGAAGACTCCCAAACTCTTTTTATGAGGCCAACATCATCCTAATCCCAAAACCAGATAAAGACACAACAAAGAAAGAAAATTCAGGCCAATATTGCTGATGAACATTGACTCTAAAATCCTCAACAAAATACTGGCAAACCTCATCCAACAATACATTAAAAAGGTCATGCACCATGACCAAATGGGATTCATCCCAGGAATGCAAGAATGGCTCAATATTCACAAATCAGTAAATACATCACATAAACAAAAGCAAAGACAAAAATCACATGATTATATCAATAGATGCAGAAAAAGCATTTGATAAGGCACAGCACCCATTTATGATAAAAACACGCAGCTAAGCAAGAATAGAGGGTGCATCCCTCAACATAATAAAGGCCATATATGAGAGACCTACAGCCAACATCATACTCAATGGGCAAAAACTAAAATCTTTTCCACTAAGATCAGGAACAAGACAAGGTTGTCCATTTTCACCACTTCTATTCAATATAGTATTGGAAGTTTTAGCCACAGCAATCAGACAAGAAAAGGAAATTAAAAGCATCCAAATTGGAAAGGAGGAAACAAAACTGTCACTGTTTGCAGATGACATGGTAGTGTACATAGAAAATCCTATAAATTCTGCCAAAAAACTGCTTGACCTAATAAATGAATTTGGCAAAACAGCATGATGCAAAGTCAATGTCCAGAAATCAAAGGCATTTTTGTGCACTAACAATGAAACAGCAGAAGCAGAAATCAAGAAAAAAATCCCATTTGATATAGCAACAAGAAAAATAAAATACCTAGCAATAAAACTAACCAAGGAGGTAAAAGACCTGTATTCAGAAAGCTACACAACAGGGAAGAAAGAAATCAAGGAAGACACAAACAAATGGAAACATGTACCATGTTCATAGATCAGAAGAATTAACATAATCAAAATGTCCATACTACCCAAAACAATTTATAGATTCAATGCAATACCTATTAAAGTACCAATGACTTATTTCACAGACATAGAACAAACACTTCAAAAATTTATATGGAACCATAAATGACCCCGAATAGTTGCTGCAATTTTGAGAAAGAAGAGTAAAGTAGGAGGGATCACAATACCTGACACTAAACTATACTACAAGGCCACTGTAATCAAAACAGCCTAGTACTGGCATAAAAACAGGCACATGGACCAATGGAACAGAACAGAGAGCCCAGAAATAAAACCAAGTCTCTATGGTCAATTAATATTTGACAAAGGAGGCAGCAACATAAAATGGATTAAAAATAACCTCTTCAACAAGTGGTGTTGGGAGAACTGGACAGCTACGTGCAAAAAAATAAGATAAAACTAGAGCACTAACTTACACCTTACACAAAAATAAATTCAAGGTGGATAAAAGACAAATATAAACCGTGACTCCATTAAAGTCCTAGAGGAGAACATAGGTAGGAAAATCTCAAATATTTCACGCAGAAACTTTTTTACTGACATGTCCCCTAGAGCAAGGGGCATAAAGGAAAGAATAAACAAATGGGATCTCATCAAAATAAAAAGCTTCTGCATAGCTAAAGAAAACAGTATCAAAATAAAAAGAGAACCAACTGTATGGGAAAACATATTTGCCAATGATACCTCAGACAAGGGTTTAATCTCTAAAATATATAAAGAACTTACATGACTCCACTCTAGCTATCAGAGAAATGCAAATTAAACCACAATGAGATACCACTTCACATCAGTCAGAATGGCCATCATAAACAAAGTAACAAACAACAAGTGTTGGAGAGGTTGTGGAGAAAAGGGACACTAGTGCACTGTTGGTGGGACTGCAGACTGGTACAACTTCTATGGAAAACAGTATAGAACTTCCTCAGAAAATGAAAAATTGATCTGCCTTTTGACCCAGCAATTCCACTACTGGGACTATATCTTAAGAATCCTAAAACACCAATACAAAAGAACCTTTGCACCCCAATGTTCATAGCAGCACAATTTACAATAGCTAAGTGCTGGAAGGAACCTAGATGCCCATCAGTAAATGAATGGATAAAAAAACTATGGTACATTTACACAATGGAATTCTATGCAGCAGAAATAAAGAAGGAGCTCCTACCCTTTGCAACAGCATGGATGGAACTGGAAAGGATTATGCTAAGCAAAATAAGCCAGGCAGTGAAAGACAAATACCATATGATCTCACCTTTTAACAGGAACCTACACAACAAAACAAAGAAACAAGCAAAATACAGTCAAAGACACTGAAATAGAGGACAGGCAGAAAGTGACCAGAGAAGAGAGAAGAGGGAGTTTCAGGGGAAAAGGGGAAGGGTTTATAGGAACAAATTTAAAGGACATGTGGACAAAAACTAGGGTGGGGGTTGGTAATGGGAGGGAAGTGGGGAGGGATGGGTGGGTGGGCTGGAATGGGAGTAAAAGCAAAAAAACTATACTTGAACAATGATTAAAATAAAATAAAAATAATAAACTCAAAATTAAGATGGACTTAGAAATTACTACATTCCCTTTAGGTAGTTTAGCAGAAGTGGATCTAACAAGACTGAGTTAACTCATCATAAGATTAAAATGATACCTGCCATCCAATTCCATAGGTTTTTCTTTCTGCAAGATCATTTCCTAGACCAGGAATTGCCCATTACAACATAGTGTCCTAAATCATCTCTGTAGTCTCTCCTTTTTTTAAAATGAAGAGAATTGTGCAAAGGAATTACTTGCCTATAGTCCTGTATGTTGTGTTTACTCCAACTGTGCTCTGCTGGACACAGTGTGAGTGCTCGTGCCTCAACTGCCCAACAGTTCGTCTGGGGTCACTGCTGGCTTCCCTCTCTCTTTGTTTAAATTGTTTTTTATTGTTGTTCAATTACATCTGTCCCCAGTTCTTCCCCATAACTCTCCCCTTCCCGACCCACACTCCATCTCCCACATTCAATCCCCCCACTGTCTTTGTCCATGTATCCTTTGTACATGTTCCTTGACCACCCTTCTCCTTCTTTCCCCCATTATCCCCCTCCTCCCTTCCCTCTAGCTACTGTCAGTTTGTTCTTTATTTCCATGTCTCTGGTTCTATTTTGCTCACTTGTTTGTTTTGTTGATTAGGTTCCACTTATGGTGAGATCATATTGTGTTTGTCTTTCACTGCCTGGCTTATTTCACTTAGCATAATGCTCTCTAGTTCCCTCCATGCTGTCATGAAGGGTAGGAGCTCCTTTCATTCTGCTGTGTAGTATTCCATTGTATAAATGGCTTCTCTCTCCCTCCCTCCCTCCCTCCCTCTTTCTTTCTTTCTTTCTTTCTTTCTTTCTTTCTTTCTTTCTTTCTTTCTTTCTTTCTTTCTTTCTTTCTTTCTTTCTTCCTCTCTCTCTCTCTCTCTCTCTCTCTCTCTCTTTCTTTCTTCTTCCTTTCTTCTCCCATTTTTCCTTTCTTTTTGTTCTTTGTTTCTCTCTCTCTAAATCTCTGCCTATTTCTCTTTCTCCCTCCATGTAGATATATGTATGAGGCTGTGTACTTCTAGACAAACACTCTTACACACTTTGTTTTCCCATTTCATCTTTACTTTTCATAATATTTTCCTATAATAAGTATTAAAAATTTCAAAAAAATAGAAAACAAGTCACATACTGATAAAAATATTTGCAAATGATACATCTAGTAAGGACTATTTCTCAAATATATAAAGCTCACTTAAAACTCAACCATAAGTAAACATATAACTGTATTAAATAATGTGCCAAAAACCTTCATAGATACCTTACCAAAAAAGATATATGGATGGCAAATAAATACATGAAAACATGTTCTACATTATGGGTCATTATGGAAATGCAAACTAAAACATATGTGATAGCACTACACCATGTTACAATATCCAAAATTCAAAATGCTGACAACACCAGATTCCAGTGAGGGTGTGGAAGCAACATGAATTCTGATCTGTTGTTGTGGGAATAAAAAATGGTACAGCCACTTTAAAAGGCAGCTTTGTGATTTTTTACAAAACTAAATGTAATCTTACCATATGATCTAACAATCATTCTCCTTGGTATTTATCAAAAAGAGTTGAAAAGTCATGTCTACACAAGAACCTACACAGGAGTGTGAATTTCTTTGGAGAAAAGGAGCTCTACATCACACAAAGAAGTGTTGCTTCCTCTGCAGTTCAAGCCAGATGAGAAATGTTATATAAAGCCCACATGTTGTTTGAGGCAGAGTGGACTGGTGTGGGATTGGAAAGAAAGAGAATAAAGGGGAGAGGGAGTGGATATTGATCTGAGGCAGCAGAAAAAATTTAGGAGCTTTTTTTCTACTGATAATAAATACAAGAGTATTTTTTTTGTGTGTGTGTGGGGGGATCAAGTATATTCCACAGGAATGAACTTGATCCACAGGAATGAAAGCCATGCAGAAGCTAATTCAAATCCTTCTGGAGGCGTTGCCCATAGAAAATGTGATCCCAATGAAAGGATGCACAATGCAGATCCCAAGAGCTGAGGAAGAGCTAGACAGAGCCCACCAAAGAAATCTGCACTATCTTTCAATGTGGATTCACTGAAATATTTTTAGTGTGGTTCCTGATCCCTGAAAAAGCATCTACAAGAGCATGGATGAGGTCCAGAGAAAGTCTGTTTCAAACATCTCCCCTCAGCTGAGATAAGTGGTGCCAAATCACCAGGAAAATTGTCTTCCTCTCTTTTTCCACTTTGCAACCTGGAGGGACCAGCAACTTTCCCATTTCAGGCTTTCTACAAATAGCAGGCTTAAGCTGGAAAAAGGAGAGAAACATTTACTTTAAAAAAAGTTCAAGTTATGGCTACCAACTCCAAAAATATAAAAACTTTTTTTTAATTAACAGAAATATTTTAATCTCCACCATATTTATCCATCAGAATAAGTAGCTTGCAGTGGAGGAGGTGATGATTAAAATAAATAAAGAAAAATAAATAAATGGAGGCTCTGCTGGGTAGCTCAGTTGGTTAGAGTGGCATCCCAATACACCAAGGTTGTGGGTTCAATCTCTGGTCTGGGTACATACAAGAAGCAATCAATGAATTCATAAATGAGTGGATAAGAGATTGATGTTTTTCTCCCCTTCCCCCTCTCTAAAATCAATCAATAAAAAAGTGAATGGAACCCCAAACAATAATGTAAGAATCTGTAGGGTGTTAACTCTGGAAAAAAGGGTGCTTTTCCATTAACAAAAGTTAGCAAGAGTAGACAATCATTAATTGGACAATCAATAAATTGGACACAATTTATTAAGATTTTTATACTGTGGAGCATAGGTAGTTGTGTTTATCTCTTAGTCAATAAGTTAAAAAAATCCAAATTTGCAGCAGTTTCACTCTTCCTTAAGACTTTATTTGTTGCTTCCATTTTTTTTAAATACTAAGAACTCTATTCAGACTGCCTAATTCTTAGCATAACTAAATTGTTATTTGATTTTTAAATATACAAACTCTACTTCTGACTCAATTTATATTAAAGCCCAGTTGAAAAATTGTATTATGTACATATTTCCAGTAAGTAATTTCCTCAGTTATGTCTCCTGTGGTTTCATTTAAGCCATCATAGTGTAAACCCTTTCCAAAAGAGCGCATAAAAATCGTACTAAATTGTGAGGAAATGTGCAGTTGGTGGGAAAAAAAGAAGCCATTAGGACATAAGAAGAGTGTCTGTTATACCATTTGTTTAGTTAAACCAAGTTCAGGTTTAGTAGCCCAGCTCTTAGATAAAGTGCACAGAAAACGTCTTAAACTTTTTAGTTATATTCTTGCTCCTGGGGACCATTAAGAAAGTCTTTAGATTATATATTGAGAGCATTCCAGCAGAGTAAAATAAAGTATGTTATTTAAGGTTCTGAAGGCCATTCTCATCTTGGCTTTACCTACTGATGCAAGCAGGCAGCTATTTGAACAGATTTTTTTCTTTCTTCCCAGGATCTTTCATTACTCAGAACCATATTATTTTGTTGAAGCACTAAGTGATGAATAATTCCATACATGTCTTTTCCATTTTACTGTAGTTTCAGAAGCATTGAATGCCTTCAACAAATAAAACAGTAGGGCTTCTCTACATTACTTAAAGTGCCAGCGTTACAGTGTCAGCCCTTACAGATCAGCCTGTACACTACATAAATCAAAGGCATATCCATTTCCCCCCAACACACATAAGTAGAAGTTACCAGAATGTCCACAATTTGTATTCTGTTGAATGAGAGCAAAGTTCTAGAAGAAAAGAGCATATGTAAATAGGTAACAATTTCCTGAACAAACAAGACCAGTAAACAGATATTACAATACAATGTACAATATAATGAACATAATTATCAAAGTGCTATTTGGGTACCTTAAACAGTGCCATTAACTTTTTTGCTGGAAACAGGTAACTTTTTCCAAATGTATGTAACATTTGGCAGAAACACAAGATCAAGTAGAGAAGAAACAATATTTCAGATGAGGGCGGTAATGTGAAGGAGAGTTTTGGGAGTCACAGGCTCTGCCTGCCAGATGGCTGATAGTGAGCAAGGAAGAAAGGATGATAGGAGGTGGGGCTGCCTTGGGTCTAGATGTTCAGTGACCATAGATACCCCAAAAGAAAGTTAAAAATTTTCTCTATTTTAGCTTTGGTGCAGGTAATATTTTAAAAACAATATGTCTACATTTTATTTAAAATGTTACAAATGTTTGCCTTATAGTCGAGGCTCTGTCATATTGTTCTTTGCGTCCCCAGCCCTGAGCAATGCCCACCTCTCATCCTAGTCATGTCTTATTGTGGTTGTATTTAACAGAAATGCCATTTAGGCACCCTTCGTAAGCAAAGCTTTGGTGTGCAGTTTCGACATTTTCTGAGCTGACCTGAATGTGAGTTGTGAAACAATTTGTATTTATTTTTATGAATAGATGGAGAAATGGATGGGAGGTAATAAGTCACTTAACTTATAGTGAATGGAATTTTTGCCCAGCATGCAATCATCAATAATATCATTCTGTTATTCTTTGCTCTTCACTTGAGACAAAGTAGGTGAGGCATAAAAATAGTTCTTCTGAAGAAAGGGAGACCATATGATTGGGTGACTTTTTAGGGAGTATTATTATTATTAAACTGTTGGGCATACCCCACAACACCTAAGCATTAAAAATATTTTCCCAAAGTTGCCCATCTCACTTCATTAGAAGAGAAGCTGCCTTTTTGCAATCAGATAATTGCCCACATTGGTGTCTTAGCACTTAACACATGAGAGCCTTTCTTTGAATTGTTTCAAAACCTATAGAGAATTGAAGAGTTTCCTCTTTTTTTTTTCATTAAGAAAGGCAGACAAGAGGTTTTACCCATAGTCATTTTCTGTGAAGCCATCCCTGTCAGTCCTTTCCCTAGGAAGGGGACTTACCTTGTTTTTTGTAATGAAGAAGACTAACAATAGCGATGTTATTAATTCATAAAATTTCCTTCTTTATTTAAGCATTGCACTTTCAAATAGGAAGATCACAACTTAGGAAGTAGCAGGATAGCAAGGAATAAAGACTCAGAGCATACACACACACACACTATATATATTTACCTATATATAGTATATATACCTATACCTTTATATATATCTACACACGCGTGCGTGTGTGTGTGTGTGTGTGTATCTCAAAGGACAAATGGTCCAAACCATCTTTTCTAGTGACAGTTTATCAAGTCTATAATTATTTGTGCAGATGAAGAAAGAGCTATACTGAGCAAATGGACAAAAACTACCTGTAAGGCAGAAATGGTGTAAGTTATGCAATGTTTCAATAAACTGTTTTAAATTAAAACTTTTTTTAAATTACAGTTAACATCCCATATTGTATTAGTTTTAGGTATGCAGCTTAGTGGTTAGACATTTATATAACTTACAAAGCAGACCCTTAATAAATATCACACCCATGTGACATGACACTACATGTAGGTATTACAACATTGACTACATTTTGCAACAAATGAAGGAAACCTGTACAAACAGAAAGGTGCACATATTATACAGGGTAGAATGATTGACTGGAAGAACAGTGAGGTAAGGTGCTAATGAGAAATATCTAGAAAGAATAAAAGAGGAATGTTGTAGAGTTTTATGATAGCCGTTACCTCAATCCTCAGAACCTCAGCACCTGAAGACCAGTGTAAAGAAGAGAGAGAGAGAGAGAGAGAGAGAGAGAGAGAGAGAGAGAGAGAGAGAACAAAGTAACTTGTGACAATGGAGTTTGACCAGTGAGACCTTGATGTTTGACTTCTTTCTTCATTGACTGATTCTACCATAGAGACAATAAGACTGGAAGTGTTAAAAAAGGAAACAAAATACCTTAAACCGAGCTTTTTTGTAGTGGGATGTCATATACATCAAAAATAATAATATATAAGTGAAAGATCATGCATGGGAGGGCAAGCCTTCCTAACGAGAAAGGAAAAGCCAGATTGGGAGATCTTTCACTTCTGCTCACTCAGCCTCCTGTCCTTCCTGAGGAGTACAGTAAGGATGCCTCTGTGATGCAGCCAGATCACAAACTTCAGGACAAATGCCAGACAATAAAGACTGCGAGCAAAGAGATACACAGAGCACTTTTTGTCTCTTGTAATTTAAACAAACAAACAAACTTAAAAAAAACTTTCTTAAACAGCTGTACACTCACTGGACTGGTTACACATAGAACACTTATTATATGAAAAGGGTAAACCCTCATCTGTTTAAGTTTTTACAATGTTTTCATCACTTGATGACTATCAATATAGCTAGTCTATTGAATGTTAGTGCTTCCTGTTATAAAGATCTAATGCTTACATCATTCACTGTCAGTTAAAATGAGGATTAATTTTGGCTCAGAGTCTCAGAAATAGAATTCATCAGATGATGGAGGGAAGCCCAGCTGAATTTACTTGAATAACTGAGAAAAATCAGAAAGAACAAAATATAAACAAGTTTAAAATGTAAAATAATATAATAAGTTTTATTCTATTTCATGGCTGATTATTTATGAATATAAGTAGATATTTAATAAATTTTCCAAATTATTTTCATGAAGAATAAATTAGGTTGGATTATTTCTCTACAGCAGACTAATACAGGCACAGATTCTTTTTATTATATATATTTTTTACCATCATTGATGTTAAAGTATTTTGAAAGCTCCAAAGTGGAGAAAATATATCCTTTAATCTATTTTTCTTGCTAAATTGTTTGAATATGTAGCTACTATTAAACCAGTTAATTAAAATTGTGTAGTGTTTCTTAACTGCAGTTTACCTACTTATTGTGGAAAATGAATGGATTAAAAAAATCTGAGTTATTACATTGTATATAACTTAGAACATCTTTGGGAAGATGCAAATTTTATCAAAATATTAGTTTAGAACAAAATATTTAATAACTATGTACCCTTCATATTCTCAATGTCAAGATTTTAGTTTGTTCTAAATGGTTGTTATGGTTTAAATGAGTTAAGGGCTGCAATGTATTTTTGATCACTGGAAGAAAATACACAGTAAGAAAAATTGTTTTGATCTTAAAATATTAGAAAACCAATAAAGACACACAGAACTGTTTTCTTTGCTTTTGAAAAGTGACTTGGATCAATATAGCACTTATATACAGTCTAGACAAAAAATTGTTTCAAATTCATTTTCATTCCATGATATTTTATAGATATTCATTTGATTTCTGTAATGGGTTCTGAACATTTAAAGATAAAAGCCTTTAACTCATCTTTCTTTGGTATCCTACAAAGTTCTTAAGAATTTCTATTTCTACTAAAATTATAAATATGATTTACTATGGAATTGAGTGCAAATTAACATTTATTTATCTATTCAACAGTGTGCCACATGCAGTGAAACACTGAGAAACCAGACATGTATACACTCTGTCTCCATGGCATTTCCAGTGTGTTCAAGAGGTAGCCCTTTATGAAGGATATTATTAGACAAGATAAATAATGAAGTAATTGCAGTTATGAGAGGAGTAGTTCAGGTATTTTAGGAAATTTAAGATGTGGGACCTAATGTAGTCTTAGGATGAGAGGTGGCTTCCCAGGGGAAATGATTATAAATTAAAACCTGAAAAATAAGTAGAAATTAGCAAAGTATAGTGGGAGGAAATGGATCCCGTGTAAAGGTGCACACTAACTGGATTGTCAGAGGTGGGAGAGAGCACTGATATTTCCAGAAAGGGAAAATAACTGAGCATCGATTGGAGGCAGAAGTTCGAAAGTGAGCTGTACGGCAAAGGATCAAGTTCGATCATTCCTCTAGAAAGCCAGATTTCTGTAGCCTGCCCTCCTTTCTCCTCACTGTTCATCTTTAGTCTTCCGTTTGTTTTAGTCTGATTTTCTTTAAGACATTCATCGAACATTTCCTCATTAATCTGTTGTTCCTTTAAAAATAGCTAACATTATAACTTTTTGCCAAATTTGGGCACATGGGTGCTTGCCAAGTCTGGAAGCCACGGTCCTAGAGTTCAGAGTTATACAAAGAATTTCTGTCTAAAGTCTGGCTGCCATAAACCTGGGCTGTCAGTTTGGTATCTGCCTTCAATCTTCCACTAGATAAACAAAGACAAGAAATGCTGTGCTTTTCCTGGGGATAAGGGTGAGGGCAGTGACGCTGACACCTCCAGTTGTCCTTATTAATCCACCCTGTTAATGCTATTAGGACGCAGTTTAGAATCAGACGAGGTCTCCGCCTTACCACTGAAAGCTGTGTAAGCATAGCCAAGCTACTCATTCCTTTAAGGTTTCATTGTTTCTTTTGTAATGCTGGTGTCAGAAAACCTCCGTCTTAGTGTTGCCATCAGGCTTAAAAACAATTATTTTCAGAAAGATTTTAGAACAGTGTCTAGCAACTAGAAAGAGAGCAATACGTGACATATATTGTTAATTTTTTCTGAGCTTTTTTTTATCTTTAAAATAAACATGATGTTGTCTACCTCGAATGATCACTGTGAAAAAATAAATAGATTAAGACCACAAAAGCACATTAGGGGATCCTAGTGCACAGTATGTACTCAACTAACATGAATTTCCCACTCTTTAGCTGAGGGTATAAAAAAGACTGTTGCATTCAAGACTGTCCATATTTCTCATATGTCCAGTTATCTGGGAGAAGGGAAATGGTATGTGTAAACAGATACAAGAGAAAATGGAACATGCCCCAGGGAAGTCATGGAAGTGAATTACTGGTACTACCTTCACTGCTAGTAATTATAACAGTGGGGATAGTTGTCACTCCTCAATTGCTCACACTATTGATTGAAATACTAGGACTTTTAAGTCAGTTGGTAACCTGCAAGGATTTGTATGAATTTTTGCACCAGTTATGGAAACTCACCCTGTTCTGGTTAATTTATTATAAAATGTATACTAAAAAGTGCAGTGTTACTTATGTTGACAGAGGGTAATTAGAAATTTCACTGAATTACATGTTCATTAATATTTTATCTTAAAGAATTAAAAATATCAATTCAAATTTTATTTACATTTTAAAATGTATGAAATGTCTAGTTTTCCTCTGAGGCTACAATCCCCCAAACTTTATGATTTCATCCTCAGACTGCACATACAAAACAAACAGAAGACTTGCCAAAACACAAGGACAAAATAATTCTCTGTGATTTTTTTACAGAGATTATTGTTTATAAAATTTGGATCACATTAAGAATGTAGCATTGCCAGATAAAATATTATTATCTGGCTTTTGGTATCCAACACTGATTCTTGATCTTTAATGTTCTTTTTTAGATATTAAGAACCACAAAGCTATTTGTAATCACTCAATTTTGCTGTCCTTTACTTTTCAGTAAAAACATGATAAAAAAGGTGATGCAAGTCAGTTCAGAGAGGTATTCACAGATTTTCTAATAGTATGGACTGGGCTATGATCTCAATATGAATGCATTGTAATTTAAGAGTCACGGGTTCACCATAGAAAATTAAAACAATACTATGCGATATCCTCCATCATTCTTTTCAATGCATAAATAATGTATTGGCCAATGTTGGCTATTGGTAGACAAATAAGAGTTATCTTCAATTCTTTTGATGAATTTATTATTAAATTTAAAGTTAAATTTCAAAAGACCTCCACCAAGATGATTTTCCAAACTTAGTTTAAACTTTCTTTTGGCTCAGACCCCTTCTGTTGATCCTTCACAGACTCTGCATTTTCTCTTTTGAATAGTTGCATATACCCTTAATATCCCATTTTTAGTTGAAAAAACTCTGTCAGTGGGAGTACAGGAGGCTTTACGTTCGGCTCTTTTTGCTAGGCAATAATAAACTTTCCTGATCACAAATCAAATGTTTCACTATGTTGGAGGCTAGTAGATTCAGAGAGGCACCCAATATGCACACATTGATTCACATACACACCTAGGAGAAAGCATGGAACTTACAGTATTAGAAAGGGCAGCTATCAATCTAACTTGCTGAACATCTGAAATCTGAAGATGAATCTATGCAAATGAGATGTCCTGTCTAACAGTCAAGGAGAAGGGATGGAGGAGCTGTTCAACCTGGGTTAAAAAAAAAGTAGGAGAAAATGTTGAATTTTGTTGGATTTTATATTTAGGTTGAACTGACATCTGGTTCTAATTTGGTTTCCAAGCTGAATATTTTTGTACCCTCTTCATACTGGTCTAAAGTTGCCATTTTTAAAAGTTTGTATTTTTAAAATAATTATATAGTTTAGAAAATAAAATCTATTGTCAATTTCTGCACACTAGGGGGCACTAAAATATCCTAAGAAAATGTACTTAATATTTTACCTTAGAAAACTTTTGAGAGAATATCATAATTTTTAAAACCTTTAAAAGAAACAAAGGGGCAATAATAGGATTAATACATCACTGTACATATTATCTTTGGAAAAATGTGATTGCAATACTATCTTTTAAAGTGACAGTTGCATCAGATTTTCCTAATACAGAATGTGTCTCTGAACACCAATTTCCCTGAATATTTTATATGAACCTCTCAAACCCCTTCTTATAACTAATCTTCTCATTTCTAATGTTGCAATTGCCAAACAGATTTTTAATAGAGTTTTCCACTGACCCATAATAGTAACTTTTCCAGCCATCTTGATATGATCATATCAATATAGTATAATGGAATTAAATGTTCAACAGTTTACCATTTTTAGGACTGAAAAAACTTGCCATCCATTGGCTTGCTGGATAATATTCAGAGCCAGTATATACATATTTTTATGTTATAGTTTTAGAAATGTGCTTAAACACAAGGATTTTTCAAATAGCCAGTCACATGTTTTAAATAAACATTTTTTTATCTCTTTCTTTTAGTCCCTTTCTTCTTTATCCATTGTACTTCTTCTCAGCACTTTGATATTCACTCTTAAGTAGCTTTTTAAGAATGTTAAAAATAAGACAACAGGCCCCAAATGGAGTTGCTTTTGCTAAGTCCCACATCACCAAATCAAGACTTAATTATAGTTTTGGCTCTCCCAGTAACGGAATCTTAAACCAGTCAGTTAGGAATGGCTTGATTGCACTAGTTAGGTCATCTGCCTGATGCGTGCCCCCTGCTGTCCCCTAAAAAACAACTTCCTTATTTCTGTTCCCTCCTGCCTATAAAAGACTTTCTTTTTGTACAGCTCCTCAGAATTCCTTTCTATCTGCTAAATTGGATGCTGCCCAATTTAAATAGATTTTTGCTCAAATAAACTCTTAAAGGTTTTAGTATACCTCATTTATCTTTTAACATGGGTCAATAGAAACACATGTGACACATTAGTTGATTCCCTTTTCCTTTTAGTCATGGGAATCAACTAATAATAAAAATGGCAATACAAACTTTGTATGTTCTAGGTTAGAAGACATTCTCAACTCCGTCTCAGTTTAGGGACCGCTGGTTTTAGTGCCTGGCTTTGTAGTGCCTATGTAAGTGTGAAAGGAGCAGAACTTATAAAGCAATGTAAATGCAAGTAGAAAGACAACAAAAAAGGATAGTGGGAACACAAAGAAATAAAATTATTGATTTTATGATTTATTTGTACTTAAAGTCAATAACAGTCTATGGCAGGAGGTAATATTTAAAAAAATAATCAATATATCTAAAGATATGACAAAAAGTTTATAACCTGAAAAGTGGATATCAAAGCAATACCCAATTAGTCAGATCAAATCAAATGGCAGATCTGACACACAGGGGGCAGCAGTGGCATATTTTGGTTAAATTAAATTTGTTAATTTGGGGATTTGTCTTTTTTTTCTCCTAAGTTTTATTCCCTATTTTCTATGTTAGGTATATTTTAAATGTCAGAAAGAGTGTACCATGGTGTTTCAGAGTTCATATTCCGGAGTCAAGATGTATGGTTGGAATCTTGGCTCTTCTTTTTTTCCCCATGGTAGGTGTTTCAGCTGGCTGCTCAACTTCCCTGTGCCCTCATTTCTTCACCTGTAAAAGAATAATATTGGAAGTGTCATTCTAAGAATGAAATGAAATAATTTATCTAAGATTTAGGTGAGTACTTGAACACCAGTACATAAATGTGAATTAAAAATTTAGGGAGTAGGGCAATCTGAATTAATAACATGATGACTTACTTCTAGAGAAATGACAATTGCTATTTTTTTTTATTTTACATATCTCCTTGAACTAAAATCCTGTTTATTGATTTGATAGCAGCTAAATGAAATAGCATAGAAAAGTAAGATCCTAAGTACCACTTGGCTCTGTTTATCTGTCTGATTATAAGTGCATTTCCAAAAGTACTTAAAAGCATTTGATTCTTTAATCATTCTTAATGCTACCTCTTTACACCTAGTTTACACTATTGATTTCAACAGTTAATCATTTGATTATACACTATCCAAATATAAATTTCATCCCAGTCTATCACAATGTAAGAACACTTTTCAAATCTTCCAGTCTCCATTGTTGGACTCTATTTTATATAACACTTAACACAGGTTGCCTTTAGTTGAAATACATTTATATATTTCTTTTTATGTATTCTATGAACTCTAGATACTTATAACCAGAGATAAATAGGTGAGGTTTTTTAACACTTATTTTCAATATTGTGTGTGTGCATGTGTGTGATGACTTTCATTTCCTATTCATTTTACCTCTGATGTCTGGATTTAATTTAAATTAAAAAAAAAAAAAAGACTTGCACAGTCATATCAGCACAGCACTAGGCTAGATGCCATGGAAGATGCAGATGAAAAAAGAAAAACCTGCAGGAGGTCATAAGATACATAGGTAGAAAGACATACATGCACATAATTTTAACTGAAGACAATGTATATGCATGAAGTGTCACATTTCATGGAGGCCAAAAATAAGCTAGGGAGATTGCAAGATATGAGGAGTATTCTTAGGGTAATAATGTTTAGATGGACTTTAAATACAGGGAGAAAAGAATTTTTATTAAACAAACCAACTTGGTCAAAAGTAAAGAAAGGAAGAAATTTAAGACAGATTTCTAGTATAATAATACCAGTGACAGCTGATCAAATAGGAATCAGGTGCTCCTCTAAGAAGATTATCTGTGTTAACCCAGTTAATCTACTTAAACCCTGTGAGATAGACACTCTCATTATTTTAGTTTTATAAATAAGAAAATCGAACTCTTCAGAATATTTCCAGTGTATAAGATTTTCTCATGTTTATGATACTGGAGGGGAGATAGAATTTTAGGAGGTATAATGAGGAATCAATATCAGCAAGACTCACAAAATAGTCATTATAGAGCATTTAAATCTTTTTATATCCCATCTTCTTTGATTCTTAACATTATCCCTTATCCCTTATGTGTCACTTTATATTTTACGCCATGATCCTGCTGTGTTGAATATCTTCCAATTCCTCAAGTGACCATTTTAACTCATAGTTCTGGGTGTTTAGAACTGCTTTTTCCTTTACCTAGAACACTTTCTTCCCACAGACACCAATATAATTTCTTGTCATCAAGCTAGGTTCAATTTAGATGTTGCGTTCTCTGGGAAGCTGCTCCCAGGATTTTACCCTCTCACTTTCTGGCCCTTTATATTCCCTGGCCCTAAGCAAGCAGAGCACTCTCATCTCCCTCTGCTTTTTTTTGTGTGCAAAGTATTACATTTTTGCTTCAATTACATAGTAAATTGTGTCCCTCCTTAGGACACAGACCCCGTCCAATTTATACACTATGATAGCCTCTATGTGAGCATGGTTATCTGACACTTAATGGACCCTTGAATGAATGTTTTTGAATGAAAACTTTTTGTTTTCTGCACCTAATAATAAAGTAGTTTTGATCTAGTGATATATTCAGATCTGTATTATGGAAGAATAACTTCTCTTGGTACAAAAAAAGAATGGCTTGAGTTGATAGAATTAGAAGAAGGGCGAGTTCATTGTATTAGAGTGGAACTGTTTTTAAAATTGTACATGTGGGAAAATGTATGTTTGAGTACTAGGGGTAAAGACTATGTAGGCATTTTTTCCTTTATTTGTTGCTTTGTGCCCAGAATTCATTTATCTCAATTTGGTTGTCGCACATGATTCTCCTTTTGAGACCATTTTCAGGGATATACATGCATTGTGTCAAAAGGCCCATGGGGATTGGATCTGGGAACTTCTCCAGAACTATCAGAAAAAAGGCCTTCCCTTTTTATCAAATTCACCAAGCTAAAAGAATATGAGTCTGGACTAGCCATCTGCCACTAGTCATCATCCTCACTCAGTAGGTAGAGATGGCCGGTATTTCCCCAAACAGGATAAAGCGGAATCAGGGGATGGAGAGGCCGATGCTCTTTTGGCATTGTTTAATTCCTGGACCCAAAGATATCTAAAGTCAAATATTACTCTTGACTTGCTTATCACGTGAGTCAGTAAATGCCTTTAAAAAATAATATTAGTTCATTTTTTTCTTACTTGCAATCAGTAAATATCTGCCTAAGATGAGTAAGAAATGGGGTGGGGTGGATAAATTCCAATTTATTTTCTAAAATAAGAAAAAGGAAAACATGAATGACAATACAGAACAATTTTTGAGAACCCATGCACCATTTATATTTTGCAATGTTATGTTAACACAATGCAGTGTATTTTAGTATATGATTTACTGCAATTTATAAAAATTAATTTTATTTTAAAAATAGATTGTATGTTTTTTTGCATTAGAAAGTTGAATTTTCTACATATCTGAAAACTAATACTTCCCTATTATTGTTTCACCCAATTATATTTTTATCAATTCAATGTTATTTTTGTCTCAATATTAACTCTGTATTTTATGTATACATACTTATTATATCTTATTTATATCATTAAATTATATACTATAGATTGCAGTTCTCATTTTTTGGTAACATATGTAAATTATTGAGTTTATTTAATTGCCTAAAATGAGCACAACTAATTACTTTTTGTTTTCCGTTTGTTATGCTGTACTTACCCAATGAAAAATGTATATACATATACTTGTTAACTCCACATTTAGATACAAGGATACTCATAAATAATGAATGAATGTTTCTTAAGTAAGTTCATGCTTCTTAATTTTAAATTTCCTTTAAATTTATTCATAAACAAAATGAATGGGCATTTTTTCTTTTTTAAAAATATTTTTTAAATTTATTTTTAGAGAGAGGTGAAAAGAGGGAGAAAGAGAGGGAGAGAAGCATTAATGTGTGGTTGCCCCTCACTGGGGACCTGGCCCACAATCCAGGCATGTGCCCTGATGGGGAATCGAACCTGCAACCCTTTGGTTCTCAGGCCTGTACTCAATCCACTGAGCTACACCAGCCAGGGCATTTTTTTTTCAATTAAAATAAGTAAACAGCATATCTTCATCATTTACTATTTATAAAGTTTGTAGAAAATCTTCCACTGATTTCTTCCAAATTGTCAGGAAACAATGTTATTCATTCCATGATTAGAGAATGTGTAGAAATTTCACATACAAAAATTGAGATTTCATTTCTCCTCAGGATGTAAATCTGAAAAATGTTTCTTCTAATGTGTTTTCAGCCAGACACTTTTAGGGATGAAAATCATTCCACAAATTAGTATTTATAAGTAGTTTTGACTATGTTTTGTTCTTAAAATGACTTCATTTGTTAATATTTGTTACTTGCATGAGATATATGCAATAATTACATAACCTAAGCAATAGTACTATACTATGCCATTACTCATGAATTATCTGCTCAAACTTAAAGCTAGAAAATTTACAGTAATTTGAGTCTACTGATCAGTCCCTCCCCTAATCTTTACCTCCTCTCTCTCAGAGATCAAAATGATTTTCCAAATTAATTTTGCCTAAGAAAATAGTAAAATTTATCATTCTTATTATAGCTCTTAGAACAAATTATTATATGGTGAACAGAAAAAAACAAAATGCAGTGAATTTACCTTTAATAAAAATACACTGAGAATATCTTTATTTACCAGAACACAACTTAAAAAAAAAAAGGAAATCTGGGGTTCACATTTCCTTACATATTGAACCAGCTCTAGCTTTTTATAATAGCATAACAACAACAACAAAAGATTTCCTGTTGAACTTGGGAAACCTCATAAATAGCAAAATTAAAAATAGTGAAAAATTTATTACTCTTCTAATTTATGCTGCTTGTGGGTCTTTGCTGGTAAATTTAATAAGCATAGAGTTCCCCCAAATTTTACAAATTCCTGAGTATATAAACTGATTAAAGTTATATGTAGTCTTAGATTTTTTAATCTAACAATATGTTGTGTTTGGCTGCCAAAGTCATTCAAAGGAATCATTCTGATTTGACATTGAAGAGTTCAAATATCCATGAACCTAAAGAGAAATCTGCAAAATGAATAAAAGTTAAAAACAATATGGAGTGTTTTTAGCTCTGATTTTCATTTTAGGATTATTTATGTCACTAAAAAAATTTATGAAGGATCTGAAAGCCCTTAGAGAATAGATTTATTATTTTCCAGTTATGTGGATTGTGGAAAATATTTTGCTGATTATTCCCAAGGTATCAAGGAAAAATGTTACTCTATTACATAATAACACCATTAATTCAGTCAACAGATATTTTATTCAAAAAATATTTGTTGAGTCCATACACTTTTACAGATTCTGGTCCAGGCTCTGGCAATCCACCATTGAACAAGGCAAATTTTCTGCCCTGTGGAGAATTGAGAAACCAACTGATCATTATTTTAAAAATTCCATATTAAAACAGTAATGTAAATACGAAATATAAAACAATTTTTCTTTCAACTTTTCATTCAAATGATTGGTATTTTATAGACAAAGTCTAAAATTACTTCTATTAAATGAAAATGATTACTTTTGAAATTATTATTATTTACTAAGTAATGCATTTGAAAAGAAGCCATGGCTTTGAGGATATTCAAGGAATAGGGTTAGGGCAGAAACTGTATACATCAAGATACGTGAATTGATGCAGGCTTTGTTCTGAAAACATAGATCTTTATTAAGCTAATTTGTGATACTAATATTAATCAATTGAGATATTAATATCATAACTTAATTTTCTTGCCTCTAAGGTAGAACTATACTTCTTTCTAGCTTTGAGATTGAGGGAAATTTTATTTCGTACACATTTTTAAAGGATAAATAATTATGATAGTTATGTTCTATAGAACTGCACTGAAGGGAAGTAGATTTTAATATCTACTTACACTCACATTTGGTTTTCATATTTTTTAATTGACATGGAGGCAAACATATATTAACACCCAGTTAGTCCTATGACTTTACTTCCCATTGGATGAGTGGCTGTCAAAAAAGGATCCTTATGATTTTACCAAACAACATTTGTACATTTTTTTGAAATAATAAAAACTATACAAGATCCAGTAAGTAAAGTTTAATTTGTTGATGCTCAGGGCATTGTGTCCATACTGGTAAAATGTGGTCAAAGCAATCAAAACAGAATGATTTTTTTTCTGTTGGGAAATAGCATTGTATAGTAGCTCCATAGCTCAGAATTATAAAGAAGATAAATACATTCATTAACTGATATAGCATAAGTCATGCATATAAATTATTTAGTTAATGAATATGTTTATTATAAAATATTTTAAAAAATTATAGGTCATAAAAATGGTCATAATCTTTTACAGTTTTCTGTATCTACACACTTTTTTAATGTAACTTTGTAGTCCTTGTAACTATAAAGGCAGAGCTTCTCCCACAGTTTGAAACTGACCTGACCTTGTAATGTTTTTCTGAAATAGTGCTGTGGACCTTGGTGGATGATACAGAGTTGATTTCCCTTCCTACCTCAAAGGCGGTGGGTGTGTCTGTTGACTCTCTTTTGTCTCTAATGTTACACTATGAGAACATTACCAGGCTAGCCTAACGCAGAATGAGAGATGTGCCAAACTGAGCTGACTCACCCATCACCGCACCAGATTTCAACAGCTATCCATCATCTGAAAGCATGAGTGGGTACATCTGAAGTCAAGAGCACCGCCTAAAGCCAGGGGTGATCAACTCACGGCTAGGCCTCATGGGGCCCAGGATGGCTCTGAATGTGACCCAACACAAAACTGTAAATTTACTTAAAACATTTATTTTTGCTCATCAGTTTTCATTAGTGTTTGTGTATTTAATGTGTACCCCAAGACAACTCTTGTTCTTCTAGTACGTCTCAGAGATGCCAAAGGGTTGGACACCCCTGGTAGACTATGATTGCTGATTAGTGAGCAATATACCCTTATTGTGGCATCCCACAGGAGCTGTGTAGCCATTTGTTATGCATGATTATCATGGCCTTAGATAACATTCAAAACTGTTTAAAATATTTTTGATATCTACATTAAATTGAGGGGTTCAAATGTGAACAAATTAATTAACTGTAGACTCTTCATGTAATAGGTCTTTTAGGTTCTGAATTCCAAGGGTTAAATCATGTTGTTAGTTTACTTTCCTTAATGTCTTCAAGATCTGCACTTGAACAATTTAGCAATAACTCATTAGAAAAGAGTAGAATAAATTATTAAGATGAGAAGAAACAAATATCTTAAAAAACACAGTTTTCTATGACCACAGTTCCCTTTGTTTGCATGAAATAAAAGGTTTCAGTAAAAACAAAAATAATTAATTCTTAATTTATTTTTACTAAAATATTTTTCCATTTTAGATAGAATTTAATAGGTTTAAGTATGCTTTAATAATAATGTTTTAGTTGGGTGAAACCTAGACCTGATATGTCTATCATTTTAGATTTTCTTCAAGTGCAAATAACATGAAAATGAATTAAATTCACCTTACTTTAACCATATATAAAAAGAGAAAAATAGAATCACAGAGATACTTTTAAAAAGGAATAAAATGAAATAAAATGCAATTAGAGTTTTAGGAACAAATAATTATGAGGTTTTCATGTCTATACTACTCTTTAACTTTAGATTTAACCTTTTCAGTGTCATACTAAATTTGTAATAATAAACTAGGTTTTATATATTTTAATAAAATAGCCACAGTTCATCAATTGGAGATCCTTTTCTGTAAACCCTAAATGACAAACTGGTGACAGAGTTAATCAGTGTTAACTCCTACAATTCTGTAGTGGTGCAAATGGATGCCTCCTTTTCATTGAGCTCAACTCACTGCGGAAATAACATTATTACAACAGCAACAACAAAACTCAATCAGTACATTTCAAAGCTCACTAGAGAAATGTGTCCTCTGTCTAACTCAAAATCTCTGCCAGGCCATTATTTTGGTAAGAAGTTTGGTGCTTTAACGTTGACGTTAGTTTGGTAATGAAAGTAGAAGAAAGAAAATGCTTTACTTTCAGAAATAAAAAAGTGAAAACTATATTCTCTTTTTATTACTATTGTTTTTAATTCCTCTTATTATTTAACTTTTATTTATGAAAATGTTAATTTTTCCCCCTATTAAAAATAGCCTTCTCTTGGGCCTGGCTAGGTAGCTCAAATGGAGCATCATCCCAACATGCCAAGGTACACCAGGGATGTTCCAGCTCCAGTAAGGGCACATGTAAGAAGCAACCACTGAATGCATAAATAAATTGAAAACAAATTGATACTTCTCTCTCTCTCTCTCTCTCTCTCTCACTCTTTCTTCCTATCTTCCAAATCAATATGTGAAAATTTAAAAAACAAAAATAGTCATCTCATACATATTTGTTTTTCAGCAAATTTTTCCCACTGCAGTCTGCTGGACACTTAATGCTTTGCTCTACTGAAGGAATAATCTAGACTAATTAAAAAACTATGTCATTTCTCTTTGTATGTTAGTAAAAAATTAAAAAAATATATACTTAATATGAATGTTAATGTCTGGAATTTAGAGAAATTATTTTTATTGTTTCAAAATTATTTGCTAATCTAAACAAAACTATTTTATTATCTTAGATTAAAGTAATGTATTATAAGGCACTTAGATCTACAATCTTAGTCAGGAATAAAAGCTATTATTTATTATTTGCTAAATATATTCCTGGAAGAGTGTTAAATCAATTACTATATCCCATAAAACTGGTCTCTGGGAATTATCCTTATTTTAAGAATGTTGTAGTTGATGCTTACAAAAGAAGAGTGACTTTCAAAAAACTGTGGAACTGTGAACTATTAGATCCAAGATATCACCAAAGTGTGTCTACTTCTAGAACTTATTTATTAATTAAAGGCCAGATAGTCTTTATTTTTGTAGCTCTTTTCATATGAAGGTATAGCAACAATCTCAATTTTAAGACTGTGCACAACCAGCATGATATTTAAGGATAGCAATACACACTGGAAAGATACAAACTGGACATTTTAAAATGATGCTAAATTAAGGAAAGGATTAAGTAATGCACATTGTCAAGCTGCATGAGGATGCAGATGAATATCTTTGCATGTTGACATTTAAAAAACCCACACAGTAAACATGATGTCATTCAAATGGCTAGTGGTTAGTTTTTAAATTAATGACTTCCATGCCAGAGCATACCCACAGCATTAGTGAGCTTACTTTAATAAAACTGAAGCAGAAATCAAAAAAGTTCCTCTAATCCTAGTTTCATCATGAACAACCTTTTGGAAGAGTCATTTGATTTCATTAAAGTCTCAGGATTTTTAATCTATAAAATGGAAGCTGTTATAATCTCTGTACCTAATTAGCTATCACAACAATGCATCTATTCTAATCCATCAGTGACATGAAGTGACCATCTACCACGGGCAATGTTTTGGAGCCAAATCAATAAAGAATCCTTTACTTTCATTTTAAAGATTTCGCATCTCTTATTTGAAGTAGACATTGACATACACATGCTGTGATAAGTGCAATGACATTTTTATATTTAAGCTATAGAAAATAAAGTAGTAGATTTTGTTTTTTAGGCAAATTTGAAGATTTCATAAAATGAGTGGCTTCTTTGATGGACTATTGATTATACTCCTAAATCTGCTCTTTCTCATCCTGAGGATATGGGATCCCTTCTTCCTGTCACATACAGGCACCAGCCTCCTTTTTAACCAGATTGGCGAGGGTCATTCGTGCAGCTTTCTCACTTGAGGAAAGATAAATTGCTGCCTTGAATTTGATCTAGTTCTCCCCTGTCTGCAGAATTGAATGCATATGATTTGCATTTTGGTTTGGATGGTTAAGAAGAGCTTTATGTCTAATGAAAGGCAGAGCACATGGAGTCAGGGACCTGAGACACTGAACGTCATCAGGGAGCACAGCTGCCCCACTAACCTAAACTAGCTGGACTGTTACAGAAGAAATATTCTTGCTTGAGTCTCTGTTACACTTTCCTACTTTAGCCTTCATCTCAATTGATATAACATTTAAATTAGGTCTTGTCATAACAGATGGTGGAGCATGAGGAGCAAAGTAGTTGGGATTGAAGCGGAGAAGGTGGTTAGAAATCAGACTTTTAAGAGGCTTAGACTTAATTTAAAATATTCTGAAGATCAAGGACAACAAATAATTCGACTATGAAATAAAAGTGTGCTGTTTTTGTTGTTTGATTGAAATTTGCTTAAAATGTCATAAAAATGTTCACATGGGAGGACAAATGACAGCTCAGGAACTTAACAGCTTTGGCACCATAAAATACTCACCACGACTCAGGCCAGGATGCTGCATCTGACCTGTCCCCATGGAAAACTGATAGTTGAAGTTGCCATGCTCTAGCTGAACTTGTAAGTCCTGTCAAATATCTTTCAATACAGTGATAGGGACTAGCTAGTCCTGATGTGGTAACTAGCATAGCCTTTACCTGTAGTAATGACTCCAATATTAATATGGTTCAGAATTTGTGACATGCAGGTCCAGAAAACTCTCTGTGTGTTAGCACACAGTGACACGTCAGTGCATGGCTTTTTGGTGGGCAGTAAGTCAGTCAGGCAGTGATAGATTGCACTCAGTTGAGAGCAGAGGAAACCTTCTCCTCTTCTCCTCCTCCACCATCAGTTTTCTTTATGGTCCTGTGAATAATCATAATAAAAAAAATAACAAGCAGGGAATGGGATATATCTAACTTACAAAACTATAGTTCTGTTTACAACAAACATGTTGTTCTTCCTCCTTCCAATCTGTCAATTTCCACTCATCTTTTTATATAGAAATTAGGTTAAATATTAATTTCTGGGGAAAAGTGACCAACCATCCTAGTTTTCCCAGGACTGGCAGTTTCTTGAAATGCAGCGATTTCAGTACAAAAATCAAGAAAGTTCTGAAGAAACTGGGAAGAATTGTTCATCCTATTTCAGAGGGAGACAAGAGTGAGTGAGCGAGAAAAAGAGAGAGAGAGAGGGAGAGAGAGAGAGAGAAAGGAGATCCATGAGATGGATTGGAGCCATTAGCATTGGGAACATTTAAACTTATAATCACATTTCTAAGCTTATTTCAGATATAAAGTCTTTGTTCACTACTATGTTCTGTGCTTGGGACTCTCAAAAGTACATTTTTCTTTTACCAGTTCTTCTGTCAGTAGGGGTTTTCTAGGGAGAGAGATTTTATAAGTAGGAAAAAGAGAGGGATTTCTCTTTCCTGTTTATTGCTGTTCCTGTCAGCATAGTCCAAGCAATGACACTTCAGCTGGGCAAAAATAGCTGGCTCTAGGTTTCTCAGACACTCAGCATGACACCCTCATCATGCCCTTGAAAAGGCACCCACATAAGCTGGATAATGCTACCTCCTTAACAATGCTACCACCTTTTAGCCCCAGCTCTACAGTGCCCTTCTGTGCTCCTGAGTTACTAGCATCAGCCAGGCAGCACCCCCTCCACAGAATGTTACCTCAGCATTCCGTTTTGCCTTTGCAGACCTCCATTCACTATATTACATTTTCTGTTGGAATATGCAGTATGGATTCTACTTCTCTATCCAAACCTTGAGTGATTGATAAAATTTTAAATTAAAAACTCCCATAAAAGTATTAAATAGACTTTGTAACTAAAAAAATAAAGTTACCAGACAATCAGTTTTTAAATTAGATAGTTTACTGTACAATATTTCTTTCCAATATGATTACGATTTTATAATAAATAACTAACTAAAAATGAGGTCCTAATCAAGGAAAGGTCAATAATGTCACTTTTAAAATTCACCAGATATTAGTACAAGGAACAAAAATAAATTTATAAACATCTCTTTATCTGACTAATATAAAAGCAATTCAGTTACTTCTTAGAAAATGTCAGAAAACAGAAGTTTATATTCTTTAACTGTGAAGATAAACAATTCTCTAGAATACAGTGAAATTATGTAGCTTATTCACTATTTACTATATAAAGGAAATATAAACATAAATAAAATTAAAATGAGAAATTAGACTGCAGTTTCAACCGGAAGTCTCGGCTTCTCCCCTTTCTCCCTGAGCAATATGAGCTTCAGCGCCTGCTCCAGCTTCTCTACAAACTACCGGACTCCATGCAGTTGCCCTGCCACCAGGTTAAGGAGGCCAACATGGCCAGTGTCTATGCACGTGCCAGGGCCTCAGGCTCCCAGATCTCAGTGTCCCACTTCACCAGCATGCAGGGCAACTGGGGACCCTACAGACAGAGATCGAGGCTCTCAAGGAGGAGCTGTTCTTCATGTAAAACAACCACAAAGAGGAAGTAAATGGTCTACAAAACCAGATTGCCAACTCTGGGTTGACTGTGGAGTTGGATGTCCCCAAATCTCAGGACATCAGCAAGATTATGGTGGACATCTGGACCCAGTATGAATGTCAATAATGTCACTTTTAAAATTATTGGAAGAACCGAGAGGAGCTGGGTAAGTACTGGTCCCATCAGACTGAGGAGAGCACCACAGTGGTCAACATACAGACTGCTAAGATAGAAGCTGCTGAGATGATATTCAGAGCTGAGACAAATGGTCCAGTCCTTGGAGACTTGTGTGGGCTCCATTAGAAATCTGAAAGCAAGTTTGGAGAACAGCCTGAGGGAGGTGGAGACGCACTATACCATGCAGATGGAACAGCTCACCGGGATCCTGCTGCACCTGGAGTCAGAGCTGGCCTAGACCTGGGCAGAGGGGCAGCACCAGACCCAGGAATATGAGGCACTGCTGAACATCAAGGTCAAGCTGGAGACTGAGATCACCACCTACACTGTCTACTGGAAGAAGGGGAGGACTTCAATCTTCTTGACTCCCTGAATGAGAGACCCTCCTTACAAACCATCCAAAAGACCACAACCCACAGGATTATGGACAGCAGAGTGGTATCTGAGGTCAACAACACTGAAGTTTTGAGGTGTTAAAGGCAGCAGAAGTGGGGCACCCCTTAGTGCGACAGGAGGTCAATAAGAAATTCAGAGATCATTGAACAGTAAAAAATAAAAGAAGTAACATAAGGCATTATTTCACTTTCATCTTATCAAAAAACAAATCAGGATTCCCATTGCTCTCCAGCTACTAAAAATAGGTATATTTATACAGCCGTATGATAATATATTACACTTTTTTTCACAAGCATCTCTAAATGGTTAATTGCTAGGCAGAGTTGTAAATCCTTTAATTATAAATTAATTTATAATTTACTTACTCTTTCTGAGGTAGGATTATTATTATTATTTCCATCCTACAAATATGAAAATGGTGGCACAGAGAGGTTATATTACTTACACAAAATAACATAGACTGTCAGAGCTAATAGCCAAACCTAGGTGCCCTGCCTCCTGTTAATGGACCTTCTGAACCACTTCAATAGGCTATTCCTCATCTAAGGGATACTATGTGAAGTGGTCTATGCCAGGATATCAGGAGGAATGTGAGCCAAACACTCATCATTGTGAACAATAGTACTCCGAGTTAAGCAAGAACAACAATAAAATAATATTATTGATTTTTATAATAAGTAGCCATTTAAAAATCTTGGCTTAATATTACTCTTCATGCAACAGAAATACTTTTTATTTTCTGTTTCTACCTACACTGTTCTATTGAAGAATAAAATAAATTCCATCAATTAAGGTGTGTATCTGCTTCTGAATCTAGTATATATTATTTTAAATTAGAGGGTGTTTTCATGCATTTTTTTTCAATGAGTGATTTAATTCATTAGGCAAGCAGAAATTTTGAGGGAGAATCAAGAAATATAACTTTGATATTTTTATTGCCAATAAAAGGATTATATATCAAAAATATACATATTCCTTAGTAAGAACAATATGGCTACATCCTTAATCTGTTGTTTTATATAATATATATTAGATATTTAAGACTGGAAAACAGAAATGAAAGAACTCTGATTTTATAAAGTGGCAAAGTATTTAAATATATTTCATTAACATCTATGAACATTTCATTTATTTAGGTTAATATTCATGGTACGTTACAATCATAACTCAGGATTCTTTGTGTGTGTGATCTTAAGTTGCAAACTATCCATCATGATTATAGAAGGCAGAAGAGGTATGATCAAAGTTACTACCAGAACATTTGGTATATCCAAGAATGTGAAGTTGCATGGCACACAGAATACAAATAAGGAATTACCCGTCCAGTTGGTTTCTTTTACATTTCTGGCTATCCCACTAAAAAACATGTGACAGGTGTGACTCAGGGTTTTCTCTTCTGCAAATGATGAATGCATGGAACAATAAGAGTCATTTGTGTCACAAGTTCTTTTCAACAATGATGGGTCCTTTATTGTTATGGATATCTGAGACTAGGGACAGTAGAGAAAGGAAGATAGAGTGTTCTCACATTGTAAACTGAGAACATAGATATTGAGCTGAGAAGAAATAAGTGATTAGAGACTGATTTTGGTCAAAAGTCCCATTCTACGCACAACCAGATCAGACTTCTGCCTTTATGTGTTATGCTTAAAGGAGCTGTTTTATCTCATGAATAATTTTACAGCAGCACTGTCAAATAAAACTTTCTGTAATGATGAAAATTTATACACTGAGATGCAGTTATTGAACACTGGAAATATGACTTGTCCAACAGAGAATTGAAGTTTTATTTTATTTAATCTTATCAAATAAGTGGTTCTCACATTAAATACTTCAGCTTTGCTGGGCTTATTTATGGGTAGAAAATGTAAGTTATAGTAGGGTAGATAGCATAAAGTTTTGGGAATCCACTAACCCCAAGCAAAATTTTATATATTAAGTCTTTTGTATATAAAGGCTGGTTTTATGCAAAGAACAGATAATATACTAGGGCAAAACATGACCCCAGAGAGGTGGGTTATAGCCTCATGAAATCATAAAATGAAAGAGGCTTGAGGGACCAATTATATCAAATGCCGCATTAAAGATTTAAATGTAAATTAAATCTTAAGACATTAGTTTACTCATCTGAGGTTACACAGAAAAAGAATTATAATGAGATACCACTCATTGTATTAACATTTAAGTAAACACTAACAACTAATTCTCAACTAATAATCATAGCATAAGTTACCTTACATGATAAGCATTATTATTGCCCTGTTTTACAGAAAACTCAGATTAAGTAATGTCCAACATGTGATATTGTGATATAATACAAAATATAGGACCTGGCTGTTGCAGCTCAGTGGATTGAGCACCGGCCTGTGAACCAAAGGGTCACCAGTTCCATTCCCAGTGAGGGCACATGCCTGGGTTGCTGGCCAGGTCCCCAGTAGGGGACACACAAGAGGCAATCACACATTGATATTTCTCTCCCTCTCTTTCTCCCTCCCTTGCCCTCTGTTTAAAAATAAATAAATATAATCTTTTAAAAAAGAAATATATATTTTGATATTAATCCTCAATTCCTGGACAAAGTTCCCACACTCTTATCATTTCCTAAGTAATAAGAACAATAGGAGAACCTTTTGCTACAAATATATTTGTAGCAAAGTCAAAACAAGTGACTTTTCCTATTTCCAAGAAGCCCTTTCAGCCATATCTAAGTTTATGTAAATTAGGTGACTTTTGGAAAGCCCCTAAAGATGGAGGACTGGCTGCCAGGGGAACCAACAATATGATTAGAGAATTGGAATTTTTTGAGGCTACTACTTGACCTCCTGGGAGAAAGAGAAGCCAGAAGTTGCGTTAACAAATGGCCAATGATTTAGTCAATCATGCATATACAAAAGCTGGCAAAAGTAGGTAAAGAACTCTGTGCCAAAGTGTGCCTGAGCATAGCCAAGTAGACTACAAGAATGTGTAAATAACGAAGACTGCCATTGGAGCACTTACAAGATTGCACTTAAGTGCACTATACCATTGTGACATTCTTTTGAGTTAATAAAACTATGGTAATAATCAAAATCTGCATGCCTTTTCCCAGACAAACAACTGCAAACCTAATTTTGCCTACCCTTGTAATAAAACCTTCATCAAAGTGATTAAATTGGTCCACAGAGCTTCTGGGTTGATGAACAAATCCATGTCCTTACAGGATGACAAGACCTGATTCCCTGAGGACAGAAGCGCCTGCATCAGGACTCTTATTTTTTTTATATGAGATATTGAGATGGATTTTATTTATTTATTTTTCCCATATTTGAACCATTGTTTTTCAATTACAGTTGACATACATTATTATATTAGTAAATATCTTCATATGTCTGTTCATTAATATCTTCTAAAATAATAGCAAGTCAACTGTTTCCCTGGGTTCTATGAGATGTTCTACAAATTACCAAACCTGAGGAGGAATTCGTCAGGACCTCTGATTTTTGCTAAGTTGGATAGAGAAGTTGGGGGTGACCTGGGAACACACTACTTAAAATTGACATCTGGCAGGGGGAGCAGTCTTGTGGGACTGAGCCTGTAACCCACAGGCTCTATGCTGACTCTGCAGAGTCAGTATCAGAATGGAGTTAAATAATAGGACACCCAGTCAGTATCTGTTGAGAACTGGAAAACTGCTTGGTGTGGAAAAACCTACACATCTGGCATCAGCAGTATTGTGAGTAGAGGAAGCAGTGAATTTACTCTAATAAAGTTACAGAGACAATAAATGGGGGAACTCACAAGAAAACTCCAGTCTGACTCCAAAGTCTGTTTCTTGCCCTCTGTGTGAGCTGCCTCCCAGGACACTGAATTCTGCAGGTTAGAAATGGAACACTGGGGTCAACCTGAAGTCTTCTCCTTGGAACCATGGGCCACACTAGGTCTTTGACCAGAGAGAGATCAGTAACCCATCTACAAGGAGAGCCTGAGGAGCTGCTGCACTGCAGAGGACAGATCTGCGTGTTACGAGTACTTCCTCGTAACAGTGAGGAACAGGTTGATTTCATTTAATTGAGTACCTTAGTCATTTTAGCTTTCTAGAAATGTCCCAGAATTGAGTACAAACTAATCATTTTCCAGGTGACCTAGAGGGATCAATACACTAGGATGCAGTATTTCAAAGTGACAAAATATTTCTGTGCTGGTTGTAAGAATATCTATCAGTGATGTACTGCACCTGGCATTTACTGGCCATTAAGACATTGCTTAAGTTCAGGAATTTTGCAAGTCGGTTGTGCCGTATTGTTACAGGGTGCAGCCAAGAGGGGGGACCCCAAATAGGGATTTGGAATAGGGTCCAGAACTCAAGGTGTTCAGAAAATATTAGGATGTCCTCATCACCCCCGCCCCAGGTGTGGGTTGGGGGAAGGGACAAATGGAGCAGGCCCATTAAGAGCTGTTTCGCATAGCAACAGCCTTGCAGCTAACCTCTGGTGTGGTCATTTAACACATCTATAACCTTTGACTGGTTACATAGATATGTTAAATAGCTGTGGCCATGCTCTGAGCCAGGGGAATGGAAGTAACTTCCCCACCAATACATAACTGGGGGGCAGGTCCCCAGAGTTATAGCCTGCATGGGAGCTTGAAGATGATTGGCTCCATATATGGGGACACACCTGCCCAGACTCACGGTGGCAGCCAGAAAGGCTGGAAAGAATGGGAGATTGGGGACAGGTGTGGCTGAGTGTGGGCGGGGTCGGAAATGGGGCTGCAGAGGAAGATTGGCGTGGGGATTTAAACCCAGACACGGCAGCTTTGGGGGGAACCACATGGCTTTGGCAGGGTAGAGACTCCCGCAGCCCTGTGAGAAAGAATCGCCATGCGGATTTAGCAGAAAATTGCCACTTGACTTTGGCAGAGTGGCGACCCCTGCCCCAGCTTTGTGGGGAGAACCACACGGTTTCACCAGAGTGCAGACCCCTGCAGCTCTGGTAGGAGAGAGGACCGAGTGGCTTTGGGGTGTTCCCTTAGGCGATGCAGCCTGGGAAACAAGATAGACTCTGCCTGGAAGAAGGGTGAAAGAACTCTTACCAGTAGGCCATGAGAAGGTGCCGCATGGCTTTGAATTAATTGGAGATCCTGCCTGGACAGCGACACAGCTGATGGTGTGGGGAACCAAGGAACATCTCCCAGCCGACAAGGATTACTGGGAAGAACCGGGGTCTGCCTGAGCCAAGGATTTCTATTTCCTTTCCTGAGATACGGTACCCCAGACTGGGCAAAGGGGGAAGGAAGGACTGTATATGTTTGTGGGTATTTTAAGGGACTTTAAAATTTTGATAAAGACATTAGGTCACTATTTTAAGTTGATATAGCATTAAATAAACATTTCCTTTCCTTTTCACAAATCTCTGGCATTGAGAGACATCTTTCCTACAGACGGCGGACATAATGGACCTGGGGCTTCCTTTCGGTCATAGTATATCGTCCCAGGCCCCCCTTGTTTGTTCTGTAACAGTATTGGTAGCTTGAAACTGGCAATCATGGAAGGATTTGTACCATGGAGAACAGCAAGTGTTAGAGATACCAAGTCACCCCAACCTTGAAAAGCCAGTTGTTAAATATTTACTAGCACACCACCATGTTTTGAGGGTCTGTGATTGGTGAGAGTTACTAAAGTCTAATAATCAACTTTACATGCATCATCCAGCTCTCGTTCCAGTTTGTCATTAATTCTATGCTATTTCTTCCACGCCTCTGTGGATGTTCTCTTCTACTTCTTTCCTTCTCTACCAACAAAAATCCTACTTATCACCTGCCAGAAATTTTCTCCAGCTGCTCTAATTTATAGTTTTTACTATCTTCTCTTTGTTTCTTCAAATCTTATAGCTTGAATCATGCAAGTTTTATTTAATTCATTTCACTGGTTCATGCATATTAATCTCTCTTTTTCAAATAGATGGGAATTATATTTATTTTGTATTTCTCACAGCACCAAGTATGAGTTTGTAGGTCATAAGCAGTACTTGACTAAGAAGTGCAAAATGTAGGTGATACACTGAAAGACCCTGAATTTTTAAAATTTGCTTTGATTAATTTTCATTTACTTTGACTTGCCAACATTCAATATCTCAACATCAAACAAGTGTGTTCAACCTTTTGGCATTTCTGGGCCACACTGGAAGAACAAGAGTTGTGCTGGGCCACATATTAAATACACAAACACTAACCAAAACTGATGAGCAAAAAAAAAAATTTTTAAGTAAATTCACGATTTTGTGTTGGGCTGTAGTCATAGTCATCCTGGGCTGCATATGGCCTGTGTCTGTGGGTTGGACACCCCTGTTAGATATCTAATAGAGTAAATTCAGCTCTCTGCCTGCAAAGTTTCTGTATTCACACAGGTGGAGAAAAACAAACATTCTAACTAGTCACTAATCTTAATGGAGCCATTAAGGCTGCCTGCCTATTGTACTATTATGTCCCTGATTCATTTATTTCACTTGATACATAATAGAGAACTCACTTTTAGCATATCCAAAAATAAGCTTCTAGTCTTCATTTTTAGATGTAACATTTACAAAATTATACCCATTGAAATTAACAGTAACTTAATTGTATCAAATAGCTTTTGCTGTGTAAAAACCTCCTCACCTCCCAATGCAGTAACTAAAAATAGAAATAAATTATTTAGCTAACATTTTATGTGGGTTGGCAGTTTGAGCTAGAATCAGGGTAATTATTCTATTGCTGTCGGATGGGCTCGCTCATGCATCTATTAGCTACCAATGAAGCTAGATGGGGTCTCCTTTGAGGAATTGACTGGGTTTTAACAGAGAAAACAGGGTGATTGGGTTGCTTGTTTCTCATCATCTGGACTCTTGTTTGGGTTTATTTGCATTGAGGCTTGGGGTTCTAGGCGAGCAAGAGGGCAAGCTCCAATGCCCAAGCACTTTTCAAATTTTATATATTACTGTTACATTGACTAAAGCAAGTCACATGGTCAAAAATGGATTCAGCATAAGAATATTTAAAGGGCTATTCTTGTATTCAAAATATGTGGATAAATGATGGTAAAAACAAATTGGATGCCTTGCTGCAGTTAATACACTTGGTTAATTTCTTATTTACTAAGGCAAGACTTTAGGCTTATCTTTGGGACCTCTCTGTTTCACACACTATATCTCATCCAGAAGAAAATCCTACAGGTTTTACCTTTAAAATATATCCAGAACCAAACCACTTCTTAACACCATCACTGCTTCTTCATTGTGTAAATCATCGTCATGCCTCATCTAGTTTGCTACAGGCTCACAACTAGTCTTTCTTCCACCAACCCCATGTCCATCTATTCTTAACATTGCATCCAAAATCATCCATTAAAATGAAAATTAGGTCATGTCATTCATCAGAACTCCCCAATGATTTCCTACTGATAAAAAAGCTGAGTGTGTGAAATGGTCCAAATTCCCGACAAATGTTGGTACACTAATACTGCAACGAGGGGACCCACTGTCCCCAGAAATGGGGGAGGCATGGGGAAGCACCAAGGATGACTCATTAGTGGCAGCCGCATTGCAGTTGCCTAACCAGTGCATTGTCCAGACACCCAAGGCAATGAGGCAGCCACTTCTGGTGCACTGGGGGATCTGGGGGCAGCCTTTAAAAGAGAAGTGTGCAGAAAGCTATGCTCTTTGTTCTCCCCTCTTTCCTGGCCACTGGGGACTGGAGCTCCTGGACTGCTGTGCCTTGAGGTCCATGTGGTGCAGGAACATTTGGGGTGCCCTGCGCCCCTGCTCAAGCCCTCCAGGGTGTGCCTGAAGTGCAGCAGGTGCTAGGCCAGTAAGAAGGGAAGGGAGGTGGTTTGGGCCTGCAGGCCCTAGGAACTGCAGCAGGAGATAGGAATGGGACTTAACCAACTAGTGGATTGTTGGTCTTGTGTGCCATGAGGCCAGGTGAGGAGCTCTGTTCCCTGCCCCCTCACTGCCCCCAGCACGGGAAACCACCCTGTTGGCAACTGGCGCTGTGCTGCTGTGCTGCTGTGCTGCAGAGGTCCTGCCCAGCCAGGCACACGAGTGCACCAGAGGGCAGCAGCTGAGGAAGAGGACAGGGCATTGCAGGTAGGATGCCTGGACACACAGACTCCAAAGGATGTCTGAAGCAGGACAGTGACCGGAAACCAGCTAAGCCACCTGTGGCTCTAAAGGGATGGTGTCTTTGGGTAGGAGAAGAGGTTCCTGCTGCAGCCTTAAACTGAGCTAGCAGAGGGTGGCAGGGGTGCTTTTCTTTGGGTGTCTCAGAGAAAATGGGCTTTGAGGCAGAAAACTGCCATTATTTCACACTGTATATACTTTTAAAAAAGATATATTCCTTTCCACTGAGCTGTCTCCAGAGTTTTGACCTGTTAGCGGAGAGTGGTAGGACCCCGCTGGTTGTTCCCTCACAAACTCTTTTTGATCTCTCTCTCATCGCAGCTCCTACCTGACCATCTCTAGCTACACCAGTCTTCTGGCTACTTCTCAGACTCACCTGGCACATTCGCATTCCAGGGCTTTTCTCGATGTTTTCTCTCCCTGTAACAGTTTTTCCACCAGATCTCCACATTGTTCTCTCTCTTGTTTTGCTTGGTCTTTTCACGAGCTTCCCAGTGAGAGCTTTCTTGATCACATTATGTAAATCTATATCCCTTAAATCTGTCTAATTTTTCTCAGAAATTGTTAGCAACTAACATAGATTTAACACTATTTTCTCCTCCCTATCCTTGTAATATGAGCTTTATGTTTCCAGAAATTATTGCTTGTTTATTTATTACAGAACCCCAAGCATCTAGTGTATTTCAGGCATGTAGTAATAAATTAATAAATAAATGTTTGAGAAACTGTTGAATGAATGAAGTACTACTGAGTGGCTGAAACTGTCCTAGGGACAAAGTGTGTAGTAGTGAATATCAGGCTAATTTCTATGGTAGATGATATCATTGTTCCCAATTATTTGATGCACTACTCCCCTGTAAGAGGAATATAATCATATCCATTGTTATATGAGTTGTATTGCACATCCAAGTAGAAAGATACAATTTCCTGTTAAGTGACATCATCACTTATCAAGGTTGGCCAAGATATTGAATGTAAGCAAAAGTGAGGCCATTGCCAAGAAGAGATGTTATGGCCCCGTGTAGTTTCCTACCATTATTCTTCTCTCTGTGCCATGACAAGGACGCGTCTTAGATAGCAGCTGCCTCTTCACTCTGGATTCCAGATGAAGACATGTGCAGCAGAGCCTTGGCCGACACAACTGACACATAATGTGAACAAACAGAAACCCCTTTTTCTTTAAGCCAGTGACATTATGGGATTATTTGTTAATACAAAATGACTCAGAAAAAGCTGATTGATGTAGTTTCTAACGACATGAAGTTTACAGACACAAAAGGAAAGCCGTCCAACCTACTGTAATATTTCTTATATTCTATTTAATTGAGTTTAAATCATAAGGGAATCAACTGGACAAGGGAACTTTACATATTGCAAAGAAAACAGAATTCAGGTGTGTCTGAAGAATGCTGGGCAACTTGCCCATATTCCTTACAATATGTCTTCGTTCCAGCCAAACTCACACATTCTCACATCTGTTTATTTGGTGTCTTTCTGTTCTTCGGAGACATTGTATGCAGAAGCAAGTCACTGGGATGAGGAGGAAGAAGTAAATTTAACCAAGTTGTCATAGTTTAATGGGGTCCAGAATTCCTATTACATTCAATCATTTTAAACCTTTAAAACACTCTGATTTCATAGATTTTTTGATGTAAGTACTTTATTGCAAAAAAAAAAAAAAAAGCAACATTTCACATATTCAGGAGTCATGGTCTAAGCCTAACAGCCCCACTGAATTTCTGTGAATAGAGCCCCACAGCCAGTCCCCTGTATATGCAAGTACAGGGGATGAAACGGCAGGAGGGAAAGCAGACAACTTCCAGCTAGAAAGAATTTCTAAAAGCTTATACCTTGAAGTCCATCCTCGGAGGCCAATCCAGAACTGGATCCAACAACATGCTCCTTTGTTCTTTGTCTGCCTGTGTGTGCCAAGTTTTACATTTAAACCAAAAGCAACTTGTAACATGTTGTGGCAAAAAATATGTATACATATATAGTCCTGACATTCATAGTTACCTTGCTTCTCAGGTACTTCTTTATTATGTTACAAAGTGTTAAAATGAAAAAAAAAAGATTGTAATTATGTCTCTGGGAATGAGCAAGCAAAGAAAAATTTGTGTAAAACACAGCAAAAGGAATAAATACACTGTGGAGAGCAGTTAGAAAATTCAGTTTCCGATGTAAACTGAAAGGAAGAGGAATGTGTGATGGTGTCATGGATTTTATCACATAGTGGTAATATTATTTACACTAATTTTAAAATATTTTTGCAAATGTGTTTGCAAGCAGGGTCTTTCAAAGCAAAATATTCTTAAGTTTTTTATTTCTTTTTTTCTTCAAACATAAAATATCTCACGTATTTCACATGAACATAGTAATTAGAAAATATTCAATTAGGAATTTTTTATGATTTTTAGAATTATATATGATACTTGAAAAGAGAATGTATGTAACATATATGTAAATTATGAAGTGGGATAATTAAATGAATTCCTGAGGACTGACTACCTAACATGAGCTAGTTGTTTCAAGGTAATGCTTTCCCTACCATTTTGGTTCATCCTTACCTCAGGAATCTATCATCCTTGGAAGTAAGCACATTCCTAGATTTTCTGATTATTTATTATTTTCTGATTATTAACTCTTTGCTAAAAACTTATTATGTATTCCCCCACTGTGTTTGAAAAAATAGTATATAAAAACTGTTTATATTAAGACCTCATTTTTCTTTCCATCTTATGTGCTACTCTCTAAGGCATTCATCTTCATCCATGCAGGCTATAATAAATTACCATAGACCAGGTAACAACAACAGACATTTATTCCTCATGATTCTTGAGGCTAGGAAGTTGAAGACTGTGTGGGGAGCAGAGCCCTCCATCCATTGAGGATGAAAATAAGTCTACCAAGACATTATCTGCTTAGTGAGGAGAGGTGGTGATCTCTTAGAGGAAAAGAGCCTTGAGCCTGTTCCTCAATGGGCTTTTATTGGGTTCAATTTGTACAGGAATACAGGTAAAGCTCATCAATCATTGTCAGGCAGTAATGATCAAATAATAGATAACATCCAAAGAACTATGAGGGCTTATTCTGAGTCAGGCTCAGTTAGCTAAAAGGCCATAAAACTTTGGGAAACAAACTCATTTCATGCTTGGACCCTTATAAGAAAATTGAGGGCATTCTTAGCAAAGCAGTTTTCACAGGATTTTATGCATTCTTTCTTAGGCCTGATCACCCCTGGGAACTGCCCATTACTGCCCAGGGCTGAACTGCCCTCTGGCATTGTTTCAGGTGGGGGAAGTAAGGCAGCCAAGAGATTAGGAGACTTCTTGAAGACAGAATGAAGACTCAGGCTATGTCAAAGCTGAGTGGCAAGGGTCTGTCACCCCCTTTTTCTATAGCCCCTAAATCTTTCCCTGATGGCCCTTTTGTGACCATGCCTGTCTTAGGTTGTCCCTCACTTGAGGAATTTTACCCATCATTGGCTAACCAGTCATCTGCCAGGGGCCAAGCAGGGTGAAGTAAAAGCAGGCAGAGGCAGTGCCCCTGCCAGGAAGATAAGCTTTTTCTTCTTAGTGGCTTATGGTCCCAAGGTCTCTTAATCAGCCTTAGCTATGAGGGGTTACAGTTTCTGAAACCAGGCAGGGTGGTTCCCAACAGAAGACCACAGTGTCAGTATACTCAGATTCTGGTGAAGGCTTTCTTCTTGGTTCTCAGATGGCTGTGCATTCATATGGCAGAGAAAAAGGAAGCAAATTCTTACTTCTCTTTTCTTACAAAGGCACTGTGCCACCATGAGGGCTCCATCCTCACAATCTAATTACTTCCCAAGTGTCCATCTCCAAGTCCCATCACAGCGGGAATTAGGGTTTCGACATATGGATTTGGGGGAGACAAAAAACAAGTGCTGCTTTAGTCTACAACAGCACCTGGACTAAAACATTATTATAATTAAAAACTATATAAATGTGCAAATATAATAATGTTGGGATTAATGATTAGCTTTTGATATTTACTAATCTTCACAAAAATTATAAACCAGACTTAATCTGCATATTTAATCTCTAATTCTGAATGGATGATGCTGGTTATTAAAGAGAGTAAGTGATCTTTTCAGAGTCAGGCTGCTGTGGACACAGCCAGCCAGGTCCTGGCCCAGGAAGATGCCTGACATATCTTGGTGGTGAAGAGCCAACAAATGCCTACCAAGTACCAAAATCATCTTAACCTTTTGACAACAAAGCTACAAGATACGAAGAGTTAACTATTCTTAGTTTTCTGTTTAAGAAACTGGGACATGAGAGGTTAAACAACTCATCCATGATCACACAGCAGGAAAATGGCTGTTCTGATATTTATGCCAAGGACTGTAACACTAGAAGACATTCTGTTAATGCATAATTTGGTGACTCAAGTTATTTTGTCATTCTATTTTATATACTAAATATTGATTTGATAAGATTTCACCATAGGACAGCTCAATGCACATTAATGAAGTATGGAAAAGTTGTCAAGGAGAGAGCATAAGATTTAAAGAAACTAGAAAGAAAAAAGAGAGATTACCATTAATGAAGTAAAAAGATGAAAAACAGAGCAATAAAGAAGACAGAAATGAACAAATTACATGAAGCAATAATTGAGTAGCTTAGTTATCATATCTACAAATCTGGAACCATGGACCCAGATATGAAAAGTTGACCAATTTTGTATAATTTTATCTATTACTTGTCTAATTGTATGTATGTATCAGATCTTCATTCAGATGATCTATGCAGTAGCCACAACTACATGTCCAAACTCGACCTTGGCTATAATCGTTGACTGCCCCTATTCGCACAGCACTTCATTTAATGTGGATAAAATATAGTATTTCCTAGCCATCAGTGTTTGGATTCAAGTCCCTGTCAGTCTCTTCCTTAAAATTCAGACAGTTCAAGCTCATTTTACCTTATAGTCCAAGGTTTCAGTTTTGAGCTGGTCATGATGTAAGTTGTATCATGAATTAAAGTTTTGTAAGTTATATAAGTAGCAGGAAAATATTATGAGCCAAGGTAATGAAGGCAGAAATAGAGAGGCAAGGAAATGTGGGGAATAACATTGCAGAAGGTGAAGGCTAGTATAAAGGAAGATTTAAAATGATCTTCTGAAAGATGGAATAAAGGAATACATCATTATTTATGAATAGGAGCATGAAATGACACAATCTCTGTTTTAGGAAGAACTATTGTCACTAAGTGATGACTCTTATAGAGAGCTGGGATGTTAAAGTCACATATTCTTTTTCTTTGCAAATTTTTAATATTCATTAATCAAACTGGTATTCAGTATGTATCTAGTATATTTCAGATACTTCTATGCCACTTTTAAAAAGTTAGATAAAATTCTAGCCCTTGAAAATCCCATAGTATAGTAAAAAACAAACAAACAAAACCCCAGAAATTAAATAAGTTAAAGGAGTGTTATAAAAGAAGTTAAAAATTGTATGAGATTGTAAGGCAAGGTAATACTTTCTCACTGAAAGTATTAATTTATGAAACAACCTCAATATTGAATATCTCATGATTCATTGTGGTCATGCTTTTTGGAACTTTTGACAAAACCATTAGTTATATTTTTATTCCACATATTAATTTATTCATTTTATCAAACTAAGTTTGCAAGAATCAATTACCAAATGTGTAAAACCAATGTATTTATAATGGTACCATTTATAGAAATCAATGTGAAAAGAATTTAGGAATCTCATAAATAAAACCATTGAGAATAACTGAAAACAGAGAAAGAAAACTATTGTCTGATGGGGCAGGACAGAGAATTTGGATTAATTGAAGTAGACAGAGGAAAGAACACAGAGGACTTTCAGCCTCATTTCCTTACTTATGAAGAGGAAAAGCTTTGAGGTGAGTGGAATATCAAACATTGTATAAGAATATATGGGGGAATTATGTAAATATGTGAATGCATCCTGTCTTTGAACTTCAAAAATTCTTCATATTTTCTTATATGTAAAACCTAGAGTGGTTTTATATTACTTTATGTATTTATCAATTATTGCCTCAATTGTTGGGTCATAAAAAAACAAGTTACATGTGTGTGCGGTTTTAAAAACCACATTCACATAACCACATCCTTAGTGTGAGAGAGTTGGGAATAAAAACAAGACTCCTTTGCAACATTTGTGGTTATGAGGCAAAGAGATTTTCTTCTGAAAGAGAAAATTAGATTTCATTTTATAAAGGGCATGAGCTGTTATATTATTTTTTCAATGCTTTATTAATCATAATGGTCATTAATAAAACTTTTTGATCTAGTAATTAATCTGTATATCTACCAGGAAATATCCATCATCAATTTTGAATTCAAATGGTTTTTCAAATAACAGAGAATTGTACCTCCAATAAATAAATCTTTACTAATATGTTAAACCATTAATAATTGATAGGATGAACATGTTCAAAATCGTCTTAAGGGGAGTAAGAGGAAGGTATTACTCATTCATAAAGTAATTTATAATAAGTGTTGAGAAACAAAGGCTGACAATCTCTTCTACACTCTGGAGTGATCAGAAGATATGGTTTATTGTTGCTTTTATTTAATCGTTTGCTAGTCCAAATATAGCCAACACATTTAGACAGGATTTGAAAACTGGAACAATGAAAATATTAAATAACTCTTTAAGTGAGTAACTTTGGTATTTTTCCACAACTTCAGGTGGGAAACTTATCGATGTTCTTAGGGTGAACCCTATCTGCAAACACACTTGAGATTTCAATTTAGGAAGAAATGGAAAGTTTCGGTAGAATTAAGTACAACAGGGAGAATGCCCCTGAAAATGAGTCAAGATTTAATTTGAATTTTAAAATCTAAGATTTAGAAAAAGGATGCATAAGAAAATAAATTTCAGTTTTGCAATGCACTTACTTCTGTGTCAAAATGCCTTTGTTTTAGCTTTTTCTTCCTTATAATCATCCTTTCTTCTCCTTTTGTCTTACAAATTAATACTCTACCTCTAAGGTGAAATAATAATTGCCTTAAGTATTATTGTACTATATACATTTGTCATCACTACTGGAGAGATAGTCCTAATTATGCCCATTTCATAGATTTAAAAAAAGCTTAGAAAATTTCAATAACTTACCACAGTCAGATAGCAAATGGCAAAGTTAGGACCAACTGAAATGCTGCCCTCCACTGTACCTCAGGGAATCCTTCAACCACACGTTTTCACTTCTGTCGCTCACCTTATTTTCTTTCAATTAGAGTGAGACTTGACCTTTCAGGTTTGATTTCCTGTCACATTATGTTTAGTGCACACTGTCCTCCCATTCCCCTCCTATGTCCCATCTTTATCTTGTAGTGTTGGGGTCTGCCCTGCCTGGCTTCAGGAAACTGTAATCCACCATGGCTAAGGCTGAGTAAGAGGCCTCCGAACCAGGAGACACTAAGGAGACAAAAGTTATTTCCCTGGCATGAACGCTGCCTGTTCTGTGCCAGCCCCAGTGCTTGATCAGTTAGCCAATGATGGGTAAGATTTCCCACGAGGGGAATCGCCTAAGACAGGCATGATCACATGGAGGCCTCAGGGAAGGATTTGGGGGGCTGTGGAAATGAAGGGGCGATTGACACCAACCCCTGCCCCCTCAGCTTTGTCAAAGCCTGAGTCCTGAGAAATCCAAGTCTCCTGGCTGCCTTTGTCTCCTCTGCCTGACTCAGGCCAGCAGAAACAACAGGGACAGTGCAGTACAGACCAGAGTCGATGGACCCCCAGGGTAATCAGACCTGGGGCATAGAATATGAAAGATCCTGTAATATCTGCTTGTTGAAGGATGTTCTTTAATTAGAATATGAAGGCACAGGCAGGAAATGAAACTAGTCTTTTAGGTTCTGTAGTCTTTTTAAATGATAAAACCCCAAAATCTCAGCCCAAAATCCCAGCGGGAAATCTGCCAGCCCCTTTTAAAGCTAACTACTTATTTTATCTTCCCTGTCAGACTGTAATCCACAGTGTCTGTATTCTTAATAAAAGCCTGCTTGGGCAGGAGAACGGAGCACTTTCCACTAGAGAGAGTGGCCTATTCCTCCACAGGACTCGTTGTCCGTGTGTATGTTTTCTCGTGTTTCGAGCATCTGCAGCAGTGATGGATACTGCTGGCCTGTATCCATCACATTATAGACTTAATAACTGGATTGTTGTAAGGAGATAAATTTTCACTCAGGTGGTCTCAACTACAGGTCCCTTATACTATACTATACTGTTTTATTATGAAAACTAATGCTGGATGTTTCATGGAACAAGAGATTAATTAATACTTTGCTCTAATAATTTGAGAAGTGAGAACATTTAAATATGAAATAGACTTCAATTAAGGAATGACCTAAAAATATACAATGAACTTTGATGAACATGTATGGATGTACAACATAAGCTTCATAGTTGCGTTTTATCTTTAAAATCTTTGGAGAAAAAAGAACATATCTAATAAAGATGATAAAATGGCCTTTGATTTGAGAAATAAATCTTGTAGAGTTTAATTACATAACATTTTTTTTGTTGATGTGATCAAAATGGTAAGAATAGAGGGTATAAATATGACCATATATGATTTTGTCAATGCCTTTCTAATTGTGATTTACAGTGAACACGTGTGTACAACTCTGTGTGTGTTGTTTGAACATAATCTGGTAACTATTTAATATGGTCTTTAACTTCCTTTTGAGAAAATTTCTGGACAGATGCTTCCCATAGGATTTTGCCCCTAATGTCAAGTTTAGGACAGGCAGGTGGTAGACATCAGCCTGACCAAATGAAATAGAACATTTTCTTGCACATGGTGATAGCTAAGTGATAAATATGCAAACAAAACCAAGAGGTGCAACGTGATACTTCATGTGGCCACTGAAAAAGAGGCAGAGACTCTTCCCAGCTGGACTTCAACTCTAAAGGTTGGGCGGATGAGAACAAAGCCTGTGTAGTGTATTTGGAGCCAAGACACGTAGAGAAAATAAGTCCTGTTACAACATTTGAAGCTCTGGATCAAACTGCACCTGAGAACTTAACAGCTGGACATTTCAGTTACATGAGGCAATAAAATTTTTTGTTGTTGTTTAAGCCAGTTTGAATTGCATTTCCTGTCATCTGCATGAAATAATATTAACCAATGCAAAACAGATGACTTGGATACAGTGACCTCGCACAACACGATTTATATTATTAGCTTTAAAACTCATAATTTCTAAGAAAGAAGTTCTGTTTTGCATAGAAAATGGAAAATAGTTTGGAGATGGTAGGAAGAAAAAGCTAAAAGAGGCATAAGGGGTCTAAATGGTAATGCAAGAAATGTAATATATATTAAATAAAAATAAAACATAAAATTAAATTAAAAATTCATGTTTCTTTTAATAAAAAATAAACAAAAATAATCAACAGTGTTTAAGTTACTATGTACCTATCCATGCTACCCAGAGATGTAAAACACCTAAATATCATGTTTATAGAATGTAAAAAATATTTTTAAACCACATCAACATTTCCAAATAGCATACAGCAAATACAGCCATGGATTTCAAAGTGTCTTTGATATAGTAATGCAGAAAATACATATCTTTTAGTTTAGTCTTCAAAAGGGCAGGTATCAGTGGAGAGGCAAGGCATTGATGCCAGAAAGGAGCAGAGATACAAGTAATTGACTCAATTTTTTGAACTTGGGCAATTTTAGTAACTTTAGTTTCTTTACCCATAAGATAAAAGTAAAAATAATATTTAATAGAGTTTTGATGAATTAAAAATAGGTAAAATATACATAAAGTTCATGTTACAAATTATATTTTTAAAAAATAATTAAAAATGAAAAGTGAACTTAATTTTATTTAAAATTAAATAAAAATTAGCAACATAGCAAATGAGAGTGCACAGTCCTTGAAGATTTTATTTATTTATTTTTAGAGAGAGAGGAAAGGAGGGAGAAAGAAAGGGAGGGAGACATCAATGTGTGAGAGAAACATCAGTCAGTTGCCTCTCATGTGTGTCCAGCAGAGGACCAGGCTCACAACCCAGGCATGTGCCCTGACCAGGAATCGAACCAAGGGCATTTTGCTTTGCTGGACAATGCTCAACCTACTGAGCCACACCAGTCAGGGTGATAGTGCAATCTTTAGATCAGACAATTGTGCTTGAATACTAGCACTACAACTTAATAATAGAGTCTTTGAGAAATTTATTGAAATTTTCTTAAACTTTCTTCAGATTTGTACAATTAAGATAACAATGTCTAGCTCATATGACTTATGATTATTAGGTGAGAATAATATATATGCTAAGCACCCATGATGATATTGAGAGCATAATAGACACTAAGGAACAGCCATCATTATTATTAAGCTTATTACCAGTTTTTTGCTTTATTATCTAATAAACTCATGTTTTAGTGTATATGAAATATCATAATAAGCCTTATTATATTGTATAAAATTTTTAAAAATTGATTAATTGATTTGCATATAGATCACTTTAACATCATTGTCAATGCTTTAACAAGTTAAGCTAAATAATACAGCTTTAGAAGTCTAGGAGAACTAATAGGTTATTTGGATAAGCAAGTAAAAGTATAAGAATATAAATGAATCACATAAAACATGTTTGAAAATTATGTATTTGTTGTTTATCAATATAATTTTAACAGTCTTGCAAAAATTACTTACATGGTTATAATTGTATGCATGTCAGATTTAGACAGCAATAACTACTTCAGTTTTTTTTTACTTCAGGATGGCATGCTGAATGAGTTTTATATTTCTTGTCTTTTATAGACTATAATATCTATTATTTTTTGACAGTTATTAGAAAGTTTACATTTATTAAATCCTGCATACTATTCATTGGGCTGAGCATAAAAATTTTTAATTATAGGAAGTTAGGTCATTTTAGACCTTGGATTATTAATCATTCAGGGACTAGGTTAGCTCCGTCTCTTGTGTTAATCTTATACCTTGGCATTTATTCATGGTAATTTTACATTTTTATGGACCATTTCACCTCATATTTTCAGAGGAGGAGAAGTCAGGATGAGCTATTTTCTATCTTGTCCCAGCACTGAGCAGTAGGAATCAGAGGACAGAACGGTTCTGAAGAATAATCAGAATAAATGTTCAGTCCAATGCTTCATAAGCCACAAAAGTGGCTTAATCATTTTGTGCTTTTAAAATATGGAAATGGAAGAGATATAAGGGCTTTCTTTCTTTCTTCCATAATTCACAGCACGTTTGTACTGTGATCATTGCAATACAACCAGAATAAAGAGGCCAAACTGGTGCCAAGGAAAATAGAATGACAAACTATGATTAATTATAGAAAAACACACATCATCATTCTAAAATTAGTTCAATTAAGCAGACAGAGAAATATACCAACTATGAACAATGGGTAATATTTCATTTTGTTTTTCTTCTCAGTTTTTTTAATAAAATGGAGACTGATGACATACACATGATATCTAAGTATGTCTTGCTCCTTCTGTCTAAAAAAACCCAATACAAATAAATATACATAAATATACATATTTATTTAGTATAAATAAATATACTAAAAAGAACATATCTACCATGTTCAGGGTTTAGTTCTGAATAATCTTTGATTTGCTTCCAAGATGTGTGAAAGTGGCATGTCATTTGTTCCCTAAAGTATACATTTTATGGCATATAAGTCCCAGAATGCACAGCAAGACCCAAAGGTTCAGAAGGAAAAATGATTCCATGGTTGAATCATTTTCTTAAGTAGTTGCTGTTACATCAGCCTACTGAAGATACCTAGAAATCTTTTGATTTGATAAAGACTTATTTAGCTTTGTTAACCCTGTATTTCTCAAACTTATTTCTTTCTATGTTCTTTTCTATATACCACTTTCTTCACAGAGAGTGTTACTTCACAGTAAAGTGGATCATGGGTTCAGAATGCCTGGGTTCAAAACATGACTCTGCTACATTTTAGATGCACTAAGACAAATTATATAACATAGATTGTAAATAATTTTTTAAAAAAATTTAGAATATGTCATTTTATATAAGGACTTGAGCATCACAGATTTTGGTATCTGCAGCAGTCCTGGAACAAATCTCTTGTGTATAAATATGTACCAGAATTTGCTTATTGTTTCTCTATTAAAAAACATCTTGGTTGCTAGGTTATAAGGGCAGTTCTATTTTTAATGTTTTTGAGGTAACTCCATACTGTTTTCCACAGTGGCTGCTCCAATTTGCATTTTGACAAGGGTTCCTTTTTTTCACATCTTTGCCAATATTTGTTGATTGTTGATTTAATGATAGTAGCCATTCTGACAGTTGTGAATAATATCTTATTGTGGATTTAATTTGCATTTCTCTGATGATTAGTGACCTTGAGCATCCTTTCATATGTCTAGTGGCCATCTGTATGTCCTTTTTTGATAAGTGTCCTTCAAGTCTTTTGTCCATTTCTTAATTGGATTGTTTGCTTTTTGGTGATGAGTTTTGTAATTTCCTTATAAATTTTGGATATTAAACCCTTATCAGATGTATTTGCAAATATGTTCTCCCATTTAGTGGGCTGTTTTGTTTTGTTTGTTTGTTTTTTTTCATTTTGTTGATGGTTTTTTTTTTGCTTTGCAAACACTTTTTAGTTTGATGTAGTCCCATTTGTTTATTTTTTCTCTTGTTTCCCTTAACTGGGGAGAAAAATATTATAGCAGTATCAGGAAAAATATTGCTACAAGAAATGTCTGAGGTTTTATTGCCTATGTTTTCTTTTTAGGATCCAGCTATTCCACTTCTAGGAATGTATCCAAACAAACCCAAAACACTAATTCAAAATAATATATTCACCCCTATGTTCACTGCAGTGTTATTTACAATGGCCAAGATTTGGAAGCAGCCAAAACGCCCATCAGTAGGTGATTGGATAAAAAAGCTCTGGTACATTTACACAATGGCATACTACTTACTCAGCTGAAAAAATGAAGAAAATCTGACCATTGCAATAGCATGGATGGACCTGGACAGTATTATGTTATGTGAAATAAGCCAGTCAGAGAAAGACAAGTACCGTATGATTTCACTTACATGTCTAATCTAATGAACAAAATTAACTAACTAAGTGGAAACACATTCATGGAAAGAGAGAACAGACAAGCTGTCAGAGTAAAGGAGTTGGGGGTTGGGTGGAAAAAGTGAAGGGATTAAGCAATAAAATGAAGAAAGACTCACGGGCACAGACAACGTTATGGAAATTTTCAGAGGGAAGGAGGAATAAGGGGTATAAGAGAGTTAAAAGGGGGATAAATGGTGATGGAAGGAAACTTGACTTGGGATAGTGGACATAGTACAATATACAGATGATGTGTCATGGAGTTGTGTACCTGAAAACTAATTTTATTAACAAATGTTACCCCAATAAATTCTAAAAAACATCTTGGTTGTTTCTAGTTTTTGGTGAATATTAGTAAAGTCTCTTTAAACATTCATGTGCAATATTTTATGTGGGCATATGTTTTCAAATCAGTTGGGGAAATAAGTAGAAATATAATTATTATATCATATAATAACGCTAAGTTTAACTTTGTAAGAAAATCCCAAATTGTCTTCCAAAATACCTGTACCTTTCCACATTTCTCCAAAGCAATGAATAGCATTTCCTGCTGTTCTGCATCCTATACAACAATTTTTGGATTTTTAGTTATTCTAGCAAGTGTGTAGTGGTATCTTATTGTTTGGATTTTCAATTCCCTAATGACAAATGACATTGAGCATCTTTCTTTTTCCTTTTTTTTTTTTTTCTATCTATATATCTCCTCTGGGGAAAAGTCTGTTCAGATCTTTTTCTCATTATTAAAACATTGGTTGTTTATGTATTGTTGAATGTTAAGAGTTCTTTGCATATTTTTAATACAAATTACCTTATATATGTGTTTTGCAAATATTTTGATTAAGATCTGTGGGCTGTCTTTTGATTTCTTTAAATATGTCTTGGGCAGAACAGATGGTTTTAATAAGGTCTGACTTACAGATTGTTTCTTTCATGGATTGTAGTTTCAGTGTTGTGTCTAAAAATTCATGTTAAAACTCCTCTTCAAAGCACTCATCATAAAAAAATCAAAGCTATTTATGGTAACAGAATGTAATTAGACTTAGTGTGGTGATCATTTAGCAATACATACAAATGTTGGCATATTATATTGTACAGTAGTTCTCCGTTAAGCATGAAGAATACATTCCAAGATTGCCATGGATTCCTGAAATCAAGGAGAGTACCAAATCTTATATATTCTATGACTTTGTCTATACATACATTCTTATGGTAATATTTTTAATTTTTAAATTAGGCACAGTAAGAGATTAACAACAAAAAAACTAATAAATAGAAATATTACAATACAGTGTAATAAAATGTATGTGAATGAAGTTTCCCACTCTCTCAAAATATCTTATTGCATTTACTCACCCTTCTTCTTGAGGTTATGTGAGATAATAAATGCCCATATGATGAGATAAAGTGAGGTGAGTGAGGTAGGTGTTTTGACATAGTGTCAGGCACTACAAGGGTCACTTAAACACTGGCACTGCGGGACTGCCGCAGTCAGTCTGATAACTGAGATGGCTACTGAGTTACTAATGAGTGGTTTATGTATACAGCATTCATACGCTCACTGGACAAAGGGATGATTCACATCCCAGGCTGAATAGACAGGATTGGCAAGAGATTTCATCATGCTACTCAGAACGGTACACAATTTAAAACATAAATTGTTTATTTCTGTAATTTTCTATTTAATATTTTAAAACAATGGTTGACTACAGGTAAGTGAAACTGCAGAAAGCAAACTGTGAATAAAGGGAGGGAGCTACTATACATTTTAAATTAATACAATGTTACATGTCAATTATACCTTAATTTAAAAAAGATAACTAAAAACTCATCACCAAACCCAGAGTTGCCTAGATTTTGACATGAGTTTTATTCATGAAATTTTATATATTGTTTTACATTCGAGTTAATATTTGAAAGGTGTAACATCTTTCTAGGTTTATTTTTTAAATATGGATATACAGTTATTCCAGCATCATTTGTTAAAAAGACTATTTTCTCCATTAAATTGCCTATGATTTTTTGTTAAATCAGTTGACTACATTTGTTAAGTGGTGTAATAAAACATACATACAGTAAATAAAAGTATGAGATTTTTAGCCAAAGACTTTTGGATTTCAAATCCAGGGTACTTTTCCATTTTGCTCCACTGAAAGAGAGTAGATTTCATATGTGTTATAACATTTCTCGTACTTCAAATAAAATGTTATCACCTTCACTCCTACCTCCTTCGTGTTATCTCTACTTCTCTCCTTCATATACTTAAGTAACCAATCACCAAGTTTTCGGATTTATCATTATTAATCATTATCTACAACAATAAAATGGGATTCCTCCAGTCACATATGTTAATTATCTTTTTTTTTAAGATTTTATTTATTTATTTTAGAGAGATGGGGAAGGGAGGGAGAAAGAGAGGGAGTGAAACATCAGTGTGTGGTTGCCTCTAGCACACCCCATACTGGGGACCTGGCCCACAACCCAGGCATGTGCCCTGACTGGGAATCAAACCGGTGATGCTTTGGTTCGCAGGCCTGCACTCAATCCACTGAGCTATACCAGCCAGGGCTGTTAATTATCTTTTTTCTCTGCACATCAGTTTGAGAGTAATAAGTGTGTCAGTTTTTTTTTTCACTGTGTACTGATTCCTTAATTATGAAGAATGGATCTCTTCTTTTTTGCAGTGGTATGCATTGCTGACAATGAAAACTAAAGGACAGTGAAAGAATATATATTTTGAATCATTTTGTGGCCAAAAAATAGTTCAATAAATTACTAGATGTGTCATTACTTTTTCTTATACTGGGATTAATTTCCCCAAGCAAAATGACAATATTTTACATGTAACACTCAGTTTTATAAGAAATAAAAGAGGGATACGTATATAAATGGAAGAAATGGTCCCTGGTACATAGTAGGTATTAAAACGATGTCAAAAATATAACATTTTAAGTGGTTATCATGTGTCACTTTACATACATTTTTAATAATGACACCATAACAATCCACATGCCTGCCTCAAGGGTGATGGATGGATGAACCAACAGATACAGGAACAGGATAATAAAGATTTATTAAAAAATATATGTGAAGACAACTACATAGAACGTGGACAGAGCAGGTTCTCACACTGGTTCCCAGTTGCCAGTGGAAAGGCTCTGGTGTGAATAAAGGACTGTTAAGTATTTTTGTTTACCATTTTCAGGTACCTTTTCTGTTTTAATACTGTCTTCTGTGCTCTCAAGCTTTGGCTGCATGACTGCTATGAACTCTGTTAGCCTCAGTGAGAGTCTCAAGAGTCAGTAAAAGATAGGTCCATGTTCCAGGCTGCTTATACCCCCATAGACTTGAGCCAAGGCCCTTCCTGGTATCTATTTTTACAAACTTTACAAGTTTGGAGTATACCCATTAAAAATGATTAAATTGCATTGTAGACATGCTATTTTCCCAATAACAGTATATTTAAATTTTAAAATTAGTTCAAACTATTTCTGAAGCCCTGTGTTTTCTACCATACTCCAGAAAATATTAAGAAGTAATATCACCCCATTTTCTCATTAGCACAGTCAACTCATAAGAAATTTAAATTTATTTTTAAAGTTATCTTTCTTAAAAGATCATTTCCTTTAAATGTGCTACAAATTGAAAAATATTGGGGCAAATAATAAGTATAGAGTTTTTTTAATACAAAGAAATAAAAATACAAAGGATGACTGACTGGTCAGATTCCATGGTATGTTAGTAAGGATATTGATAATTATCTTAATGTATATAAAGTTCTAAAGAAATCTTTCAGAGTTAGTTTCTGCTTTTATGAAAATGAGAACACTCAGAGCAATCAAATGAAGTAAGATGAATAATTGGTTTGAAATTTGTGAATTATAATGCAATCTTAGAAAGAAAATATATATTTAATTATATGTTTAGAAAAGGGAGTAAATATTTAAAATATAAGTATGTTAAATGCAGGATATTTCAGTATTCTTGAATTCTAGACTTTAAAACAGATGTGTTAAATGGGAGACTGTGGCCTACTTACTATAAAAGTATATTTTATGAAAATTGTCATCTTTTATCAAAGATTCCTTAGCATTTCAGAGAGATTTTGAAAAATGCTGGCCTTTGAGACTACTAAGGGTATGACATTTCATATTCTGCATTGTCAATATTGACCTTAAATTGAACCATTTATTTTGTCTTTGTTAAATGCCAGTTGTCCTTTCCCTTGATATATTAGTTTTATCACCTACAAGTTCTTTTCAGGAAAAACTGGTGGATAATATAATCACCAAAATAGAGTTCTGGACAACTAGTAATTGGAGACCAATAAAATATCTTGGTCCCCAAAAGAGCACTTAAAATCTAGAATTTTGAACTTGTATAAAACTGATGCTATTGGGCCAGAATATATATTGAAACAAGAAAACAGACTTCTCACCTCATCACAGAGCCCAAAAACTCATCAAAGAATTTTTCTATGGTTATTGTTGTTGATATTTCTTCTTCATTTAAAGCTTCATAAAATCAGGTTATTCTCTAGGAATAAAAGACTATTCCCTAAAAGCATCATTTTCTCTCCTCAATGATGGTCAGAAACTACAACAATACAGAAGACACTTGGTGTGGTTTGGAGCACAAACTCATTAATCACAGAGTAATACTTATTATAGTTTTAGATTGTCTTTCATTTTCCCCAAGATTTATTGTCTCTGAGTGCAAATCTCTTCAAGTTTTGTTGTATAAATAAAAGTATTGAATTCCTTTTCATAGTAATCTTGAAAAGAGAACAAATAAAAAATGTTTTGTCACTAGGGGAAGAGTAGGAAAAAAAGATGGGACTGAGGTGTGGACAGCCATGGGAAGCACACAGTAAGGGAACTAGAAAATAAAAATCCAGTATGTTCACACTCTTTGGTTAGGAAGCCAAAGGAGAAAAATAAGTTGAATGGAAAGGAGAAATATCAATATAGATTGAGACAATTTTTAACATGAGACCTAGAGTAATAAAATTGTCTAAGAAACACAGTAAAGACCTATATTATTGATGAAATATGTTGTGTTGCAAACATGTATTTGATACTGAGGATATCAGAAGCAGAGGCTGATCCTGAGAAGTACTGGCAGAGACTACATGAGGGGTTCAGAACTTCAGCTGGCCGTGCCAGAATCTGCAGCTGAGTGAAGTCCTAGTAGGAATCTGGAGAGGGATTATGTGTTAGTGATTCAGTCAACAGATTGGTTGCACCCAAGAGACAGGTAGCTGCAACCCTGTGTTCTTAGGAGCTGAAAAAACAAAATTTACCTTATTTCTCATTGAATCCCACCAGATACCTAAAAGTGGAATGAGAAGTTTAGTTCGAAATTTCACCACACACAAATGGGAAAGTAAGTCCTAAACAATCATTTATTAGTGCGCAGTGTTTCAGGCACCAGTAAAGTGAGCTAAGGTAAATTATAAAATCTCTTAGTATACCTAGCTAGCAGGTAAATAAGAGTTAATGTCTGAGAAAATCTTTGAATCTGAATAACATCTCTCCTTTATTTCTTTGAAATTGCTAATCTTGTCAGGGTTGTATATAACACTCAGGACTGTAAACATGATGCAGAGAAATGGACAGTTAACATGAACAGGGAATATGTGAAAAGAAATGCTTTTAAATTGAAATGGAAACTAATCTAAGTACAGCCATTGGATTAGTGATGAAAATAAAAAAGTAGTAACAACTCTAGACAACAACATTGAATAGAATATTTGAAAATATTCTACAGGAAAAAATTCATTTACAAAGATTATTCTAATATATAAAAATAGAATAGACTTTTCTCATTTTTTTTTATTTTACAAAGTACTCATAAAAATATTTCTCACCATTCAGGCCCTCAACATACATTAGATCCCTCTTTGGCAAAATAATAAATTACCTAAATATGAGGAAATTCACACAACTTGAAGAAAAAAAATGATGATAGTGTTTAAATAGATTTCAATATCAAGAAAAATGAGTAGTATAAGATGAAAATATAAATATTATAATACTGATTCAAAGATATTGTGTATTAAGATCCAGGAATTGAGTGAGAATTAATTGAATTTTGGAATAATTTCTGAATGCTCTGCAGAGAACGTACAGTAGAGTAACAAGAAGATTGAGAATTTGGAATAGGGCAGCTATATGACCTTTGTTGAATTGCTTATTATCTTGATTACTCAGTCTTTTCTTTAGTGTAAATGGAGAAAATATCCACATCTAAGCATTTTGAATATTTAAATAGATAATACAATGCATACTGGAAACCACATTTTGAGCTACATTTATGAATATAACCAAGATGTTTAGTCTATTAGGTCTATAGCCCCAACCCTCCAGAAGTACAGTTGCATAAGGACCTTCACAGGATAGCTATCATCTTACAGAAAGAGAAAGCACATAGATCTTGTCTACTAGTAATGCCTTTCTGGTTACAGAGCAACAAGAGGGAAGTCTGCTTTGGAAGTTGGCTGTGACTCCTACTAAACTAGAACAACATTCTACCTTGTCCTAGAGAAGGAGACCGGCTGAGAGATGTCTGCTAAAAAGCAACTTCCCTAAAGTATACTCTGGAGTGACATCATCATTCCAACAAGGAGATGACCCAGAAGAAGTCAGAACAATATAGAGGATTGAAAAAGTTACTGACTGGAGGAGGCAAATCCCACAGTCTGCATTAAACACTCTGCAGTAGAAGATGCCAAGAGCAGCACTCCTTGGATGGTATGACTCCTTGAACTATGGAGGCTGAACAGCTAACATTTACATTTTCACTTTTTATAAGACTATTTATTCGCTTTTAGAGAGGGGAAGGGAGGGAGAAGAGAGGAAGAGAGGCATCAATGTGTGGTTGCCTCTCACACCCAGCCTCCCCACCCGCCCCCCACACACTAGGGGCCTGGCCAGCAACCCAGGCATGTGCCCTGCCTGGGAATCGAACTGCAATGCTTTGGTTCACAGTCTGGTGCTCAGTCCACTGAACCGTACCAGCCAGAACTAACACTTATATTTTCTAGACTCCTTTGCAACTTGGTTGTAGATAAAATTTAGATTTGGCTAACCAGATGTATTTGTGTGGATAGTGAAGGCATAAATGGGGTGGAGTTCAAAAGTCTGCTGTCTCTGTGGTTTTTGACTGACATGCATAATTGCAGAAGCCATCGTTTTTCTGAGTTAATATTAGCAAAGTCTAAGTCACTAACTTAGGGATGTCAAGAGGGAAGACATGGGCATTTGTTTTGCTGAGGTCACACATATTTGGATATGATAGGCTCCTGTGCAGCTTCCTGAATATGACAGGCTTTTAATATTGTGATTCCTGATGGAAGCCACAATGCCAACATTCTCTAAATTATAGATAAAGAAGTGACAATTTGGTGTCCTGTTTCTATGATTTATGACTTTGGGAGACATTCCTAAAAGCTAATTCAAACATTTGTTCCTTCTGCTCCCTTAACCCTGCCACATTAGGCACCAGAAGGTGACAGGCAATAGGCACTCAGAAATGTGGTGGTATGAGATTGGTTATCTTCCTAGGTGAGTGTGAAGTCACCGATGTCCTCATAAACTTAAGAAAATGGAGACTGGTATCTGTATAGCACATTATGATGAAACAGTTACTTTTTCTAGCCTGGGGGGCTGAAATGAAGTACCTATTGAAAACACATCTTTAATAGTCTGAGGCTCTACTACAGATTCTTATGACAAAAAATGAGAAATATAAAGATATTACAATAATCTGACAACTTCTAAGTGTGCTAAAGAACTTAAACATTAACAAAAGGGAATGATCAAAAACCTGAGGGAGCATATGAGTCACCAGATGAGCACAGACTTGTCTTAATTTTTATGCGAGCATTAGGGCTTTGTTTGGGACAGAGGAGGGCACACCATCACTTCTGCAGTATTCTCAATCATAAAGAAACATTACCTAAATGCTAAGTGAGAAAAATGCTACAAAATAATTGGCTTTCCCTCTTCTAAACTGTCAGATTCATGTAAAACAGTGGCTGACAAACTGTTCCTGATTTAAAGAGGCAATAGATACATGAAAAGTAGATGCAGCGTGTGGTCCTGACTGGACCGTGGGTCAGGACAGATAGTTGCCTTACCTGTAGAGGGCATTATTGTAAAAATTGCAAAGTGTCTATGACCTGTGGACAGAGAATAAACTAAATTTTATAAATTCACTGTATATAAATTAAATTTGGTTTTCATACTTGTGTTAAGTATGAAATGTTCTTGTTCCTAGGAAACATACACTGAATTTATAGGGGTAATGTGACATGTACTTCCACAATTTATTCTAGAATAGTTAAAAATTATATGTATAATGTCTACATATATGCATATATATTAATTTACCCAAGTTTGAATGGCAACTAATATAAAAAAATTAAACTAGTGATTGATTTTCTTGATTGAAATTCTTATTTTTATTACATATTTATGTGGTTTTACATACCTATTATGTAATGATTGTTGTCTATTTAGGCATCCAAAACAAAAAATATGTTATCTAGTGCCAGTAAAATTGACAGTTGTGATCTTTAATGATAAATTAATATATAAGATTTTTAGTTACTAAAATAAGTAGTTATATTATGGTTGGGATAATTTTAATAATATTCATAGGTGGCATTAAAATACACAAATACAGTCTAAAATGTCTATTAATCATGCAACAAATTAATGAAACAATGAAACAGGGAATGTGAATTTCAGAAATTTTAAAGCATTTCACTAGCAAACACATCTTTCCTTAACATTGTTAGTATTTAAAAAAATTAGAATAAATTAATGAAATTTTCATTAAGCCATATCTTTATAATTTTAATCTGTATGCAAGAACATTTATATATTATTAAATTTTTCTATTCATAATATTATTAGATGATAATATTAAGTATGATAAGTTTATAATTGTAAAAACTAGTGAATATATAGTATATAATATATGTTCACCATATTTTAGAAATACTGAAAATTGGTTTTTATTAGCTTATAACATTTTAAGTACCATAACAGACAATGCAAGATGCAGGGGAAACTGTTATTGAGTCAGAAAATAAGGTCTTTTGTAAGATCGTGCCCTTATTAAAATTTTACTTTAATAACTCCACCATCAGAGAAAAGAGTTATGAAGAGTTCAGAATGCCAATCACTTTATGTATTTGACTTCCCAGATTTATTGCAACATTTATCACAATTACATAATTTTACACATTGCAGCATCACTTTGGAAAATGTACTCAAGTAAATATCCCTCCAAATCTCAAAAAAGTAGCTAGTTAATGAATAAAAACTTAATGCTTTTATAATTAAATAAAATAACCTGAAAAGAAATAAAGAAACATAATATTTAGCTTTTCACATTATGAATAAAGTGTGTATATTGGAATTTTTAATGCAAAAAAAATAAAGTAGAATATTTTTCCTATATACTGGGACTTAAAAATCATTAAGCATTATAACAAAGGTGTGTCAATAGAACATATCATAGGCCAGAGAAATAACAACAAAGTTTTTCTAGTCTTTTTCATTCCAGTGAGAATGAGCTTAAAGTTCTAACAAGAAACATCAAATTAAAAACAAAAAACAGATGCACACTATTTTTCTGATACCAAGTATATCTGAAACCAGGTTTCTTTCTTCTTTCTTACTCTGCTTCTAAATGTAATTTTAAATAAAGTAACACATATATTTTCACTCACCTTTTCCCACCTCCCTTTTTGAATTCCAGCTGTAAAATATATCATTTTGTGGAAAATATTCTCCAGAGATGAGGCCTCCTGAAAGGGTATTTCATTATTACAAAAGGGAAAATATATTAGCTCTAGCCTTATTTTCAGCTTTATTCTTCTTTGCACAATGCCCTTAAAGTGCAATGACAAATGTACCGATTTCCTTAGAAATACTGAGGAAAGTGTCAAGGAAATTTTGTTTCCTTTTACAGGAAGAATATATATATGATTTCTATGTAATGGAAGTTTGCTGATTAAGTACATTGGGAACAAGAAACATTTCTGTATCTCAGAATCAAAAGAAGTTTTGGAAATAAGAGTACCATATAGAGTTTTATAATGAAATCAAAGCCACACAGGCCTCATGCCCTGTTTTCTTTTTATTTCCAATAGATGTTAAGAAGGCATATATGCAGGAGTATACATGCATATGTATGTATGAATACCTAAATAAGTATATGCATGTATATGTGTAAATGTAGAAGTAAATATATGAGTATGTGCCAGTGTATTTCTTCATTAAAAGCAACTTGCTTTTTCTTGATGACAAAGTGGATATTTCTTCCTGTGGTCAGTCTATTCCTTCACATGGAAAGTCCTTCATCCCCATCATCTTACATCCATGGAAACACAAAGCAGTTGATTTCCTAGTTTAATAATGGCATCTGGTAAAGTTATTTTTACCTGTCTTTTCTTGATGCTATAGGTCAGTTTTTTGAACCCCAAAACTTAATTTTTTCCATCTTATTTACTGCAGTGTCTCATAACTGGTAGTTGCTCAAAAACTGTTTCCTATATGGATAAGTGATTTTTCTCACATCATGTAAAGTTCCTTAATACCTTTATCATTGCTTCTTGAATACAGATTTGCTGTTTGATACAGTGTTCCTACAGATATTGTGAGGCAAGTTCTCTATAAAGCCCCCATGGCAGAAATATTTATAACTGTTTTTCATTTCTTAATTCTTATTCTTATTTATTTTATTACAGTTGTCCCAAATCCCCACTTTGTACTCCTCCATCCAGCCTACCCTCCCTCCCACAGTCATTCCCACACCATTGTTCATGTCCATGTGTGATAGGACATAGCTGAGCGGTAGCCATTTTTAGATAGGAGCTAAATAGCAGCCATTCTCAGACAGCAGCCATTCCCAGATAAGCAGTTATCTCAAGGTCGTACTCCAACCCCTGCTTTCTGCTTCTGTATGACCTGCTTTCAGCAGCTGCTTTCCTTCCCCCTCCTCCTTATGCCTTTGTAACAAGAATATAAGCAAGCCCCAGCCTGGGCTCGGAGCCCAGAATTTGGAATCTACCTCCTTTGGGTTCACATGAGTGAATAAAACTCCACTCATAAACCCTGAGGCCATTTGAGTCATCTTTTCTGTAACACATGGGTCACTTGTACATGTTTTTCAACTAATTTCTTCCTCTTCTTACTATTCCCCCATCCTCCCTCCCCTCTGGCAGCTGTCAGCTCATGTTCTATGTCTCTGGTTCTGTTTTACTCATTAGTTTATTTTGTTCATTAGATTCCTCTTATAGGTGACACCATACAGTATTTGTCTTTTACTGCCTGGCTTATTTCACTTAGCATAACAGTCTCCAGTTCTATCAGTGCTGTTGCAAAAGGTAGGAGTTCCCTTTTGGAAAATGTACTCAAGTAAATATTCCTCCAAATGTCAAAAAAGTAGCTAGTTAATGAATAAAAACTTAATGCTTTTATAATTAAATAAAATAACCTGAAAAGAAATAAACATAATAACTTAAAATTTAATAAGTTAAAATTTAATAACTAAAAACTTAATTTTTCCCTTTTTCTTTCTGCTGCATATTATCCCATTGTATAAATGTACCACAGGTTTTTTTGTAACTTTAGTAACACTTTTTTTTTGTTTCTGAGTTTTTCTTTCAGCATCATTTAGACCCCTTATACCCCTCCGTCCATAGTGATCACACTGTTGTCCATGTCTATGAGTCCTTTTTCCTTTGTGTTCAGTCCTCTTCTTTCTAACCTCACCTTCCCTTAGCTGTCATCCTGCTCTCTGTCTATGAGTCTGTCTCAAGTACTTTGCATGTTAGTTCAATTGTTCATTAGATTTCACATCTGAGTGAAATCAGATGATATTTGTCTTCGTCTGATTGGCTTATTTCACTTAGTTTTTATATCCATTCGTTTACTGATGGACATTTCTTCTGCTACTTTAGTGGCTTAGATGGGGAGGCATGTAATATAGCTGGAAGCAGTGTTACACATTAGAGCATCACAATGAAGAGTTTGAGCTTCATCTCAGTTTTTTCATGAGCAAAACAAAATAATAAGGTCTACCCTGTGGGTTTTATTTTACAACGGAAAAATAAAGCAATGAATGTAAAATAATTAGTAAGGACAAGCACATAATAAGCAGGCAATGATGCCAGCATAGTAATAAAAAAACTCTGTTTCTTAATGAATAAAAATACTTCATTCTAGGCAAAATAACCTGGGAATTGCTTCTGCAACATCCTGTCCAGTTATAGTAACTTCGTGGGTTCTTTGGTCTCGGACTGCATGATTTACACCTGTTGTCAGAACATCATTAATAATATTTCTTTTACTTGCAAGAAGTTTTCTAGTTTGGAGAATAAATGATATGGTCACCCTACTCCAAGTGCTTCTTTATACTCCCTTTATATTTAGAAGTATTATTAAGCAATCCACAAATTTTAGAATTGGCAGATTTCTGTAATCCAAATAAGCAAATTGGACAAGCATTACTAATCTTTTTTCCCCTCTCTTTAGAAAAATAAATAAATAAATAAAGTTTTAGGTTATACCATAGAAAAATGTCTTTCTGTGGTTTAGGAATAAATGCATTACTCCATTTTTGTTAAAAAGTAATTTAAAAATATGTGCATGCTTCTTTATTTTAATGTAGAAAATTGCATCATTTCACTATTTTTGGCTTATTACAAAAATTGAAACAAAAAGTTTGTTCCTTAAAGTTTTCAGATTTCAGTTTTTCAGAAAACTAGAAAGTTAAAACATTATTAAACAAACAAGAATATACCTACATAAGAAATGTCAGAAAAAGACATATCAGAAACCAAAGTATTACTACAAAATCTCTTAACATGTATAGGATTACATAAATATTAATTAATTTTAAAATGAAATGGCAATTGACATTTAAAAAAGTACTCATGACTCCTCTTAAACATCTTACAAAGATATAAAAACGTATACTTCTAAGTCTAAGCAACAACCATCAGAAACATTATGTGAAATAGCTCAGAAAATTACAATGCAATGGTTATATAAACAGACACTTTCTGAGAAGTAATTCTTTTTTTGTTTGTTTAATTTGTTACAAGGTCCTACTACTTTCTAAGGTTTATAAAACCCAGAAATAATTCTGTCTTAAATTAGACTGGGCTTTGAATCTTAGTTTGCTGATTTTATGTTTGTTTTGTTTTGTTTCCTCTCCCATTACTCCGAAAATTGCAAAATTTGCCTATCTGTATATAGCATCAAGGAAAAATAAGTGAGATTGAATAGATAGCTTGTATAGGGGCAATCCTTTGATCTTGATGTTAAAATGTTAATGCCTTATACCAGGCTACCTGTAATGCTTAATGTTTATAAGGTCACATTGCTTTTAAAGTTAACAAGTAGGTTCAAGTAATTATTTCCCATTCTGTTTTTTTAATGTTCCACAAATTTCAAGTAAAATACATCTTGTGTGTTCAGAAAAAGAAAGAATTACACTTTTGAAATGAAGATTGGCCTAGAAGGCTGGCCCAAGCTGAGACTCTCAGAAAAAACTCATTTGTGTAGCGGTAGTTATTTCTGTAATGAATCATTTTCTTTACATGCTTGATTTTTGTTTTTGCTTGAGTGATTTGTATTATGGGACACCAAATGGTTACTTGCTTGGCTAGAAATCATCTTATTTTTTAAATGCTTTGTTATAGTGGCCTAATGATTCTTCACACAATGTGGATTAATAAAAATTTACTTTCCTACTTACACTGAGCTAATACATGTGACTTTCCCTTGTCAAGATCTAGAGAATCATAATTTCAGAGCATCTTTGAGCTTCAGGGTAGAGCAGACTCTGAATAACACCCATATCGGGGGTCTTATAATAAATAGCAGGGTAATAGGCTAGAGGCAGCGTTCTGAGAGAGCTGCCAAATGGAAAGCAGAGAGAGGCTAAAGACAGCCACTTCACCACACTTCTACTCTAATGGTGGATTTTGTTGAATACAAGCCTAATAACCATTTCTAAACCTTTTCAGCTCACAGAAACCTTACCTATCAATCTTCCAGCTCCAGGAAGTAAATTATGATATATGTAAATCACTATTTATGAAGTTATGGGTATGACCTGATTCTGAGTTATAAAATTAATTTAATGGATCAAACTCAATTTAACCTGTAGAGAAAATGTCAAAATGCTTTTTCCCAGTGTATGCTAAGTATAATTTAATAAAATTTATATTTTTACTGTAAATATAAATTATGCATAATATTTTTGATGTGAAAATGACCTTCTTACTGTGGGATACTCTTGAAACCCACAGTCAATGGATATAAGACAACCATGAAAACTCTGTCCACGTTGTCATTGATTTGTCTCTTGAAGGACAACGGCTGTGTTCTGATCATTCATCCTCAATATGTTTGCTAGGTGTTTTGGGGAGCAAAATGCATTCCCTTACAGGAAAGAGAGTAGAAAGACAGAGCTTTTTAAAGGAATTTTCCTGTAAAATTCCTAGGAATTTTACACTGTTAGAGTGCTGTCAGATATGCTGTTAGAGTATCCATGTTAATTGATGCTTACATTCACTGCAACTATTGTGTGAATATTTTTCTTATGCTGAAGATGACAGAACAAAATGATAAGAAAAACCTGGATCCTTAGTGACATTACTAAGTCACTGTATAGGGGACTAAATGGTAAGGGAAAAAATAAAAAATAAAAATAAATTAAAAAGCAACTGTACTAACTGTGAAATAGCCCAAGTTAACCTCCTTGTTAATTTATGTGATAGTGCCTGAATTGTTTAAGCCATAATTTTATTGGTCTTCTGTAATTTACAGAGAAAATTGAGTAACTATAACTCTAAAGCCAGTCTTGCTGGAAATAACTAAATTCTTTCATTCTTTTTGCCAAACTTGCATTGTTATATTATTTATCATTTGCCTCTCTATTCTTACATCTCATATCTTAAGTTAATATTTGCATTACTTAATATATTAACCAAAATCATCAGTGATGTTTACATCAATTTATATTCCTTATTAAAAGATAAAAAACATAAAAATAAAATTATACAACAGGACAATTTTTTTTTAAAGATTTTATTTATTTATTTTTAGAGAGGGAAGGGAGAGGGAGAGAGAGAGAAACATCAATGTGCGGTTGCTGGGGGCCATGGCCTGCAACCTAGGCATGTGCCCTGACTGGGAATCAAACCTGCGATGCCTGGTTCGCAGCCCGCGCTCAATCCACTGAGCTACGCCAGCCAGGGCACAACAGGACAATTTTAAAACTAGGACTTTAGATACTGAAAGTTGTTCTCATAAAAATCAGGTAAGTAGTATTTACAATTGTATGGAACAGCTATTATTTACAGTAACAATGGAGCAACAATCATATGACAGAATCTATGCGATCTGGATAACCAGAATAGGAAGTATAGCACCTAGAGTAGTGTGCTAGTGGAACACAAGTGAAAAGGACAGTAAATTAACAATACACTATGAAGGAGAGAACAAGGGAAACCAGTCAAACAATGTAATTTAACCAGCCAAGCAAAGAAGACTAAACAGAAAGAAGAGGAATACAAAAATACTAATAAAATAAAAGATATGAGAATAGTGAAAAACATAATAATACAAATATGCAATAACTTGCAGGTTCTCTATAGCAGCAAAGTGAAATTTGTCTCGCTGTCTCAGCTGTTGGGATACCCTCCCTTTGGGTCCAACTCTGGTCTTTTCACAGTTTCAGGTTTTTTTGTTTCACTTGTGGGAATTAAAAATAAAATAAAATAAAAAATAAAGAAAATAAAAATCAGGTAATTCAACAGTTTCAATAGGCAAATCATTTACATAATGATAAAACTCCCAGTAGAAAGCATTAGTGATAAAATCATGAGTTATATTATTTAACAAAAAGAGGTAAAATGGTGATGTGTTCATTTAACATCCATTAACAGGAAATGGAAGGTAATAATTCAATGCCATCGATTTGTACAGATGTCATAGTTCCATGAATATTAGGAAGCTAAATGTAAGCCAAAATATTTGCCTCTAATTTTATATCATGATTGATATAAAATTATGGACATATTTTAAAATTTTGCTATAGATACAACATAGATTTTATTCAGGTATATAATTTTAAAACCTAGTAACTCCAGTTTTAGTTAAAATAAATCTATAATTCTAGAGTTGGTTTACATAATTCTATATTTAATCTATAGAAAAGGTATAGAATGATACATATGATCATGGCCATAAATTTTATAATAAAAGTATCACGGGATGCAAATGGTTGCAAATGAGGAAGTCTTCCTATAAGTATTGTAGGATATTTTTTTAATGGTTTCAATTTAGCTTTAATAATTATGGTGTACAGTATTTAAGTTGGCTGTGTATGTTTGTGTGTGAAAGGAAGATAAGAGATTTTCAGGCAAAGTGATGAGCTTGAAGTAGCCAATTGCTTAATTAATTTGAATATTGTATGAATAATGTCAAGATTTGATTCTGTAATAAGTAGAATGTTGAGTTCTAGAGATTCAATCATCTGTAAATTATTTTTAGCATGTGTATTTTGTACCAGTTATTATGATAATCTAAACTTTAATTGAGACACTTATTTTGGTTATTTAACATATCATTAACATCTCCAAATGATGTTACAAAGAAATTTTGAGAAAAGTTTACAAATCTTTGGTAAATCAGTATTATACTTAAAATAGCTTTAAACATTATTTTAACAATGAGACTTTTATGCTTATAAATGAAATATTTCTATTCATCAAAAAGGGAATGTAATTTCTTATCTATAAATAATATTGCAAATAAAATTCAAGGGTTACAGAGCTTAAAAATTCAATTGGCTAACCAATTTTTGCCTTCTATACAATTACCTCCAATCAGACACACAGCAGGGATAATAAATACTATGAATTACTTTTGTTGAGATATATCTTCAGGTAATCATTAGTAACATAGTAAATTTTGATTCCCACCCACACCAATGACAAATCATTATTTATCTGTAAATATTATTGCAAACAAATTAAAATAATTGAAAAAATATCCAAGTACCTCACTTTCACCATGATTACTGTGTTTACCTCAAAACTTTTGAAATTACTGTTCTGCTAGTGAACATAAATAATAATGATATCAAATTACATAATAGACACTCAAATTTCTAAGTCAAATTTGATTTAATTATAAATACATTAATCATATGTGCTGCATTATAAATTTCCCTTGTTTGAGTAAACATTTTATTACACTATATATATATATGTATAGTATATATATATTTCCATAGGAGATTACTGATGACTTGCTCTTAAGACAATCAATTGTACAAAAAAAAATATTAGCACGTTTAAAACAGCATCTCCAACTTTTAAACAAAGGCTATAAAATATATCTTATTCTTGATTCTAAAATTTTTATCTTATTTTTTTACCACAAATGTAGCCATTTGCTAAACTCTCTTGCTTCCAAAATAAAATCTTACATTGTCAATAAATGTGATAATTGTGATGGGTTGACACAAACAAGATGAGAATAGTATGAGAATGAAAGAGAAAAAAATTGTAAAACACACGACATTGCATGAACTTTGAAAATGAGTTCGTATTTTGTAAATCTCTTCTCTGTGGTTTTATAGTCAGCTGAGAACATAAAGCATTGCTCCTATTAAGCTTTTAGTACTACCGGTCTTAGCAGAGGCTTTTTCTATTAATAGTGATGCCTTGAAAAAGCAATTTGCTTTGTGGAATAGAAAAGAATCAGCAGAACCCAGAAAGAAAACCCCAATTTTATCTTCAGACAGGCAGAAAGCTGAATGCCTTCCATTTTAATGAGTAACAGCTTCCATTCCTTTACAAAGCACCACATAAAAAATGAGCACAACTGCCACTGAGGCACGATCCAGCATGAAAGCACTAGTGGAATCTTTTGAGAGGGCAATTCTCTACATAGCCTCAGAGAAAAATAAGACAGTCTCACAAAGTTCTATACAGTATTTCCATAACAAAATGAGCAATATTATACATAAACCAATGTGTCCTTGAAGCATATCAGTGCATTTATAAGAATGAATTCCTTGACAAACTGTATGCAGTAGGACCTGAGATTCTCAAGTTAAATAATTTTAATTTCTCTCTGTGGGACAACATGAGGAACACGTGTGTGTGTGTGTGTGTGTGTGTGTGTGTGTGTGTGTGTGTGTCTGAGAGAGAGAGAGAGAGAGAATGGAAGTAAAGTGAAAAAAAAAGATTACCATTGTTATGTGACTCTCTGAATGCCCACTTCTTCAGTAAAGTGTAAAAATTGTAACAAAAATATTTAATTAAGAGTGTTCTAGTGGAAGCCAATGCAAGAACTGGATTTTATAAAACAAAGAAATATCTAGAACAGAAAAAAAAAGATAGCAAATACAGAAAGAGTAGACACTGAGGTCATGGGGAGATACTGAAGTGATTTGCAGAAACTGAGGAAATGACAAAAACATAAGGACTAGGATTAAAGGTTTAGGTCCAATGTATACTTTTATGATTCTTTTGGAGTTACCTAAAGTAACCACTGTAAACTACATTATATTTCTATTTTCAATAATTCTGTTTGCAATATATAATTTTAATTGCTATTATGATTTTGATGCCACAAATTGAAAAATTTAATTGTCATCTCCTGTACATGTAGAATCAAACTTGTCAGCACAGATACTTAGTTGAAACTGGACAACAGTTTGGAAAGGGGGATATTTTTCAAGATTCGTTACTTTGCTATGCTTATTTATATCAATAACATGAGAAAAATTAAAGTAGCATATTGTATTTTTGTTTCAAAGAGGATGGATGCATGTCTATTAGGGACACAGATTTCTCTCTGTATTTTAAAGTAGTCTGGGGACATGGTTTTTAGCTCATGGTTTCATTTTGTACCATATGCCATGTTTAGCTTATGTCTTTTTCAGTGAAAGACAACATTTTTATATAATTCAAATCTTAATTCAAAGAAGTGAGTGTGGAGGGACTAATTTTTTCAGTTTCCAGTGTCAGGCTTATTGATAGGGCGTTAAAGTTAACTTTTATTTTTCTTTTACCATTTTGAAATATCATTCCATTTCCTTTTGGCCTTCAAAGTTTCCACTGAAAAATCAACTACTTGTTTTATGGGGCTCCCTGGCATGAAATTAATTCAAGTTACATTCTTGCTTTTAAGATTCTCTCTTATTTTAATTTTAATTATAATATTTTGGGGTGTGGACCTCTTCGTGTTCATCTTGCTTGAACTCTCTATTCTTCCTGGACCTGGATATCTGTTTCCTTCCCTAGGTTAGGAATATTTTTAGTATTGTTTTTAAGAAGTTTTCTGGTCTTTCTTTTTCTCTTCTCCTCCTCAAATCCCTATAATGCAAATGCTTGTATGCATATTGTTGTCCTAGAGGTCCCTTAAACTATTTTCACTTAAGTTTTTTTTGTCTGTTTGTTACTATTTTTCTTGGGTCATTTCCACTATTCTATCTTCCAGATCTCTGATCTGTTCTTCAACATCATCTAATTTTATTCTGATTCCTTTTGGTGTATTTTTTTTTTAGTTATTGTACTCTAGCTATATTTGCTATTTATATTTTCTACCTTTTGGAGTTCTCATTGTGTTCATCCATTTTTCTCTTAAATTTGGTGAGTACTTTTATGACCACATTACTTTGAGCTCTTTTTTTTTTTTTAAAGATTTTATTTATTTATTTTTAGAGAGGGAAGGGAGAGGGGGAGAGAGAGAGAGAAACATCAATGTGCGGTTGCTGGGGAACATAGCCTGCAACCTAGGCATGTGCCCTGACTGGGAATCGAACCTGCGATGCCTGGTTCGCAGCCCGCGCTCAATCCACTGAGCTATGCCAGCCAGGGCTACTTTGAGCTCTTTATGAGGTAGATTGTTTAGCTTTCTTCCATTTATTTCTTTTTCTGAGATTTTTGTCTTTTGGTTGTTGTTGCTATTGTTTGGAACATATTCCTTTATCTGCTCATTTTCCATAATTATCTCTATTTGTTGCTATATATTGGGTAGATCAACTATGTCTCCCAGTCTTGAAAAAGTGGCCTTACATAGGAAATATTCTGTGGAGCCTGGAAGTTCAATCTCCTCTGGCCAACAGAGCCAGGAGTTCACTGGGTGTTCCCTGTGTGGGCTGTATGTGCCCTTCTGTTGTGGTGGGGCTGTGACTGAGGCACACACAGAAGATTATTGTCCAGCTGCTCTGGGAAAAAGGTTGGGTTGTTTTGGGCTCTCTAGCACAGTGTGCCTACTGTCATCAACAAGCTAGAGGAGGCATTACCTAATGAAACCTACTAGGACAGGTGTCAGACCAGCAGAACAAGATGGCAACAATGGCTGCCATCAGTGTCTCAGTATTCAGGTAAAATTTCAGCTACCTCCCACCTTTCCAGTATGTGCTCCAAGTTTAGTAAATGGGCCTCCATTACCTATAGCATATGCATTTTTCTGTTTGGTGTTTTTGTGCTGCTTTCCCAGTTGAGAGAGTTCATGCGTCAGCTCTTTAATTACTGGTTTTCCTTGGCCCACAGTTCTTCTACTTTAGCCATTAAAAAGTGATTTTTTCCCCTGGCTGGCATAGCTCAGTGGATTGAGTGTGGGCTGCGAACCAAAGCATCGCATGTTCGATTCCCAGTCAGGGCACATGCCTGGGTTGCAGGCCATGGCCCCCAGCAACTGCACATTGATGTTTCTCTCTCTCTCTCTTTCTCCCTCCCTTCCCTCTCGAAATGAATAAATAAATAAAATCTTAAAAAATAAAGTGATGTTTCTTTGCACATCAATGCGACAGACCTAGGGAATAAAGCACAATTCATCTAGTCCAAATCTAATCCTTTATCACGCATATTCTATCACCTTCTTGCAATGAAATGTTCTTGTGTGATTTAATTTCAGACAATGAATTACGAGAATTTTGTAGTGGTCTTTTGGAAATATTATTCCTTCCATGACCAAAGGCAAAAGGTGTATTATATTACATTAAGAGGTATATTAAGAAGTATCTGGTCACTCTTTTATAATTTCTTTGAATAGAATTGTGTAAGGATAAGAAGTCTGAAGATTCTGTAGCTGTCATCAGCCATCAGTGAGAGAGTTTAAGGGAATTTCTGAGAAAATGACACAGAGATTTAATATCTACTGGTCAGTAAACTGTCTTTTAGTCTAATTTTTACATGAGATACTTAAATATGTTCATATTCATTGTCTTAGGGGTATAACACACATTATAGTGAGTAGAAAAAATCAGAGATCACCTAATTCCCCAGTAATAGGTGCTTAACATAATAGAATGTGTTATTTTATTAAGATGGTGTTTAGACTTTTAATGGTGAAGTGTTTATCATATATTGCATGGGAAAATACAGGATGCCTAATTTTTGAAATATTACTCTAACCAAATGAAAATCATGTAGAAAAATATCAGAAATGAAATATGATTGTAGATAGTAGACTTAATGGTGACTTTTTTTCAGCTTCTTACATTCCCATGATTCCCAGTGTCTTGTTTAGAAGTGTGTTATAAGCCAGAGGGGGGTAGAATGGAGGGTGGGAGGTGAGGATGGGTGGGGTGGGGGGGTAGTGGGGGGAAAGAAGAGACAATATGTCTTGAACAGCAATAAAAAAAGAAGTGTGTTATATTCTATGCTACAAAATAAATGAAGTATCATTGTTGTAGGTATTAGTCAATGTTGAAAAATTTAGCTTGTTACATGCAAGTGAGAATTACTAAAAGTGTGTGAATCTATTGCATTAATTGAATATAATAAGAGCACTGCAGTTTCTAAAAAGAAACTTCAGGTTAGGTATTTTCTTTTTGAGAGAGCATGAAAATGTGCTCTTTTATTTAAAAATGTGCTTTTTAATTAAAAAAGACAAGTTAGTGTACAATGGTGGAAAATAGGGGAAAGTCATCACGGAATATGTATAAAGGACACATGGACAAAGTCAAAGGGGGTAGGATTGAGGTTGGGAGGAGGGGATGGAGGGGTGGCAGTGGCAGGGGGAAAATGGAGGCAACTGTACTTGAACAATAAAAAAATAAAAAAATAAAAATCAAGGCTTTAAACCTATAAAGAGAACAAATTAGTAATTAAAATATTTATTAATAAATAAAATTGACATGCAACAACTTACTTATCTATAAGTGCTAAGCAAATGGTGTTGCTACATTAATCACAATAAAACCTTTTTGAAGTATGGTATTAAGAAATAAGATGAATAGTCACGTTCTAAAAGAAAGTTATTCATTAGCACTTTGAAAATGATTTTATTTAGAGGAAATTTTTTATTTAAAATATTATTTTGAGTTCAGTTTTAATTATGCCATTTATTATAGCTGTTTCTAGAATTTTAAAGGCATCTGTTTGTTTCATAAATTTTTCAGACATTGCATATTTATTTTATGTGTCCTTCACATTATTTCCCCATATTATAATATCATCTCCTATTGAGAGCAGAGTATAACTTCTAAAGATTTCAGTCATCATTTGGAGAAAACCCATTAGTGCACTTGGTATTTGAAAGTGCACCAATTCTGTAAGTGAGATGCCTTGGGGGAGTATTAAATGCTCTGTACTGTACAAGGAGCTGACATCATCTTGGGGATGTTGCCAACAGATATTGGAAGTGTCAAATGTTAAAGAATTTTAGGTCTGCTGACAGTTTCTGATTTTTCTTACCTGGCAAGTGTATGCAAAGATTGAGAATAAAGAGTTCATATTTTTTAGACCTTAAAAACTGCCTTTCCGATATTACTCATGATTAGAATGACTAATGCTCATTTGTATTTAACAAACATATCATTCCAGAACACGTGAGAGTTACTTTAATACATGTCCTGTAATTTTAACATTTCATAAACTAATTTTGAGTGGAAAGAAATCATTGGAACTCATCTAACCTCAAATCCCATTTTATAAATAAAGACAGTTGAACCCATATTCTTAGTGGCTTATCCAAAAATATGGTATACTTTGTCTAATAATCTTTGCAGTTTACCACAGTTATAAACTTCAGTCACATATTCATCTTTTTTACTAAAAATCATATTTTTGTCACTTTAATGAATGTCACTTTAATAAATGAATAAACAACCAACCAAACACCCATAGAAAAACCTAATAAAATATATCATAAAGTTGCCTAATAATTCTGTGTGCATCCCTGTTATAATCAAGAATAAATTTTGATACAATCTCAGCTTATTATATAAACACATAATTCCAAATTCATTACATACTAAGAAATGCTTCTATACTCTTTTCTATTTCCTTTAGCATAAGTATATATCTCTTGCTTAAATTAAATATTTTTCCTTTGTTAATGTTACTTAGTTTGTATATTAAATTATCTTTATAAGTACAGAAACATAGTAAAGAGAAAAACTAGTCAATGTCATTTAAGCGAATAACTGGATTACAGTTTGTCATTTTTATATACCTGGTCTTATGCAAGATTGAATTCTATCTTTGTTTTTAACAATCTGGTAGTAAGACTTCTTAATTAAAGTTTTTATCAATAGTATACCTCCTTTCAATTTTTAGTTTAGAGATAGCTTCATATAACTCATTGTAAAATAACACATTAAATAGAAATGAAATTAAGATAAATCAAACATAGTTAAGCACAATATTGATTAAAAAATGTGTAAACAAGGTATATATTTCATTTTTTTCATAAAACATATTAGCAATTCAAATGTAAAGAGATGATTACATATAATATGACTAGACAATTTCTTTACAGGAAAATAACACAATCAGAAAACTAAAAATTAGACATTAATTTGTGTTTTGTAGTCATTAACACATTAAAATTACTAGATTTTTAGTCAAGTGTTCTGGTGTTATTTAAAGATATAACATGATGGTTGGCTTTCTTTTAATGTACATGGATAGAGGCTTGAAGTGACTTCTTAAGTTACAACAGTACTTAGGCCTTGAAATATTCAAGAATTTCATTTTTATGATTATTTTGATGTGTGTATAATTTTACACTGATTTAAGCTTACTTCCTATGAACTTGACCTTCTCAGATTTCAGTCATTAATTTATAAACCGAATTACTTTGTGGCTTTCTTTTGCAATTTCTAAATCTATTTAATTTGAATCACTAGGGGATTGGTGAACAAACCATATTCAAAGTAATATTTTGTCATATGACATGAGTATGACATGAAATAAAACCACAAATCTCCCATCAACAAATGAATTGTTCTGTGCTGCATTTATATCATTATACTGTTATAGTGTTAAAAACCACTTACAGGAATGACCTCCAAAGCTCTAATGTTATAATGTAAATCTCTCTCTCTCTCTCACACACACACACGAATCAGGAAGCAAATTTTATTTAGATAGGAAAATAAACAAGGCTTCTTTCTTTGTAAAATAATACAAGGCTTTTATTTTCCATCATATTTTGAAAATAGCTAGTTTTTAAAAATTGGTTTTGTAAATTTATTCACCCATCTGCTAAATTTACACAACTATCACCTCCTTTTTTTGTGTAAGACCATTAAATTCTTTTCTCTTAGGAAATTATACAATATATCATTAGTGACTGTAGTCATGTTTCACATTAGACTGTCAGACATTATGCACCTTATAGTCAAAAATAGATGTTTTAGTAGGATTTTATTAATTATATTTAATATAGTTTTATTTTTAGTTTTCTAGCCATGTTTTATTTATCTTGTATACCAGTGTCAAAATTGTCCAGACTATAATTGCTGTACAATAAACTCATAATTTATTTTTTCTTTTGTCACTCAGTAGGTGTAAAGTTGATTAAGCTAGATGAATAAATTCCACAGAATATGTCGAACTACTATTCAACATATTCCCTTTCATTAACGATAGGGCCTCATGCACTTCAAATTTGTAAAAATGGTAGATCTCAAGTTAAATGTGCTTATCACACACATACACACAAAAGCAAAAATGAAAGAAAGGGACACCAAAGAACTTTGGGAGGTGTTAGATATGTCCGTTACCTTGACTGTACGGATGGTTTCACAGGTGTTTGTATATGTTCAAACTATTCAAATTGTACATATTAATATGTACATTTCTTTGCATATCAATTATACATCAATAAACTGTTAAACAAAAATAGAGTTGTACATTTATTTCCTAGATTTTCTTGTTTGATATCTGAGTATTCCATTGGAATCTCATTAACAAAAGCTAGAATGTGTAGAATTGAGTTTTTGTTTCAATGCTTTGAACTTGTCAGGTAGATAGATATGGCTGTGGTAGGAAAGAATGCCTCAATTCTCAGTGGCTTGAAAAGCAAAGATTCTGACTTGTGGGTAGTGAGAGTCCCACGTTACTTGCTCAGGGAACAGGAATTCACTTCCGGGTCATTGTCAAGTGTAATGCCAGGTGGACAATTGTGCATTCATGTCAGGCATGTCACATCACTAATATTTTTTATCAAAATTGTCTCTTAGCCACACTTAACTTCAAAGAGACTGGTATGTGTAATTCTTTTGTATACATAAAAGGAACAGCACCAGTGTCTTCTACTACTATTACTAAAGAAAATAAAATGGCTATTCTAAAATAACAATCAAGGAATTTAGAGTTAACATATGGTTATTAAAGTATAGCTTAGTGGAATGTTGAAAAATTTGGACTCTAAGGAGAAAAACATACAAATTTAAATGCTTATGCCTTTAATTAGCTGTGTGTATGTCTTTAAGAATCTATTCTACCTCTCTGAAATATCAGTTCCCATCTCTGAATAATATGTTGATACTTCACTGCCTTGTAAAATGATTATAAAATTTAAATATGACATTTGAAAATACACGGCATGTAGTTTATATGTTGCAATATGATAGCATATGGTAGATACTAAAATGACAATTACTATTATTTATCATTATTATAATGAATAAAATTCACTGAACATTCCTGAAGGAATTATAGTGAGTCCAAGAGTCATAGTGTAGATTATTTAGGAATGCAGGATAGTAAATTGAACAATTTAATTCTAGAAGCATTTCTTTTTAAAAAAACTATTGTTGTTCAGTTACAGTCATCCCACCTTTTTCCCCCTTGCTCACCCCAACCCCAACCCCTAAAAGCAGTTCTTTAGTTGTTATTAGGTGGAGTACATTGTGTTGGATACAGAGAGCCCAAAGATAAATGAGATTTGGTGTTATCCATGATTTCAAGTGAAATTTTGGAGGAATGTGATTAAGTGCTCTGTTAAAGAATTATGTAGAAGCTGAAAAAAAGGAGGGGGAGCTATGTAACTGGTTTATTCGAAGAAGGGATCAGTAAAACAAAAAAGTTGATGGAGCAGAACAAAGGCAGAGAACAGAAAGATGAGTGTATACATCTGAGATCAGGGTGTATGTGTATTTATCACCTATGATTGTTAGCTAGTGTGATGCACAGAGCATTATGATTGTCAACTATAATAACAACATAACTATCAAGTTTCAGTTAGCATAGAACCTATATGGCACCTCATAAAAAGCAAAAAAATAAAAAAGAAGGGGAGAAAGAAAGAGGAAGATCTTCAAAATAACATTTGCTCATTTTGTAGAAATGTATTTAATTTAGAGTTTAAAGACTAGATATCATCCTATTTTTACTTAAAGTGATTTCAATGTTATGTTTATTTATTAAAATTATATTATTTACACTTAATTTTACATACATTTATATCATGCAATGGTATTTTGAGTTCCTCTGTACACCAAAGAAGTTTATTCTGTAGACAGTAGGGTTTCCCTCAATTAACCATCATCGTGCAGGGAGCAAACACTGTCATGTACTCAACTCCCATTACTCCTTTTAGACAAGGAAAAGAAAGTGACAATAATAAACCTGGAAAAACCATAGCTGAGTGGATTTGGGGGTGATTTGATAGAACATCTTAAATTATTTTGAGTGTCTTGGTCTAAGCAAAATATTGTTTCAAGCAACATTTCTCATTGCTTTATCTTATTAGATAAAATTGAAAACATATGGTCATAATTACTCACATACATTACAGCAAAACATTGGTATAAAAAGTTTATGAATTCTTTGTAGATTTATGAGTTATATCCCTTTACTAACATTTTTATAGCATTTCAAGTGGGAATTGGGATTTAAAGAATGGAAGCATTTAAGCTATTTAGAATCTATTGAAGTCCAATAAGATGAGGAATGATATGTTCACCAAATGATATATCAGTGGATTTACATATGTATAATAATTTTGAAAATGATTCATGAACTGATATGGTATAATATAAAGAAAATTGAAATTAGAGTCACAAAACAAGACTTAAAATCAAGACTCTGCTTTTTAATTCTCTAAGTTCCAGTTATTTCATTGATTTGTAGTACACAAAATTGTTCTCTGTGTTTAGTATAGTAATTAAAATACATTAAAATAATACATGATGCCTTGTACAGGAAAAACATAAATAAAGTTCTCTTTGAATGAAATGATATATCATGAAAATTTTGTGGGTTAAAACTTGATATACCCAGCAATCTTTTCATTATTTCTATGTATCATCTATCATCTATCTACCTACTGATCTATTATTATGTATCATACTAAGGTTTTCATAGCTTCTCACATTGACAGTTCTATATGATCCTGAGATAGATGGCATAGCCAGCCAAATTCCAATGTATAAATTGACTGACTGTATGGTTATTCATAGCACTCACTTCCTCCTGCCTTTTAAATATCTTTGCAACGAAGTTTTATATTGAACAGAACACCATGCACTGGGTACCAATGCCAGAGGATTCCAACCATATGGAAAATAGCAAAGATGATCACAATGCTAGCCACCAGGAACTCAAGTCCAAATTCTTTCTGTCCATTTTATCTTGGTAGCCAGGTCACCAAAGATGACACAACACAATTATGCACTAGATGGAGAAATGCTTTTATACACTGAGGAGGCAGAGTAAGACCACTTCCAATAATGGATGTAAGTACCTCATGGCTAGCAGGTGTCCCTGGCCAGTGATGCAGGGCAACTGGCTTATGTGCGCCCCTCCCTTGCCCCAGCAGAAGGAACCCAACCATTCCTCTGTGGAGTCTGAAACACTGAAAGCCGGGAGCTTGTACTAAGGTCCATTGACATTGACACTTAAGTAACACAAAGGAACTCCCACTGAACATGAAACAGAGAAAGATACTCCTGCACAAGGTGACAAGCCCAGCACAGGCTATATTAGTGCTTTATGTTTTCATAAGACAGTGTTTCAGGCCCAAAGCCCATTGTTACATAGCTGAGTGAGGACTGATAGACTGAGGATGAGACACTTTCCTAACATTTTAAAATAAATGCCAGTCAATTAAAAATGCAGTATTGCATTAATAGGAAATCAGAAGAAAAGTTTATCACCAAGAAGAGAAATAAATTTTACATGATATATTTAGGGAATTTACATTTGAGGAATTCAAATATATTTATATATCTCATTTAAATATGTATTTTTAAGTCAATTTTTTAAAATCTAACAATTTACCAGGCATAAAATTAAACCTTAATTTAGAAGAGAAGTAAATATATAATTTAAGAAACATGTTTCTTTGTTCAAGTATATAACCTGAACAATTTTTAACCCCTATTTTATATATTTTCATATATGTAACCCCTATCAATTATCAATAAACTCCCATTGGCTTCAATATGGACAATTTAATTGAAGCCTGTACATGCCCAACACCTGCTAACATAAACTGATGAAAAAAATAGTTTCAGTGGGAGTTATGTGAGTGTACAGGTTGCAAACTGATACTAAATCAAAGTTGTAATTCATTTTCACAGTTTTGCTGGTCTCTCAAATTAGATCGAGGTCTTATTTTTAAAACAAAATAAAACAATAAGATATATTTTTCTACTGTGTACAGGTTAGAAGTAAGATGACAGGCCTGTCTTGTCTCTCCATAGCTTAAACCCACATTTGGTTTTATAATACATCATGATGTGACAGTTTGCAACGTCTGAAGACTGATCTTATTCTTCTGAGGAGAATGCCTGTGCAAGACTATTTCTTAGATAACACACATTATTGTTTTTTATTTTCTGAGGTTATTGTAAATGAAGTGAGTAGCCTTATTGCAGCAAGCATTTTATTTAGAATATTTAAAGCATTAACTATAAAACTGAATTAAATTCGTATATTTTACTGAGTGAGAGTATATTTAAAATCTTAAAGACATTAATTATGTTCATTTTTTTAATTATAGAAACTAGCACTAATTATTCCAAGTGTTTTTGAGATTTAACAAAATGTAGTTTATTTTTTAAGTGTCATTATCTTTGTCATAAACAAGATGGTTAAATATAGAGAAAAGCAAGAAAAAATTTCAAATATTAAAACCTTACTAATTATAAAAGCAAAGGGCTTGAGTATACTTAAGGCATGGTGTATTAACACATATTTTATTTTTTTAAATAAAATAATAATGAAAACTATTAATTATTCTTTTTAACTTTGATAGTATTTACTTTAGATCATTACTTTAAAATATACAAACTGGCCCTGGCTGGCGTAGCTCAGTGGATTGAGCGCGGGCTGCGAACCAGGCATCGCAGGTTCGATTCCCAGTCAGGGCACATGCCTGGGTTGCAGGCCACGGCACCCAGCAACCACACATTGATGTTTCTCTCTCTCTCTCCTTCTGCCTCCCTTCCCTCTCTAAAAATAAATAAATAAAATCTTTAAAATATACAAACTGTAGAATAAAAACATGAAGAAAAATATTTAGACAAAAGAAAACATAAAATGCTTTCTACATCCTCCTAACATGTATGTAGCCTTATAACATGTGCAATGCACTTGTGTCAAATAAAAGATGCTCTGCCTGATTAATTGTGAGGAACAAAGTCACTTGTAAAAAAAAACAGGATAACATTATTTCTGGGGGACTACTTTAGCCTTAAGAACTAAAGGTATTAAGAACTTGATAAGATTTTAAAGCTGTTAAATAAATAAGTAAATAGAAAAATGATAAATGGGCAATATAGAAAGAATAACTATTTTCTGATCATAATTGGATATATAGTCAAATAATAACAGCAACTAATTTTGCTTGAATTTTTTCCTATTTATTGTGTCTATGACATTATGTGATTAAACCACTTACTTTTCCCAGTATTACTTCCTTTTCTTAAAACAATTGAAAAGTGCTATTACCATGAAAACTACATGTTGAGAATTGTTTGTTTCTTTTGATGGGATACATATGTCTCTATACTAAACATATTTTTCACTATAGAAACCAACATCTGTAATAGAATTTGCCTATAATGCTCTGTGGGGAAGACTTTGTAACTATTTTAAAATTTCCTTCCACCTTCCTTTACTTTTCTGCTCTATTACATCAATCCTAATTGCTGCAAAGTCTTGTAAAGATATGATTTCAGCTATTAATGCCTAGGAATACATATATTTTTTAAAGAAATCAAAGGCCCAGAACCAAATGCGATGATCTTGTATGTTCAAAAATGTATGCCATGTCTGTTAGCTCCATTAATTTCAGGCCAGCACACCTGAAACCTAAAACTAACTTCACATCTCAAATAAAAGTCTGTTAGCACAAGACAAATAATTCCCTCGAGGACACAATTTCTTCAGAAGATGCAGTTTATCTTAAATATATGCTGATAATTCAAAGAAACTATAACACATATGCTTAGTTCTTTCCAAAATACCTAATTACAAACAGAAGTTAGAGCAGAACATTTTGTGAAATGGTGGGAAATAGGCCCATAACTCACAATTTCAGAGCACATGAGGTAAGTTCATGTGGGTTATTTAGAGTTTTCGTGAAGACTTGACAAATAATTGAAATAATTTATGAAATAATTTATTTTTTGTTTCAAATTTTAACATATATATGAAAGGGGAGGAATAGAGTCTCTTGCACAGAACTGTATCTTGAACTGCTGTATAAACATAGGTTAAAGGTGGATACAATTCTCATCCAAAAAGCCAGTCTGGCCAGAGGAATAAATAGTAAAAATGAGCCGGATATAAAATTTATTATGGAAGCCATTACAACAAAGAGAACTTTCTTATCAGGGTTTGGCTTGGTACATGAAAATTTCTTGGTAGAAGGAAGCAAGGAAGAACGTTTCTTTGCTTAAGTTTTATGAGGTAGTTTATAAAGATATTAAAAAGCTGGTTCCTTACTTCCTTAAGTAATATCGTTCATAGTACTGATTGTTGCCAAAGTTCTACCACTGACTTTCAAGAAACAGTAAAATTGAACCCTTATTTCTTTGAGGCCAGAGTTTTTCTTCCCAATGCTTTTACTTGGCGATCATAAGCTTACTTGCTTTAGCCTGGTCCTTTATCCCTGGACTAGCTGTGAAAGTCTCTCACAGCCCACATCCACTGGCTCAGATGACATTCACACACCAGCCACAATAGCTTATATTCAGTGCTGAGTGTGGTAAAATAATTTTGCACTGATGTTTTGTTTTGTTTAGTTTTGAATGATGAAGTCAGTGTTCAAATATAGATTAGTGTGAAAATTGGAATTCTATGTTTTCTGAGTTGCAATCTGATAAGCATTTTTTCCCATGACACTTGAGAATCAACCACTAAGCTGCTAATTTGAACATAAGATGAAAGTTGCAAATGGTTCGGTATTTGTGGTATTTCTATTACTTAGCAGTGTCATATCATGTAGTAAGTCTGACTCTGTGCCAATGCCTATTAAGCCTACCTAAATGTATCCTTGGCTGGTGTAGCTCAGTGGATTGAGTGCGGGCTGCGAACCAGGCATTGCAGGTTTGATTCCCAGTCAGGGCACATGCCTAGGTTGCAGGCCATGTCCCCCAGCAACTGCACATTGATGTTTCTCTCTCTCTCTCTTTCTCCCTCCCTTCCCTCTCTAAAAATAAATAAATAAAATCTTTTTAAAAAAATAATGATACAGGAAATACAGAAGTCAAAGAACTTATAAAAAAAAAAAAAAGACTACCTAAATGTTAGGTCATTGGAAGGAGGTGACGTGGAGAATTTTATTCAATTTTGTTCATCTTAAGACTAATTTATTTCTGGACCAGACTATGACCCTAAACTCCTGAAATGTTGAAACTGGCAGATATATCACTTATCATCTAATTCTGCCACTTCCAAGTTTGGCTGAATATTGGAATCACTTAGGGACATTTTTTGAGAGATCCTGAGGACATGATGCAGATCTACATTTTCTGTTACCTGGTATTGTTGCACAAAAGCCATCTTCAAATTCAGAGGCTTTAAATAACTTCAAATTATTACATAAAACAATTGCATTGGTTGGTTGAGGTTCGGGTAGGAGTTTTTGTCCCTGCTAGTATCACTTAGGGTTTCTCAATGGCAGAATTTTACTGTGAGCATAGTTGGAGCTGAGTTGTTCAAATGTCCCATCTCCCCATGGTCTCTTCAACACCGAGTCGATGAGTGGGACCAGGAAATTAATGTTATATTAAAAGATACTTTCATAAGTGATTTTGATCCCTTGGGATCAGTGAAGAAACAGTGAAGAAATCATGTAGAAATGAGAACAGGTATCTAGACAGGTTTAATACTATATATGAGGCATCACAGTTGCTTAACATGAGGCTGTTTAAAACTGAGATCTTTGAAAATTTGGGGCCTAGACTTGTTTCTCCACATTATTTCATGTTTTGATGCCATGTATAGAATAGCAAGGGCTTAATATATTGAGTACTGGCATAGGACCATACAATTCTATGACATTATTATAAATCTATTATAAAATTATGCATTTTGTAGGTAGATAATACATTTCTAAGTTTTTGATTGTGTGTGTATTATGTGTTTATGTATGGGGTGTGTTTGTATATACCTAGCTGAAGAGTCAAACAATCCTTTAATTCTTTGAATACGAATCAATATTAAGTTCCAGTCTGCTGGTCTTGGTTGGAATTTTACTCTCTTTATGCCTGCTACTTCAGCAATCATCTTGGTCCATAGGTTCATATTTGTAGTTGCAGTCTTTTCAAGGTTAAGGAAGAAATGAGTGTTAAGACCTATACTATTAGAAACATTTTAGGAATGCCCCTGAATGCAGGCCTAGCTTAGCAAGCAGCTGATATTTCCCCAACCCATGAGGAAGCCCTGCGGACAGAGTCACATCCTGGGTCTGAGGAATGACTTTCTCACAGGGAGATTTGCAGTGATATTATTCTTTGTCTTTGT